>CM024577.1:25901549-26361549 GCA_014182395.1 Eucalyptus sp. ANBG9806169
GAAAGTTATTCATGGAGCGATTATATCAGGTGCCATGTTGACATGGTATCACTTGCCTAATCAAGTGATTTCATATTTATGTGTGTTCATCCATGTGTGGATACAAAGTATCACATGGAAGTTATATGGTGTTTTTTTTGTGTTCCGCCTTTTATGGTATAAGTTTTAGAGAGAGAGAACCTGTAGGGAAGAGGGAGTTTGGGGAATGTAAGTGAGGCTTCCCTGAGAGAAGCAGGGAGAGTGACCATGTAGAAGATGTCAGCCCAGTCAAGCTTTTGGTCTTCCGAGAGCACAAAAGTGGCTCTGTCCAAAGCCGTCGGATTCGCCCTCTCTGCCAAAACTTCTTCTTCTTCCATTGGCATGTTGAACAGTTCTTCGGTCCCCTTCTTCACTTTCTCTATCAGCTTAGGGGGCTCACACTGATGATTTATCAGCTGAACAATTATTAACACAGAATTATTGTTCATGATCTATCCAGAACAGGCATTCCTTAAAGATCAAAACAGAGAAAGCTCTGACCTCAATCTCCAACATTAATCAAGAAAGTTGCAATAGATAAATCTGTCTAATTAGTATTCTTTAGAGCTGGCATGCAAACTGAGGAACTCACATCTCCAAGTTCATCTGAAGTTCTTCCGTTGGAAATTTTCATTGACTTATTTATTCTCATGAACAGGGCAAGATGGCACAGAAAAATCCCACTTTCTTAACTGCTAATGAACTCAGGATGCACAGTGGCTTCTAAAGCAGGACTTTGATTTGATAGGTCAATTTCATGTGAATCCTATAGACTACACCAATAATTGATGGCTAAAAATTGTACATCTATCTGTCACGCATGGCGAGGGTCGCCCGTCCATGCCAGCATCTTGGGTTCATCATTAACGATGCATCCCTTGCAAATGCATCAGAATCCCTCATTATTGACGTGTGTGACAGACGTTGAGAGCCTAAATGGAGTCATGGATTTCAGTCTCTTTCAATCAGTGAACTTCCATTTTCTGACACTTCGTTGAACGCTTTGTATTTGAAATGCAGAAGTTGTTTCGTACCTGAAAGAAACCCCAGTCCTTGCAGGCCTGGTGCAGCTTCTCGAGCTCCGGCTTGGCACTGTCCTCCGAAACCAACCTCCCAAGTCGATCACAGGGACTTGAGGCAAGCCGGAACAAGAGTCCATGATCACGGGAGGCTCTTGATCGTCGCAGATGTATCTCTTCGGGACCGTGGTCGGGTTCGCCTTCAGTATGTCCTGAACACAAGGCACGAGGAGCGATCTCCCTCGTATGTCCGCCTGTGTCTCCATTATGACAATCAAGAGGATGAGTCGCGGAGACAGATGATATGTTTCTCTGATTCTTGATTATAAGATGAGTTGCCAACAAGAGTGGAGAGTAGGTTTCAGCTAGAGGGGCGGTTCATTTATTTTAATCAGGTGGCCAACATTTATAAGTGGATTTTGCTAACGAGCCTGTTCATGCTCGGAAGTCTCCAACGAGAGTAACGGTCCCTAGTGGCAACTGACAATTATGCATTTCACTTTCAATCACTGTAAACGTGAAGACTTCTTGCGAAGATTTTGAAGTATGTTTATTGACTGTTGTTGAAACATAACTTCAGAAAAAAAGGATGGTCTATAATGGATGCCGAAGAATAGTCTATGTACGTGCGGGAAATTTCTGTGCCGCCACATTAGAAAATAACGCAACATTCGTGATAATTGTCGGAGTAATATTAGACAATGATTTCTAGAGAGATACGATCTTTTGAGATAGAGCAACATATTTAATTTGCCATGGAGATAGAACTTGGACTCTTCCGACTGGTCAAGTTGGACTTCCGGTGTCACATCTAAACTGACTTTAGTAACAGCCTTTTAAACATGGGATGTATTAAAAATCCTAACGTTAATGCAAATAAGTCCTAAACTTTTAAAAAGTGCAATCAAATTTTAAAAGTTGTGATGAAAATATAATTGAGTCTTAAAAATTTTAAAAAGTGCAACGAAATCTTAAACCTTATTAAGTTAGTGTAGTCAAATTCTTCCATTAACTCCATCCAACTTAACAGATAGAAAATGCTAACAAGTTTCAAGACTTGATTATACAAACTTGATAAGTCTTATGACTTGATTAAATCAACTTGACAAGTTTTCATACTTGATTACACATTTTAAAAAGTTTTATGACTTAATTGCACTTTTAAAAGTATTAGAATTCAATTACATTTTTGTGATAAGTTTTAAGATTTCCAAAGACACTAATTACTTTAAAAATAATAGATGAACCCATTATCTCCAACTTATCGCCCTTTCTCCTTTTCTTTTTCTATATTTTGACTAAATGTTTGCTTTTATTATTAATATAATAGCAAAAATGTTCATCCAATATTTGATTTCTAGAAAAGAATCCTTAAAGTCTTAAAAGAACAAAATATATTGTTTCTCCATCTTATTAAAGTGATAATATTTTTATTATTAAATTATGATACGGCCTTTTAAATATGGGATAAGTGTATTGAAAATTCTAGAACTTGCTACAAAATACAGTGAAGTTTTAGAACTTTTAAAAAGAAAACATGTAATGAAAGTGTAATCGTGTCCTAAAATTTTAAAAATTACAACAAAGTCCTAAAACTTGTCCAATTAGTGCAATCAACACTTTCAATTAACTCAATCCAACCTGACAAATGGAAAATGCTGATAAATTTTATGAGTTGATTGCACAAACTAGACAAGTTTTAGGACTTGATTGTACAAACACAACAATTTTTAATACTTGATTACACTTTCTGAAAGTTGTAGAATTTAATTGCATTTTATAAGTTTTTACAAAAAATGAATTATGCCAGAAAGTATTCCATAGGAACTTATTTCCAAGGAGTTTCATATTCCTATATTTGGCTATTGTAGTTATTTTCACATGTTCTATTATAGGGAAATTATGAAAAATCAATCTAAGGAAAAGTTTGAGCACAACCCTCATATCCTAAGTTCAGGCGTTAGGTTTAGGACCTAAAGCTCAACCTTATGGGACTCGTGCCTAGCTATTGGGGTCCAAGCCCAAGTGCAAGGGACATAGGCCTCTCATTGTGGGAATCAAGCCTGATTACCGAAGAGTGAGCACAGGCACCGAGGTCCCAAACTTGGCCTTAGTGGACTTGTGCCCTTCATTGAGGGAATTGAGCTTGACTACGGGGACCCAAGTTGAGCACTAAGGGGCAAGCCCCGAGGGACTCGAGCTCAACTCGTTGAGGTCTTGAGCATAGGTTGTTGGGGACTTGGGGTTAGCCTCAAGGTCCCAAGCACAAGAACCAAAGTCCCGTGCTCGACGAGGATTGGGACACCGTCCCAGCTTTAGGGGACTTAGGCCTATCCTCGAGGGAACTAGGCCTTGCCTCAGGTGACTCAAAGCGTGGGTGCCGGCAATTTGATAGCCGGCTTCTTAAGCACAATTGCGAAGGTCTTGAACACAATTACCAGGTTCCTAGACGCTTAATATGTGTTTTGATTACATCTTTTACTTTTTAAATAAGAGATAATGACATCAGTAATACTTGAGCATTTGCTCAATACTCAACGTCATCCTTCATCCTTAATTTTTTTTATTTTGTTCAACACCATCTTTGGACTTTTCAAAAAGTAATTTAATGTGGTCCTTCAATTAAAATCATTGATGAAACCTACTGATGTGGATGGAATTTACAATTCAGTTGATGACTTATCATTAATTTTGTTCAATTCCATTCTCATTTTTTTCTTTTTGTCTTATTAATTCAATTTACTCCCCGAAGTTTTTATGTATCCCTCTATCAATGTTGCCATGTTAAATTTAATTTTAATCCAACACATAAGTTTTATTTACTATCTCACCATATTAAAACCCATGTTAATTAAATGGATTACATAACAAAAAAGCATATAAAATATGAACTATTATATATGGTAATGATTGCTTATGCTTCCATGATTTAAGTATTTTTCGTCTTTACACCATGAACATTTTAAATTATCTAACTAAACAAGTCTTAGAGCATTATAAACAGGTGAAAAGTTGATTTGTGCGGAACATATTTAGTATTCATCACGATTAAGCTTATACGAGCATATCAACACAGTGTGTATTTCTTATCAAGGAGTGTGTTGGTATTTCTTATCAAGGGGCTGTGTCGAAAATTACTAGACCAAAATATGGGTCATTGAGGTTTATCTTGAAGAATGTTTGATGAACCTCATCATACTCAAGTGAACAAAGTTAGAGAGAAAGAACAAATAAATAATAGTTTAAGAACCAAGTAAAAAAGAAAAAGTTAAAGTTTAAACAAAGAAAATGATAAGTCAGCGACTTTAACAGTCATGTCTGCAAATTTCGTTTAAATCTTTAACAGGAGGACCGCATTGAATGAAAACTAACAAGTTCAAGGACAATATTAAAAATGCTAGGAAAATGATGTTAAACGATGAGACTTTGTCATTTTATGTGCATACTATAAAATCAAATTTACGGAATTTTTATAAAATGATGTCTCAAGTCATGAATTAAAAAAGAGTTACATTCAACCGTTTTTCAAGAATATGTTATTTTACACGTTGATTTAGCAAATGATGTGTCAAGTCATAGGTGATGAGTCATATTCAAGAGTCTTACGAGGAACAATCTCTTAATTCGTAAATCAATTGTGCAAAAAGTATGAATATTTCAATTATCTTAAAACCATATTTATTTAAGGGAAATCTAGGTTTGCCAAATATAACTGTGTTTTGGAATAACGTGGAGGGTGGATATCGCAGCCCTCCCCTACCTTAATCCTTAAAAAAGGCAAAATCTTATTTGAATCTGGTTCTTCATTGGTCATTATCTCATACGGACTCCAGCGTGAGCTCTCCAATACCTCATGCCAGCGATTGCATCCGATTTATAAATCCTTCAAAAAGAGACAACAACTGAGTGAATGGTCTAATATAAATTCTGACTTTTAATCTCTTGATGTTGGTCAGAACCGATGCTCAATTTGGTCAAGCGAGGAGATAGTTTTTAAGCTTCTCTCACTTCGCAACGCCGTTGATTTTTCTAATTTTTGGCGCATGTCGCTGCAAGCTTAAGGCCCGTAGAATCTTGTACACCCGAGCACGATTTTTCCCCCTTCGACAGTGATATTGCATGTACCTATCGTGGATGTGGGGGGAGTTGGAAATTGTTGGAAATTATTATCGTTTGACAATTATCACTTTTTGAGGGGATTGTGGTTTAACTGTTCCAACGGCAAGTAGTTAATACCTTTTTTGTTTTTTTTTTTTTTTTTGGTGAAGGGTAGGAATATATTGAGCTTTAACCAAGAATTACAAAACATCCAGCACCATAAAAACTTGCACTCAACAAGACAACAAGTCAGAGTGAGTGGAAGGGAGCCGAATGCAAAAGAGGACTGCAAGAGAGAGCCTAAGGAAGCAAAACAGCCAAATAAAGGCAAAAGGCCACAAAAGGCTAGATGAACATCCAACAGCGACAAAAGTGAAGAACTGTCAAGGAAGCAGCCATGCAGATGAGAGTATCCAGATAGCAAACACCAGGCTAGGGCCTTGCGGAAATAAAAGAGTCCCCAGCTGAAAAAAATGATCGGATCAATACCCTGCCTACGCCGCAGCCTCCGGTTTCTATAAGCATCATCCACACTCCCGTAGGTGGCTGCCTTATCTCTAACGACCTTGATGAGTTGATTCTTCACCGGGACGGATAAACTTTGCTCGAAATAAGATGCCGTTTCGTGCTTCCAAATGAAATAACAAAGAGCACTAAAGGAGAAGTGAGCAATGCACTTATAGAAGTCTTTGCCCATAAGGAAAGTGGCGACCCAATTGAGATTCTCGACCCATGAATTGTTTCACCACGGAAGATTGCACTTGAGGCCTAAAAGAAGGCGATGCCAAGTGGAGATGTGGTAGCCAAAAAATAGATGGTCTATAGAATTCGGCACCTCGTATGTAAGCGGCACAAGGCACTATCTATCCTACCATAAGATAATAGAAGAGCTTGGGTAGAAAGCCTATGTTTGGCAATAAGCCAAAGGTTAAATTGGTACCTTGGAGTGATGGAGTTATTCCAAATGAATGAGTGCCAGGAGACCCGAGTCTTCCTCCTCCTAATCAAATCCCACGTCGAGGCCACCGTATAAAAAGATGGGAGGTGTTTCCCTCCAGCCTGAAACGATCGGAAGAGTGGGTGAGGGTGGGAAGGGGATCCGCCTAAGAGTCTAAGACCTCCTTAATCATAGCTCCACGCTGAATAGGTCTACCACTATCGCCTACCTAGGAAGGCCGATACAAATATGGCTGAGTCCAAAAGTACAAGTTCAAAGGGCCCATGGGGTGCTAGTTATCAAACTAGAAGGATACCGAGCAACCATCCCCATTCTCCAATAGAAGGAGCTTCGACACTCGCCATGAGTTGGAGGATCTTCTTCCAAGCCCACAAATAGTAGGTCGGCTGTTTGGCCACCTAGAAATTTGACCTTTTTAAGAAGGTCGAGTGAATCCATTTGCACCATAAAGATTTCTTATCGGCAAACAAAATCCAGGTATGTTTTAACATGGCGGCCTTATTATACTCCCGAAGCCTTCGGATCCCAAGGCCCCCTCTTCTTTTGGGCAAATGTGACATCCTCCCAAGAAACTTTTGCACCCCTTTTCCCAACTCTAGGCCTTTCCATAGGAATTGTCTAAGTATTCGTTCAATTTGATCCAAGACAGCAGAGGTAAGATAAAAACACTAGCCCGCATGCTTGGATGGCATGAAGGATCGACTCGATCAATTGTAGCCGACCGGCGAAGGAGAGGAAGCGATAGGTCTAAGATTGTACCCTTTGCAAAGGATGCGGTTGACTAACACGCAAGAATCCGCCTTACCGATCCCGGAAGTGATGATGGGAACCCCAAGATAGCAAGCCGGGGTAGGCTTCCTTCTAGGAAACCAAGGGTAAGGAGGATTTGGTTCCTTAGAGAAGGTGAACCTCCGCAAGGTAGACTTCACTTTTATTTGTGTTTGGAACCAAGCCGTACCAATCGTAAAAAGATTTGGAGGCCTTCCTTGAATAGCTTCACCGAAGGCAAGTTAGCTTCACAGAACAGGAAGACATCAACCACAAAGAATAAGTGTGAAAGGCTAGTCGCTTTGCATCTCCAATAATATTTGAACTCCAGCATTGAAGAGCAAGTGGTGAGAATACCCGATAATACCTACATGACCAATGTAAACAGGTAGGGAGATAGAGGGTCTCCCTGATGAAGCCCACGGCCACTGGCAAAGAACCCATGTAACTCCCCATTCAAAGCAATGGAAAATTTACTCACGCAAGTCATGATGAGCTGGGTCAAATGATCGGGAAATCCAAAGGCTTGAAGGACAACCTCAAGGAAGTCCCAATCGACTGTGTCATAGGCTTTTCTGAAGCCTACTTGATTGCACATTTAGGTGAGTAAGGCTGGATGTGAAAGCCAGAAAAGAGTTCTTGAGCAAGTAAGATATTATCCCTGATTCGCTGGCCTTTAACAAACGTGCTCTAGGAAGGGCAGATGACATCCTGAAGGATTGCAGCAACCCGATTGGCCATGACTTTAGTGATGCACTTGTAAATGGTATTACAAAATGCGATTGGCCTATAATCATCCACTTTTAAGTCGCATTCGGGGTTTTTGGTACAAGGACCAATATGGTGTTGTTAATCTCCTTTAAGAGCCTATCCGAAATGAAGAAATCCTTCACCGCCGATATAACCAATTGACCCACCGTCTCCCGCTTATGCTTAAAGAATTCAACTATGAAACCATCAGGTCCAAGAGATTTTCCTCTAGCTAGTGAG
The DNA here is from genome assembly GCA_014182395.1 of Eucalyptus sp. ANBG9806169. Classification (NCBI taxonomy): domain Eukaryota; kingdom Viridiplantae; phylum Streptophyta; class Magnoliopsida; order Myrtales; family Myrtaceae; genus Eucalyptus; species Eucalyptus sp. ANBG9806169. The sequence continues at coordinate 25,909,401 of CM024577.1, forward strand.
AAGAGCGTATCATGGATCTCTCGAGTCGAAAAGGGCCAATCAAGAAAGCTAACCTAGTCGGGCCGGTGAGGGGAAACTGGATAGCCTCCCTGATGTCCCCAACTGAGGGTCTCCCATGTATAAGCCACGGCGACAAAATATCTTGGTAGTGTCTAACAAAATGCTGATGAACAAGCTCCGGTTTAGTGATTTGGACACCGACGCATCCATAATCGAAAGAATTCTATTTCTTATCTATCTTTTTTTACATAATGATGAAAGAATTTGGTGTTGCAATCTCCCTCCTATAGCCACTTAACTCTGACTTCGCATGAAAATGATTCTTCTTTAGAGCGTAGGTCCAAGAAGGTACCTCGCTAGGACTTTTCCAATTTTGCAAGGGCAACAGCAGTTCGGGTCTTGCTGAAGGTCAAGTTGAGTATTTCGGAGTGCAGCCCTCGCTTCAAAAGTCCTTATGGATATGTTGGAGTAATATTCATTATTGAGAGTCTTGAGACGACCTTGAGAGCCTTGAGCTTGCACACTAGTCTAAACATGGGCACCCCCTCATTCGGCATCCCCAAACTCGGTTGACAATTGGAATGAAATCGGGATGATCCATCCAAAAGTCAAAGAATTTGAAAGGCTTCCTTCGATGGATCGGGTTTAAAACTTTGGCCACCATAGAGAGTGGTCGAGATACTTGGTGAAAAGAAGGAAGCTTCCGAGAAGGAAAAGACCCGGGCACCATTTGGAATTAACTAAGACTCTATCAATCTTCCTTGTCTTCCTCAAAGTACCGAAGAGGTAGTCCAAGTAAACCGACATCCAACATACCTCAAGTCATCTAACTCAGCCATAGATAAGCACGGTCTAAAATCATCAAAGCATGGTATCCAACGATTTGAACCCCCAAGTATATCAGACGGGTCTCTGATAACGTTGAAATCACCCGCGACTAGCCAAGGCGAATCCTATAGAGCTGCACTTTTCATGATAAGGTCTTCCCAGAGTGGTCTCCTAGAAGTGAAAGTGTGCAGTCCATAGACAACCGATATACAACAAACTATATCTGAAGAGAGCATCTTTAAGGTTTCCATGAATCACCTGGGCATCTACCGAAAACACTTCAAAGCTAATAACCGACGGGTTCTAGCCAATCCAAATCCTCCTCCGGGAACACAACTATAATTTGAAATCCAATTCCAATCCCTTATCATATTCGAAGAGATAGAAGAGAACATGGCTTCCGGTACTTTAGTCTCCAAAAGGCCAATGAAGCAGAGTCTATTTGAGGAAACCAAACTATGGACCTCAGCTTGTCTAGTAGGGTCAACTAGATCCCTAATATTCCAGATACCTATGTACATAGAAATATATACAAGATGAAGGACTAGAACCGGTTACCTCGGCTTTGGAGGTTTTCGGCGAGAGGAAGCCGAAACCATAGGAGTCGTGGTGTGAGAATCAAGAAGTAGAGTAAGCAGCGGAGTCAATACTTTCTCGTCCCATGAATTAACTAATAAAACAGTCAGTACAAAAAGGTGGGATACTATATGTACTATAGAATTTCCAAATCCATCATCTTCCTTGGCATTCTTCTTTTGTTCCACTCTCCCGTTGCACAATACCATCACACTAAAGCTCTCACCATCTCCCCGCAACAAATTTAGTTGACAACCAACCGCAAACTCGTGGTTGCTCCACCATGTACTTGGCTCTTGAGATAGAAGGTCGTGAGACAGTGGAGGTGATCTTGGTGATGAGATGGAGCTTAACGACAACCGGCGCCACCCTCGATGGTGGTCAGGTGGTAGAGAGAGCAGAGAGAAGAGAGAGATTGGCGAGGATAGGATGAGGATTACAATAAGGGGATTTAAAGTTTATGTAATGTACGCTACTGAGTGCCTTAGCAACATTAACACTGCAAACATAGAGCAGCTCAATCTCATCCCTTTGTAAATATGATTTAGCATATGAAAGCTAATAGGTAGAATTTTCGATCGATTGCCTTAATGATTGAGAAACAAATTAATAGTTTGATTCTGTACAGGGCAATACTTCAATTCACCACGCACTAAATGTAAACATTTTTGACATACGAGTTCATCCACTCGGACTTTCTTGCTCGCATGACACTTGATTCATGAAATTATTGAATCCATCGTTTATCTTAAGATGGTTTTGCTAGTAGAACAAAAGGGGAAATGTGTAATCCATTCACTGCGCCATATGAGGTCTTTGTTGGGTTGTGGAAATGTAGTGGCGATGGTAAAATAATAATTTGAAATAGACAACTCAAGATACACTTGTTATATCAGACTGCAGTACAAGTATAATACATCAAATGAACTCACATAACTATTACAAAAGATATCTTCTCACACCATATACAAAACACTTAGTTCACTAGATTATCCGAAGATACACCCACAACTCTTTTATTTTTTTACCCTCGCATACGAGCAACCTCTCTTTTCTCTCTCTACCTAGCTCACACTTTTTGCTCCATGGCTTACTCCTAAACTACACTTTAATTACAAAGTTGCAATGGTGGGCAAGCATGCTTACAAACGTTGCTACATGAGGAAAATATCCTAGACGAATAAAGTGAAGTCAAAACTAAAGCTTCACGTTGGATTGACATCTTTGAGAAAGAACAACACTTCTTCAAATTGTCTTTAAAGGAATTTAATGCTTGTTCCCATGGCTAGGCATAGGTTTACTATTGATTTAAAGAGGTGTTGCCAATTTAACAACCCAAATCAATTTTATTATATTTTAATAGTCTTTGCAATCTGCTGTCTATCAGGTCATACTATTGAGAACTAGGTCAACCTCTTGTACCCTGTAGCTGGGGGCTTGCCTTGGGTCATTAGTGCTCTGGTTACAGGGTAACCCAACCAAGACGGGTGGTTTCCCACCAAATGGGGCCGTCTGCACCTGCTAGCTAACATGGCAGGCTACTAAACTATGTATCTTATTTTTATGTGCCGATGTGCACATGCCATACTCCTCTAACCCTCGCCCCAAAAAAAAAAAAGTTCCCCTATGTATCTTTTTCTTCCTGGAGGAGGGAACACCCTCTAGGTACTTCACGTCTAAAGCTTGTTGAGGTCTGCACTGATTTCAGACAAAGCATTTTAAGGACTTACTCAAATCCTATCAAGTCATGCTATTTAGAAACTGTCTTTAGTTCTAAAATTTAGCTTTCATTAATTTTCTGTTTTTTTAATGATGAGAAAGCTATCAGAAATAAGTTAAAATTTACCCCAGTGACCATGTAGACCCTTTAGAGTATGATGCGAGTTATAGTGTCATGAATTTCGATTTGGGGCTGGTTAAGTAATTGCACACTCATCATTTGATCATGACAACGATGGAATACAAGTCAATACCACGTACTTTACAACACCGGTTGATAGTTTAGACATGCAGGAGACGAGAATGACAAGAAGTTTTTGGTCATTATTGTCTTCCTTATGAAGGACTTCCCTAAGATACAAACCCATGTTTTAAAACTAGGTTTCATGACTATTCTACATATCATCGTTTCCACATTCATGCTCAATAAATACAACTAGACTCTTCTGGGCTTCTTCGTGCTGAACACTACTAACCGATCAATGTGGTCAATAATCAATCGTCCATTATTTATCTTCATTGATAAAAATTGCAAAATTAGGATCCTTATAATCTCTAGGAAAATGATGGTTGTCCACCCATTTAGGATAAGGCTTCCTATACACGTCTTGCATCTCTAATCATGACCCAAGTGTTGCCAAACTTCATCGGTGTACTACTCCAAGGTCAATTGTGAATTAGGTTGACGATCTTGCCCCCTAGATGGTGATGTTAGCCTTGGCTGGTCATCTGCGTTAGCATTATTATGCATATAAGTAATATTTGTTACATTTGGTGTCACAACTGCACCCAGTAGGCCTTGGTCCGTTTGTCAACCATTCCGATTTGCCAAGTTGTTAATACCATTCGATTCTCGGACCAACGTTATTTTTATTATTTCCATTAACCGGCCAACCATGTTGTGAATGTCGGTATTATTTTAACCTTGGTTAGAAGCTTTTGGCTTTTGCAACAGGAGTTGAAAATATCTTCCCTGAGCTGTTGGCATTATTGAACTGCCCAAATGTATAAGAATCGTATTCTCAACCGCTGGATATCCTTGAAGGGATATGGTTGGTTAAACGATCCAGGCCTTGAGCATTTACTACGTTGACAACCATGGACCTTATTTCATCAGACATGTGGCTGACTATATAGTTAGCCATGCCATTTTGCTGTGTCTCGGACAACCTCCTTAAAATTGTTAGTGTTAAGATTTGGTGCCATCTCTTTCATTTGCTTTTCCGTGAGGTGTCTCAGGATGTTGGCATTTCCTCCTTGGTTCTCTTCCGCCACTCCTCGAGCAGCTAAAGGCTCAAAATGCACAGCCCCGTCAATGCCATCTTGCGGCAATGGGTGATTGCCGTGGCATTATCAATTTCTTGTTGATTTCTAGTTCATGCCAGGGCAAAAATCTTAAATCACTCAGCAAAAAGTTCTCGCTAGGTTTGCCAAAAAGATACTTTACCCAAAGATCGAATCTTTTACCAAAATGATTTATTTTGGTTTTGAAAAATAGGTTCTACGTTGATTTAGGAAATAAATTTTATTTGGCTTTTGGGAATAGAAGGAAATGAAAAGTGATTTTTGGAAATTAAAAGTGCAAGAAAAAAAAAAATATTTTTTTGGTCGATCCTCGCTTTACATCTATTCTACTCTCACTTTCAGACTTTTCCTCTACTTTCGTACATGTAGTAAGAGTTGAAACCCACACTGGGTTAATTTGTCCCCACCTCTACCCTTCTTGAGAATGTGAGTTTCGAACCTCCCACCTCCCCCTTCTCATACGAGAAGAGTGACCACTAGGACAAACCCTAGTGGTTTACAAGAAAATATTAATTCCCAAGAAATGAGATAAACATGGAATAAAATAACAACTTCTTTTAATTAAATAAATCACATTGTGGTGAATGAAAGATTTCTATAATACTTATTCGCAGGTACTTATAGCCCACTTACACGGTTACACCGGTTACACAATAACGATTGCTATTCTAACTGCAGCTATTGCTGCACATTCTCTGGGATTCTTTGCATGCCCTTAGTACCTTGATAATCATCCTCCAAAAGCAGTTATAACTTCCATGGCATAGGGATGATCAACCATCACTTGATATTGGAGCCGCGATTTCACAAAGGAATCGATACATTCTACTTTGTCTTCAAGCTCCAACACCTAAAAACATTCATAACACCACATCGCTTGCAAAATAACCTTTGTCAACGACTTACATGATACGTTGTTGATGACTTTATCAACAAGTTGTCCATTTTTATAACCTCTGCTGATAACTCCTTTGACCAACCTTCAGGATAACCGATCAACTCCTCTACTCGTTGATAAACGAGTTGGTCAATTTTTAACCTATACATGCATAAAATGAATTTTGTTGGAAATTTTTTCATAGTTAATTACTATCAAGGATTTAATTTTCCTATATTTGGGCAATTTTTGCAAATAATGTGAAAGTCATTTTCTAATATATGTCATAAAAAATAATTAGAGGCACATTTAAGAATAAATCTTGAGTATAACCTCAGGTCATAGTTGGGGCACCGTGGCTTGGGACTTGAGCCTAGCATGGGAGACTTGGGTTTGGCTATTGGGTCCTATACCCAGGCGCAGGGGACCGGAGCCTGGCCTTAGGGGATTCCAACCCTTCCTCGAGGGACCCAAGCCCGACCATTAGGGACCTTAGCCTAGCTTGAGCATTAGGGGAGTAGGGATATCGGATTGGGGGGTCAGCGATCTGGAGCTATGCTATTGAGGTCTCAAACTTCAGTTATGGGAACCTAGGCCCAATAGCGACAGACTAGGGTGCGGTAGCCTAGGTCCCAAGCCCAATCACTTGGACCTGGGCACAATCTCGGCCTTGGGGGAGCTGTGCTTGCCCTCAATGGGCCTGCCCCAGCCCTAGGTGACCTAAGCCAGGAGAAGGGGTAGAGTTGTACAAAATGTTCTAAATCTATTATACGACAGTTCATTTAGTCATAAACCTTTCAATTTTGCCAATTTAGTTCTAAACATTTTAATGAATTGCCAATTTGGTCATTACGATTAATTTTGGTCGATATCGCCTGACATGGTAGGCCAATTAGCACTGATAATCTTACATGACGTGGCCAACATTGACTTGGACAATTTTTGAAAATTTTTAAAAATTCCCAAATTTGTTATTTTATTTTATTTATTTTCTTTTTACAAAGGGTTGGCAAGGCCGTCGGCTATTAGCCGAGGGCCAACAACCTCGTAAAAATTTGGCAACATGAGGGCTGGCAAAGGTTGCAACACCCTCACTAGGTCTTGTGACAGCCTAGAGAAGGGGGTTTGCAACGCCCTTGCCAACCACAACGAGGTCTTGCAAGAGCTTGCCAAACCTAGCGAGGATCGCAATGCCTTCACTCAGATCTGGTGAGGCAAGGGAGCATGGCCCTCGTAGACATAGTGAAGGCGGGAAAGGGTTGCAGTGCGCTTCCTATGGTCTACGAGGGTTCATGATATCCTTGTCGGCCACAATGAGGGCTTATGAGCCCTCGCTAGATCTAGCCAAGGCTTTGTGACCCCGCTGTGGTTAGGGAGGGCTTCCTCACCTAGGGCTTCGTGAGCTAGCCCTTGCTTAATGGCTAGTGGAGGTCGTTGGCTTTTGGCCGATAGCCACGCCACGCAGGGAAGACCAATGCTAATTCGGCCATCATGGCAGCGATATCCAACTAAAATTAACTGAATGACTAAATTGACAATTTGTTAAAAGGTTTATGACTAGTTTGGCAAACAGTTTATAGGTTTATGACTAAATTGACAATTCGTTAAAAGTTTTATGACTAGGTTGGCAAAAAATTCAGAGATTTAGGCTAAATTAACACAATTGGAATGTTTAGGACTAAATTGACCACCGTATGATAGGTTTAAGAATTTTTGGATAATTTTCCCTAAGTAGGGGTATGGGTGACTCAGTTAAAGTTGTTGAGGTCTTGGCACGGCTAGTGGGGATCTAGACAAGGGGCCTGAGCATTGAGGTCTCTTGCTTGATCGGAGTATAGTTGTATTAGAAAGTTCTAATTTTCTTAAAAAGTCATTTTTCTGAATTAAATTTTTATTTTCTGTTAATTATGAAAAAATTTCAATTCACTCTTTTTTTAGGTGATCCAAATGATTAAAAATGAAGGAAATATTTTTAGACAAGTAAGTTTTTGCGAAACAACCGGAACCACTTGAATTAGATTTTTCTAATGTCGAGAAAACACATGGAATCCTTCAGCGATTTTTTTTTGCTCCCAAAGATCTCTATTACAGGTGAGGGCTTTTTAGTCGGTGGATTTACTTAATGAATGTGATGCGAGTAGCTGAAGAACAATTTGCGTGCATGTCATGAGAAATTGTAGTAGACAAAAGGATAAGATTCTCAAGTTAGGGTGGTGCGTGTAGTCGCGAGAATGAGAGAAAGAGGCTGGGGCATACGAGAATGGGAACGACGGAGACAGGAAAGACCGGAAAAGTGGGCCCTGTAAATGATTTTTTCTCATTTAGTAAAGGGCATTTTTGTCAAAGTACATAAAAGAGTAGCTTGAGTCATCCAACTGTGGCAAAAAAATTTCCAAAATAATCCTAATTTTTTTATAATTTTTTCAATTTAATCCTAAACATTTTTTTGAACCAATTCAGTTTTAAACATTTTGCAATTATGCCAATTTAGTCAATTTAGTCAAATTTGGCTAGTCAATGTTGATGTGGATGCTAGTCGACGTCGTGTTGATTGGTCCAAGCCGACATTGACATAGCAAACTTTTAATAATTTTTTTTCAATTTTTTTTATTAATTTCATCTTTATATTTCTTCTTCTCCTCCTGGCCAATCGTCGAACTAACTAGAGGCTATGTTCGGCAAGATCAACCTCGTCGGCCATCGGTGAGGCCTTATCGTTGTGGGTGAGGTTGCCTAACTTGCCCAGCCATGGCGAAGCTTGCCCCTTGCCATCACTAGGCAAGCTCGAGCTCACCCGATGATGGCAAGGTTACCAAATCGGCCAAAAGAAGAAGAAGAAGAAAAAAAATAAAAATAAAAATAAATAAAAATAAAAAAAAAAAATAAATATTATTAAAAATTACCATGACAGCGTCGGCTGGATAGTTGGCACTATTAGCATCCATGTCAACGCCAATTGACATTTGCGTCAATGCTTATCGACCAAATTTGATCCAATGGATTGAATCGACACAATTATAAAAAATTTAAGACTAAATTGGTAAAAAAAAAAAAAAAAAAAAAATGATTTATGACTGAATTAGAAAAATTGCAAAATGTTTATGATTGTTTTGATAATTTCTCCAAGTACCATCTATCATCCCCCATTGTTACTCTCTAAAGTTACGTTTGATCATTTGAATTCTTAATCAAGATAGGACTAAATACGATAGTATATAAAATCTAAATATTTTACTATATTTTATCTACTATTTGGAATTATAGTAATAACGTTAGTGTTCACATTATATTTTGTATGCTATTTGGTATAAATGGCATATTAGTTTAAATGAACAATTTTTTTTTTTTTTTTTTTTACAAATGGAGATAATAAAAATCTCTTGCGATACTCTTAGCTACTTTATTTTTATTTACTTTTCTTATTTTATTTTCCTTTTTTTAATTAATTTATTTTTATTTTTTCCTACCCTTGCATCATTCTCTAATAAAATTTAATTAAATAGTAAACTGCATCGATATACCTAAAATACTAAAATACCTAAATTATGTAAATTAAAATATGATTAAAGTAAATTGAATTATATATTAAATCTAAATTATTTATATATTTAAAATTGAATTAAATTTGATTATATAAATTAAAATATGATTAAAGTAAAATAACTAAACTTTTATTTTGAATTTCTTATATTATAATGAAAATATTATTTATATTCAAATATATTTTTATTTTTGTTAATTTAAAAAATTTGTTATTCGAGAAAATAGCTTTCCTATTATGGATGTTTGAAATCCTATCCACTTTTATCTTACATTTTCCATAGGATAGATTTACTTAGTTCATATCCTCTTTATATCCAACCTTATCATGTATTGAGCAGGCACTTAATGCATGAAAAAATAAATTTTATCATATCCTAAATTTTATTATAACTACCAAACACAGCATAAGATCACTCTGCCTCCTTTATGGTGGCGAAGAGCGAGCTCAAGGCGATCTTTGATGCCCATGGTGAGGTCTTGCCATCTTGGCCCAAGGTGACCTTTGATCGATGTTGCCACAGTGGTTACCTTGATTTGAGGTCGTCATCTACCATGAATGTTCTCAGATCATCCAAGGTTTCCACAATCTCGATTCGAAGGTTGTTGAGCCTGATGACCTTGGATTAAGGTTGCCCTGGCGATTGCAGGTGCTTGAGATGGCAGTGACAAGGTGGCATTCGACGATAGCTTTTAATCTTTGTTGATGCAAGGCCTTTGGACGTTTTACAATTAGGGGGCTAGGGTTTATTGCAATTTCATAGTCGTTCGCTTGGTGTACTTTCATGGGAGGGTAATTTGGTACTTTTGTCATGGTATCTTGTCCCGGGATGGAAAATGCTACTTTCAATAATAGAGGGGAAATGTGGCAACGGAGTGAGGGACGAGGAGAGTAATTGGTATTTACGTAATTAACATTCGAATCTTTCGACAACTATTTTCGCATTGGAAAAAAAATGCTAGAATTGGTTTTGCCGAAATATTGACTTTCACGGGAAGAATCTAAGGGGTTCATTGAGTGGAAAACCCCTGAACATATATAATTAGGTTAGCTCATCAAATATATAGTTGGATTATGCGCACGATATTACTTTAGATATCCACGCCATTAAATGTATACATTTTCTTTATACGAGTCATCCCTCCAAACTTTCTCACTCGCATGATACTTCAGATATGAAATTACCGAAGCTTTTGTTCATCTTAAAATGGGCTTGCTCGTAGAAGAAAAGAGAAATTATAAAATCCAACATCCGTGGCTAATGATGACTTTGCAGTGCACCGTCTTTATCGTCACATTGATTAAAAACTGTTTAGTTCTGAATTTTGGCTTAGTCTCACGACTTTCTTTATTTTATTTTTTTCTAATGACGAGCGCGTTAAATAAGTTAGTCCGAGCTAAAACTACCCCTTAACCATATGGATCAGTTAAGGTAAGATGCGAGCCATAGTCTCATGAATATGGCGCTGCTCAGGTTATTACGAGGCTGCACATTCATTACTTGATCAAGATAATGATGGAATGGAATGTCAGTGCCATGGATTTTACAAGACTGTTTGATGGTTGAGATAAGCAAGAGATGAAAATGATATGAAGTTTTGAAGTCGTTGTTGTCTACCTCAGAAAGGACCTCCATAAGATACAAAACCCATATCCTATAATCTGGTTTGATGACCATTCTTCATGCCACCGTTTTCACGTTCATTCTCAAAAGTTACAACTCAGCTCTTCGAGGCTTCCTCATGCCTAATCCTCATGGCGTCGAGATAAGCTTTGCCCTGCAGCTCACTTGTTAGATAGCCCTTCAGATGTTCTGCCACCGTTATCCTCCTGAACAATGCTGGGGTCTCCGGGGTGATAAGGCTTTGCATGGGACCAATCTCGGCATCCATTCGTGGACTGAAGAATGTCGCAATAGAGACCCTCTCCTTCACTGCATTCACCACCGCTCGATGCTCGATGCTCTGATATATCCCATTCGTTATAATCTGCTTTAGGACAATGAAGAGAACGCTTTGAGTATGAGACGATGAATTATCATGAATGAGTAATTTGATGTTGCAATATTATTACCTCAACAATGTCTCCTACATTGACGATGAAAGCACCAGGGAGAGGTTTCACAGGAACCCACTTCCCATCGTTCCTTATCTGGAGGCCCTCTATTTCGTTGACCTGGAGGAGAATGGTGATCGCGTCGGCATCAGAGTGAGAGTTGAGGCCTATCGCGAGCTCAGGTTGTGGACATGGCGGGTAATAGTTCATCCTCATCCCTTGCAAGCCCTCTTCGAACATCCCCTCGAGGTCCTTTGCTTCTATTCCTAAAGCCTTCGCTATGAGGTAGAGGAGCTTTATGGCTAGGGCTTGCATTTCCTTTGAGTAAGCGTCCAAATCATCTCTACCATGTAGACAATTTCATTCTTTAGGCGATAAGGGAATATTTTGGAGCACGCCCCATACTAAACCCTTAAAAATAAGAAAGTTATTTATATCGCGGTTATATTACATGACATGCTAATGCGATATCGCTTACTTAATTAAAATAATCTTATACTTTATGCATGTTTGTCCACGTGGCATGAACGTCACATACTAATTTTATCGTGGTTTTTATGCATGTTTTCCCATGGTAAGAGTGAGGGAGTAAGAGAGAGAACCTAAAGGGAAATGGGAGTTTGGGAAACAAGTAAGGCTTCCTGAGAGAAGCAGGGAGGGTGTTGATGTAGAAGATGTCAGCCCAATCAAGCTTTTGGTCTTCCGAGAACACAAAGGCCTGTCCAAAGCCGTCCAATTCGCCGTCTCTCTGCCAAAACTTCTTCTTCTCTTCCATTGGCATGTTGAACAGCTCTTCAATCCCCTTCTTCACTTTCTCTATCAACTTAGGGCTCACTTCATGATTTATCAGCTGAACAATTGTTAACACTATCATTCATTATTCACCCAGAAACAGGCATTCCATTAAGATCGAGACAGAGAAAGTTCTGATCTTCTGAATGATGATTAACCAACAAATATTAATTCCAACATAAATTAAGAATGTTGCATTAGATTAATCTGTCTTATTAGCAATCTTTACAACAGATCACATCTCCAAATTCATCTAAAGACAGTTTGCGGTAATAATCCCCTTTAACAGCAACATTGCTTTACTTGATCTCAAAGGTACAACTATTAGTCTACTTTTCCTAACACGAGGTCAATGCCTTACTAAGCATGGCACGCAAACAACAGATGCTGACTACCTCAAATTGACTACATGGTCAAATCAGAAACATCGACTTGCTAATGTGGGATTGGTCATTGTTCCCATATATATCCCCATTAAGCGTGAGGAACGCAAATAGATTGTGCAATTTAAGAAAACTTTTAGCAGTATCTACTGGGGATCTTTTCAAAATGGTAATGCCTAAAATACAAGATTTGATATAAAACTTGATGTTCTACTACCAATATTATAATGTCTAAGTGATAGTTCAGGTAATCACCTATGCACCACGCTAAGTCCACTTTCATCGTCCTATCAAAAGACAGGCTCATTAATACTGTAGTGAATCTCCTTTGCCCTTCTCCTTGCAATTCTTCCAAAGAAAACCAAATCGTTTTATGTGCCAATCAAGTCTGATTTCTCACACCATTTACGAAGATTGAATGTTGATTATGCGGTGATCTAACAAAAGCGAAACATGAAATCATGAACTCAGGATGGCACAGAAGTATCCCACTTTATTTACCCCATGAATTCAGCATGCATAGGCTGATGCAGAAACTTAAATGAGGTAAAAAGTGAGTCCGGAGAGCAAAGTGAAGAATTTCCATAGGAAAATCTCATAGACGACCCTAAATGGTGGCTAAAAATTGTACATCTAGCTGTCCCTACTGGCGATGGTCGCCCAACCTTTGCCAGTCTCTTGGGTTAACCGTCCCTTGCAAATCCATTTGAATGACTTGGATCGACCTGTGTAACGATATTGAAAGCCCGCGTGTAGTAAAAGTACTTAGGACATCATGTGGAATTTCAACCTATTTCAATCGAAGAACTCCACTTTTTTGTCCGACACTTTCTCGAACACTTCGTACATGAAAGTTGTTTTGTACCTGAAAGAAGCCCCAGTCTTTGCACGCATGGTGCAGCTTCTCGAGCTCTGGCTTTGCAACTTCCTCCAAAACCAACCTCCCCAAGTCAATCACGGGGACTTGAGGCAAGCCGGAGCAATCATCCGTGATCACAGGAGATTCTTGATCATCACGGATGTATCTCTTCGGGACTGTGGTCGGGTTCTCCTTCAGTATGTCCTGAACACACGGCACGAGAAGCGACCTCTCTCGTGTGTTTACCTGTGTCTCCATCGATAAAAATCCAGAGGATGAGAAATCACTGAGACTGATGATTTCTTTGCTCTGAATGATGAGCTTAGTATGCTAACAAGAGAGGAGAGTGGGAGAGCCTGTAGCGTTTGAGCTAGAGGGATGAATGTTTCTTTTTAATCAGGGGGCCGACATTTATAAATGGACTTTTGATAACGAATAGGAAGTGTCCAACGAGCGTAGTGTTTGTGGTGTCCTCCGAGGGTAATGGTCCTTCAGAAAATGTTTTTTCTCCTAATGAATTATTGAAAACATATTTAAATATCTATATATGATCGGTTACTTTGGATAGATACCATATTATATTGTAATATATTATCTTTACAAAATGATTTGCGAAAAAATTCTCACTCTTGAACCGTCAATATATTAAGAAACATTTCATCCGCGATATTTAAGTGTAAGTTGAACATCTTCTACTCTTAGCACCCTAGGATTGGTACAGTTGATCGGAATGTCTAGCGATTTCTAACTCAGGAGATGCATATGAGTTTGTGAGAATGTTGAACACGTTTGATAGAATGAATTAACATACTCAGTGTATTCGAGAGAAAAATAACTTTGGAATAGAAGAGTTTGCCATCAAAGCATAATTGGATTATTTTACTAGCCATGATAATTGACTTCCATGAAAGATTTGGATAAACAATTGAATTATTCACTCACTTGAGAATAATTTTCGTGTATTGTCTACGCCAAATCTGAATTCTTCATTTGAGAGTGCGCCTCTTTTTATAGACAGACCAGGTCATATGAGCTAGGAATCATTCAAACTAGGAAACCACTCATATTAGAGAACTTATTTAAGCAGAAAAACCACCTCAAATTAAGACATCTACTTAAGGTAGGAAATCAACTTTAAACCGAGAAATTCGTTCGAGTTGGGAAACAACTCTCCAACGTTGGCCCCGCCAAATAAGCCTTTACAATTTATTATGGCCGAAATCTCCCTTTGCTTGCCTAAAATCAAATTAGGCTTGGTTAATTGACGAGACTTGAGTTGGGTTTGTGAATTGATTGTCTTCAATGAAAATCTGATGCTCTCGCATCACCTACCCCATGTTGATGGAGATATGACATGAAATTTGATTGTCCTTGTTGTCTGGTACTGTTGTGGTCGCGGAGTTCCAGCCACAAATCTAGTTGTGGCCGTGGCCGCGGCCGCGTTGCTACAAAAGCAAATGGGGAAAGAAAATGGTCCTTTATGATCTTCAAGAAGTCTTATTAACTTTTAAACACGGAATGAGAAAAAAAAAATATCCAGCATATCCTCAATTATTAGGGAAATTTTCAACCAAAAAGAAAAGGCATGAATTAGGTTTTTTTTCTCGAAAGGGAGTCTTAAGTGAATTTTATTTTAAATAAGGACTTGAAGTTATTATTTAATTGCAAATAAAGGTCTAATCGAGTATGTGCATCTCCCTGTCACTTATAAAAGGCATGATGGGGGCATTTTTGGTATTTCTGTTTATTGTCTTTTTGTTTTTCTCTTTCATCTTGTTCTTCGTTTATTGTTTTTCTCCTTTTCTTCCTTTTGTTCTTTCTTTTTAATGTGGCTGGCAAGGTCCTCACCCAGATCCAATTGAGGTCATTGTGGCCGTAGGCGAGGCTGGCTCAGATTAGGGTAAGGTGGCCTCACTCAGACCATCACGGTGCCTCGCCTTCATCCATTGTCATGTCCGCAACCGATCTCCCATGTTAGAGCTCACTTAATTACTCCTCTGAATTCGCAGATGCCCTCTCTTTTGAATCAAGCTCGCCTTGTGAAGTTGAATCGAGTTTTGGGCGCAAAATCAACTCCTGCTTGTCTAGCTATGGTGGAAACCGTAGGCCTGGCCACATGAGATCAGCAAATTTAAGAATTAGTTAACCATCTCTCTCATTGCACGTAAGGTATGTGATATTATACGAGTTATGTTCCATCCGTGACCATCACTTGGGTTTGTTTACCGCTATATGGAGGGAATACCAAAGAGTGCGTGTAAATAATTACACTTATTATAATTAAGTCAACCACCGGCCGGTACAATTTATAATTGTGATTCGTAGAACTTGTGCAGCAAAACACATTATTCATGTGCATATATATAAAACCACACAACTTGAGCAAAGCATGCGCATCCCAATTTGATTCCTAATTTGGTCCTAGTCTTGTCACTCCCCTACGTTATGACCAAGTTGTCTAAAAGAGATGGTGACAGGGATGGAGAAGCACGGGATCTCCAATTAGTTTATTTAATTGAAGGCTGAGGCCTGAATCATCTTGAGTTTTTGATCGTTCAACATTTCTCTCCTAAAAGACTAATTCCGTAGCTTTTAGAACCACAATTACGTGAGTTTGTCCTTTTATAACAACTGATTTTGTTTGGCCAAGTATTAAAAAAAGTTCTAAACCTATTACATTATATCAATTCAATCTTAAATTTTTTAATTGTGGTAATTTTTTTTGTTAAATCATTGCATCAATTGAGTCCTAAAACTTTTGATGATTTGTCAATGTTGTTTATCTAGTAAATTTTAGTCAGAAATCTCCAACATCGTTGTCAGCCATCTCATGTAGCATGACTAAAAATAATGTGGACAATTTACAATTTATTGAATTTTTATTACTTTTTTTTTTTTTTTTTTTGGCAATTGTGGGCTGACAAGGTCTAAGCAAGGTTCTCCGCCCCATAGGTGAGGGCCTCCGTGCCCTCATTGGCCATAAGGAAGGGTGTAAGATCCAGGATTCAGGAGAGGGCCACAATCATCGCGTGGCCTAGAGTTGTAAAAAGAACAAAGAAATAAAAGAAAATAATAATAAAATAAGAAAAATTTCAGAAAAATATAAAAAAAAATTGTAAAATTATACTGGTCATATAATGTAGGATGACTGTTGTCCATATTAGCAATTATAGCTAAAATTGGTTAGATGGACTATATTAGCAAATTATCAAAAGATTTATGATTCCATTAACATAAGGTTTAGGATTGAATTTGTATAAATACAATATGTTTAGGACTTTTTTATTATTTATTCTAATTTTGTGACTAAAATTTTGGAGATAATATTTTTAAAAAAAAATTAAGCAAAGTAAGATAGCTTTTGAGGTCGTCAAAACTCCTTGAATGTCTTCTGAGAGGGAAGAGAAAAGGGCCGCGGGGAGAGGGTAAAGATATTGGGTTCCACTAGGATATTTTTGTTACCATTATTTTGGGTTAATTGAACAAAAAAACCCTTAGCTTTATTCCGTGGGACATAGCTATCTCAATTTTTATTTATTATTATTATTATTATTATTTTATGACTGAGGGACAACCGGAGATCACTCTTCGGGGATCACACGACCTTCTAGTGCTCGGTAGCATCAGTGGGGTCTCGTCGCAAGCCGCTATTTATACGTAAACCATTATGGAGCTAGTCTAGTAAACCATCCCTGAGACCCCCGAGACCTCACTTAAGTCGCGAGCATCCGGAGATTTGAATTCGTTTCCTCTACGATAATGTAGTGAAGTTCAACCATCACGGCTACCTACAGGCGGGTCAATTTTTTTTTTTTTTTATCTTATCAAAACCCAAAATTTGTACTAATGATCTAAAAAAGTACCTCAAAATCCCTTTTGATAGGCATGTGTTGTCAACGTCACGGAGGATTTTAAATGGATATTATGGCTCAAATAGTGATTTCTAAAGTATTTTTGAGCATTGATACAAATTTATGGTATTGTTTAGATCGAAAAAAGTTTGGCAAAATAGTGTCCGTAGGAAAATATTTAGAATTTTAGGTAGGATTTTCCTCTATACTCGCCGTGGCTAAAGCCAATTTAAATGTGTCAGTAGCATTGCCATACGTCCATGTACTCAACTGTTTGTCTAGGTTTTCTTCCACGTCAAACTTAAGTCATCTTCTTGAGGGAATTAGAAATGAACACTTTTAATTAATTCTTTCTTGGAGGAATAATTTTAAACTCGTGCATGTTTCCCTTGTACCGCTAAGCTACTTTTTTTCCCTGTACATTTTCATAATGAATTAATTAAAAGAATATCAGCCCCTCTAGTAGGACGGGGAAACCAAATATTCAAGATTACTTTCGTTTTTATGTATACTGATTCTTTTCCATAATTGAAATAAATATTTTGCTATTCTTTCAATAATTGAAATCTAAAGTTCATTCAAAATGTAGAAAAAGAAATTAGAGGAGGACAAAATTCGTTATTACACTGTAAGAACAATCAAATAATTCCAGAAAATGTACTTTTTAGTGGGTCATGGGTACAATTTTTTCCTTATATTTATCTTTCATGATTGATTATAATTAATTCTTTTTAATACTGTAATATTTTATTACCTGTAGTTGTCTAGAGCAGCATATAAATAGGCTCTTATATCATCAGTATTAAATATACAGAAATATACAGGAAAAAAAGTTTCCGCTTTATTTTATCATAATTCTAACATGGTATTAGAGCCAAGTTTACTGAGTAATGGCAATATTGTCGCAACTATGCCAATATCCCTCACCAAATTGTCGCTTGTGATTGCTACCCGGACAATTTTGTTGCTTATTTCGAAATTATAACACAACCATTAGATTCGTCCGTCTCAAACGAGTTAGACCCTAAAAATTCATCACCAATTGATTTGGAGGAAAGCCGCATGCGCCACCACGCTCGGCCACGGGACCATCAACGCCATCAACTATAAGTGAAACTTTCGAAGTCAATCCTTAAACTTTTCAGCTAAAACCACCATAAACAGGTTCTACATTCTCTGGCGAGTCCAAAACAGTAACAAACGTCATCGGAAAGTCTCCTATGCGCCCTCACGTGCCGCCCATATCTTCTATGCGGGAGATCCACGCGCCCCAGCCTCGCACGTGATCCATCATGTTCGTCAAGTAGTGACATCATCATCCACGTCATCACACGTAAGCACCACGTCATCCTCCGTCACTAACCACCGTTGATCGTCGCTGACCAACATTGACCTGATAGGTTTGGCTTGATTTCGACTGATTTGCTTAGTTTTACAACCGATTCAACCATATTCCAACCGGTTCGCTTGGTTTTTCGACTGGTTCAACCATATTCAGATTGGTTTGCTTGGTTTTTCGACTGGTTTGGCCATATTCCAATTGATTCTCAAGGTTTTTCGACTGGTTCAACTAGATTTCAATTAGTTCTTAGGGTTTTATGATCAATTCAGTCCAATTCCAACCGGTTCTCAGGGTTTTCAGACTGGTTCGAACTTCGACCTATTCTCAAGCTTTTCTAACCAGTTCGACCTGATTTCGATCGGTTCTTGGCATTTTCAGATTGGTTCTTAAAGTATTTCAACATCCTCAATCTATTTTCTACCTTATTTTCTCCATATTAGCTTTACATATATCAGTTTTCTGCAAATTCATTATAGAATTTGCTGAGTTTACTAGTATATTGCATATCATGGAGAAATTAGAAGTCTCAATGCCCATTCAGAACATCCTGAGTGGATCAAACTATATATTATGGGCTCAAGAAATATCAAGTTTTCTAAGGGGATGTAAGCTTTGGCGTCATGTCACTGGAAGTATTTGTGAGCCTAGTCAAGCCGTTGAAGAAGATGATGATACATTTGTCAAATGTTTAGAAGAGTAGAAGAGCAAGAATCAGCAGATACTCATGTGGTTTTGAAAAACTTCGATTTCATCTATCAAACTTCAGTTCAATCACCTATACATCAAAGGAAGCCTGGGATCTTCTTGTTAGTCGTTATTCCACATTAGACATTGCTCATCAATATCAACTATAAGGGAACTTACATTGCATGCATCAAGAGACAAGTTAATCTATTAATGACTTTCTTTTTTCTATGCATGTTATATGGGATCAGCTAGCCTTATCTGAACCAACATGGGATTTGACTATTGATACTTGTAATTTTGCTGAATATTGTGATCGTATGTGGGTTATGCAATTTCTAATGGCTCTCAATGATGAGTATGAACTTGTGTGAGCCTCACTTTTGCATCGGGATCCTTTACCTCATCTTGAGGTAGTTGTCCTGGAACTACTAACTGAGGAAAGTCGACTTGCAACTTTAAAGGCACAACATGCTACTCCGCTAGTCTTCACTCCTACAGATGTAGTGCTTACCACTTCTGGCTCATCCTCATCACGCAAGCCTTATTGTATGCACTGTCGCCGACCTAGTCATCGTGCATCTAACTGTTATTAGCTACAATCTAAGCAACCTACTGGAACAAACAACCGATCCCAATTTAGCGGTCCGCCTACACGCCGCCCATCTACCGTGAGCCTAGTCATAGAGAATTCCTCTAATGGTTCGTCTGTCACACTATCATTACATGATCTTCAATCCACAGTTCATTCCATTTTCGAGAAACTGGTACTTCTAGCTCTTCTGCCCTGTCAACTTTAGGTATTCTTAACTTATGGTTCTTGGATTCTATGTGTTGTAATCACATAACATCCAATTCCAATTTATTCAAGTCAAAATCATACACCTCACAAACACCTATTATTCACATAGTTGATAACTTTCATATGATAGTTCGTCATACAAGGAACGTTTCAACGTCCACCTTGTCCTTACCCGATACATTTGTGGATCCTAGACTCTCATTAAACTTGATATCTTTGGGTCAGCTATGTGAGCTTGGTTTTGATATTCATTTCTCTTTGAATGGTTGTCGTGTGCAAGATCCATGGATGGGATAGACGATTGAGATAGGCTGTACAGTGGGATGGTTGTTTAAGCTGGTTTCATTAAAGCTTCCCAACTCCTTTACTAGTTGTGTTGCCATAGTATCATCTAAAACTTGACATTCTCGTTTGGGTCATCTTTCTTTTTCTCGATTAAGTCCTTTACTTTAAAGTTGTTGTCTAGGTTTCATTGACAATAAAACCTTTGATTGTCTGTCTAGTCAGTTAGGAAAATATCTTGCTTTACCGTTCAATATTAGTGAATTTGTCTCTTATGCTCCCTTTGATCTAATTCATTTGGATATTTGGGGACAATCTCCTACTCCCGCTATGGGAGGTTTTCGTTATTTTGTGATCTTTATTGATGATTATTCATGGTATAAATGGCTTTATCTTATGAAAAATCAATCTAAACTTACTCATATCTATGGTAATTTTGTTGCCATGATCAAAACGCAATTTTCTTAAGATGAAGGTTTTTCGTACTAATAATGCCATGAAATATAAGGACAGAGAGTTCCTTAAAATTCTTTCTCAAAATGGTACAATTATTTATTGTTCTTATCCAAGAACTTCCCAACAAAATGGTCAAGCAAAGAGCAAACACAAGCATATCTAAGATATTATACGCACTCTTTTAATCTCAGCATCTTGTCCAAAGCAGTTTTGGGGGGAGGCCTATCATACTACTATATACATTATTAATTGTCTTCGGTCAATTACCATAGGTAACATTTCTCCATACGGGCACTTGTATGACAATGTTCCTAATCACAATCTACCTCGAGTATATGGTAGAGCATGTTTTGTGCATCTTCTTCCAAATGAATGCACGAGGTTAGAACCTAGTGCATGTCTCTATTGTTTCCATGGATATGGCATTGAGCATAAATGATATAGATGTTGGGACCTTGCCTCCTATTTACTTTGTGTGTCTTGTCACCTTCCGGATCCATAAAAAGTTCTCATCTTTACATTCTTTTGCATCTTCTCCCATTGTTCCAACTATTCGCCTCTTCACTAATCCTTCTATTGTTTTGTTTTGTAAAGATGACACTCTTGCATCTTCTTCTTTAGAATTGTCCTCTCCTAATCTTGATGCAAGTTTCTCTGAAAATCACACTATGGATCCATCACCTTTGGATGTTCCTTCTTCTCATATCCATTGTTCCACTCGTGTAAGTCAACCTTTTGTTCGGCTCCGTGATTATCATTTTTATTCTACAATTGCCTCTTTTCACGAGCCTCGCACATATATAGAAACTTGTATTAATCCTCTTTGGTAGCAAGCAATGGCAGATGAGTTGCAAGTATTAGAAAACTTTCATACTTGGGATTTGGTTGATTTGCCTCCTAAAAAGTCGGCTATAGGTTGTAAATGGGTGTACAAAATCAAAACTAAGGTAGATGGTAAAGTGGAACGCTACAAAGCTTGACTAGTAGCAAAAGGCTTTACCTAGGAGTATGGCATTAATTATGACAAGATGTTTGCTTCAGTTGCACATCTTCCTTCTGTTCATAGCCTCCTTGCTATCGCCACTATTAAGCAGTGGCCTCTATTTCAAATGGATGCAAAAAATGCATTCCTTAATGGAGATGTCACTGAAGAAGTGTATATGGAGCCACCTCCTGGATATACTCATACTCTTGGTAAAGTGTGTCGTCTACGCTGAGCATTATATGGACTAAAATAGGCTCCTCGTGCATGATATTCCAAATTTAGTTCTACCATGGAATGCCTTGGATTTGTGTACAGTCCTTATGATAATGCTCTATTACTAGGGATGATCACGATGGCGTTACAAATCACGATGGCGTTACAAAACTACAACAATATTTGAGTCAACAGTTTGAAATGAAATATCTTGGAAGGCTCGGTTATTTTATAAGATTGGAGGTTCCTTCATATTCTTCTGGCTATTATCTTTCTCAAGTGAAATATGCCATTGATCTTTTTTCTTGAGATGGACTTATTGATAACAAGATTGCTACCATTCCCATTGAGAATAATGCTAGATTTGATGAAAAGATAAGACTCCTCTTCCAAACCTACACTTTATAGCTAGTTAGTTGGCAGTATGGTATACCTCACTGTTACTCGTCCTGATAACGCTTATGCTATTCATATTGTGAGTCAATTCATAACTGTGTCGTGGATGACTCACTTTGTTGTTGTTCTTTGAATTCTTCGTTACGCCAAGGGCACCTTATTTCACAGTCTTCATTTTTCTACTAACTCAACCTTATAGTTAATAGCTTATTCTGGTGCTGATTGGGTTAGTGATTCTCTGGATCATCGCTCTACTAAAGGTTATTGCTTCTTCTTAAGGAAGTCCCTTATTTCCTGGAGAAGTAAGAAACGGACTACTGTCGCTTGATCGAGTACGGTAGTAGAATATCGTGCTCTTGCCAATACAACTTCAGAATTATTATGGTTGCAGTGGTTATTGGAAGACATGGAAGCTCGTCATAATGGTGGAACAATTTATTCATTGCGATAACCGAAGTGCCATCCAAATAGCTCATATTGATGTCTTCCATGAGCGTACCAAACATATTAAAATAGACTACAATTTCATACGCTATGATGTGCTTCATGGTGCTGTTCGTCTTGAGGGGGGATGTTAGATATATTTATCTTTCTTGATTGATTATAATTGATTCTATTTGATATTGTAATATTTTATTACTTTAGATGGTTGTCTGGAACAACCTATAAATAAGCTCATGTATCATCAGTATTAAATATATATAAATATATAGAAATTCTCTTTTTCGCTTTATTCTATCATAATTCTAACAATAATACTAAAGTAATATATGTCAATAAGAGCTAAAAGAGAAGGTAAAAAGTGAGACAAAATCCACTTTTGGATTAAATATATGGATAAATATTCCACCTATCAAATCTAAATGATCGATTCAGTTCAAGTTAAATATACTTCACAGAGATCTCAAATTTTTTATGTGCAAATCTAAGGTGCCGTAGCTACCTATTGAACTATTATCTTTTCCTCTACTCGATATTGACTAGTGCCCCGGCGTTTGGTGTGATCGCATGCAAGCAGGGGATCACAAATGGGAGAATGCATTCTAGTCCCAATCGAAAGGTAAAAGAAAGTACCCAGAATTATTACATTTACTAACTCTAGTCTTTTGAATTTTCTTATTAAGTAATGTGACTCTTTACTAAACATGCAATATGATTCTATCATATTACTACTTTTTTTTTTTTTTTGTTGATCCTATTTTACTCCTACTCTAACTCTTGCTCTTAGACTTTTATCCAACATTCTTGCAGGATGTGAGAGTTAAAACCTGCACTTGAAGCTATTACTAATTGAATAGATTTAGCTTTTACATGATTTGGGTAGGTGAGTTTATGCTTTATCTCCATGACAAGGTGAATAGATGGCTCTATTTAAAAATTATAATCTCTTCACAAGCATTGTCTAATATTGCTCCGGATATTATTACTACAAATGTTGCGTTATTTTCTACTGTGGCGGGGTAGAAATTTTCCCACATACCTAAGATCCTCGCCGGGGCAGAAATTTCCCCACATACTTATCTAGACATGCAATATGATTCTACCGTATTACTAAATGAATAGATTTAGCTTTGGGTGGGCTAGTCTATGATTTTTCTCCATGACAAGGTGAATATATGGCTCATTTTTAAAATTCTTATATCTCTAGAATCGTTTTCTAATATTGCTCCTGAAATTATTACTACCAATGATGCATTATTTTCTACTGTGGCGGGGCAGAAATTTCCCCACATACTTAAGATCCTTGCCGGCATCTATTATTTACTATCTAGTGACCAAGTATGGGGTATATCGATCATCTTTTTATGCATTCGTTATAGAATTAATTAGCAAAACGTGATTAGATTTATGACTCAATTGGTATCATTTAAAAATTTAAGACTAAATTACCACAAGTGCAATAAGTTTAGAACTTTTTTAGTAATTCTTTTAGTGGAAATCACATAAAAGTACTTGGGACACTTATTAGAATCTAAGTACAGAGAACTTTCAACTGTTAATACCAGCCCTAATCAATTAACATTCAGTTGATGTTGGATATAAAATCAAGTCAACAGCACTTTGAGATCAATGATAGCATCGCATATTTGGCCATTTGGTGTCGATGAAACACCGGACTACAAGATTTGCTGATGACATTTTCAAATTGCCATACACTCTACATTATACTAGCAATAATCCAATGACAAAACGTATTTCAAGCTGAACCTTCCATCTATATTTTCTAAGCATAGACAGACCGACGAGGGGCTAGGGGCCAGATGGGCAATTTTAGACATAAATTAACAAGCTTCATCACGATTATAAGTCAAATAATGAAAGTAACACAGATTTATCGCACATTAATTTTTTTACCAGAAAAACGTACATTAATTTCTTAGCATCACTAACGAAAATATAATATTTTTAATGACGTGTGACTTGACAAGATAACAAAACATGATTATGACAAGTGCGCATGATTTCCGACTCTAACTAGTAGTGGCTGCCGATGCCTATACCGGTATTTGCACCTCATTAAGCTGTGAAAAATTAAACTAACACCCTTAAAAGAGAAATCTTAAATTAACAAGTTGGACCGTACATGGATGAGAAAGCCTTTCCTTTCTCGGGCCAATAAGAAGCCTTCTACAACAAACTTATCGAGCAAAGGCTTACTCTATCCACCAGTAAGGTTTCTAGACAAGAGGGAACGACCCAAATTATTGGGTTTGGTAGTTGTTGCTAAGGAAAATTGGACCATGAGTTTTGGATTTTATCTGCGAAATGCAATGGAGTTTAAATCTTCTAATTGGTTCAATCAAATCCTGAATCTTTACCACAAAGTACAGTCCTAAACTTTTGAATTGGCTCAAGTCATAAACCTTTACTTAGATAAATATAATTAGGTCCTAATAATTAATGTTAAAAATGCAATTTAAGGATGTCAGATGAGAAATTTTGGAGTGACACACGAACGGTACACTTTTATTCAATTGTGGTGTATCTCTTCTTTCAATCATTCAGAATTTTATTAAGGTAACACTCCGCTTGCTATTTGCCTTCTTTATTCTCCTCAACCAGCATGCTTCCGATTGTTGTATCAGCTATCAATAGATATAAATTCAACGGCCTACCTGTTTTAGGTGGCATCAAATCAGAAAAATTAGTTAAGTATTGCTTATTTGATAAAAGGCAAATTGTTGTTTTTCTTTGGCCTAATATCTTTAAAAACTCCAAATTGGTATATTTATGACAAATTTACTCCGAACTAATTTTTTGACCATGAAAAATCCTAAATTGGTATATTTGTGACAAATTTACCCCGATTGATCATAAAAAAAATCTTAAATTGGTACACTTGTGACCGATTTATTCCAAACTAATTTATTCGGCTACCAAAAACCCAAAACTGATATATTTTCGACAAATATACCTTTCGTTAAATTAGATTAATACCAAGAAAAATCACAATATTTGTATAATTGTAACAAACGGAGAATAAAATCTCAAACTGGTGCACCAGTCAATTGTCAAATATTATTCAACTTAGTAATTTGACAGTCAAATTTAACATAAACTAAATAGAGGGTATATTTATTAAAACTATATTAGTTTAGGGTAAATTTGTCACGCCCCGAACCTCGAGTGCGCGCACATCCCTCGGTGGTCAATAAAATTGCGACGTCTCAGGACGCGTCGCTGACCCATTCATTTTATTACACATGTGGAAGCAAAATAAAAACCCCTGACAGCAAACAACATGGGATAGAAAAACAGGATAACAAATTCACAAAACACTTTTATTTACAAACTAGTCTGTCTACAAAAAGATTGGCTTTCAAAAATAAGTTGTCCTACGTCCTACTAGTTGAACACATTCACCGATCCTTCGGACTCTACCTCCACAGGCTCCGGGGGCTTCGGGTCCTCCACAACCCCATCAAGAGGGTTAGCTACACCCTCGCCCAAAACAACGTTGACCGCAACGGCGAGGATATCAAATCCCTAATGGGGACCTACCTTATACCTATTGAGTCGATGGCGAAACCACGCCTTGAATTGATGAGGTACCCTCTGAGGTAGGCCCTATTGACCCAGACAGTGGTCACAACCAGCTCATAGACCCAATGACTCTCGGGGATAGGGATGTCTATGCTCTGCTCAGTAATAGCCTAAGGCTGAGCAAAATGTTCTGGAGGGATCACCATCTAAGGACCTGAAAAGAATGAGCCCACGACGGGGTGAGACAACGTCTCAGCAAATTCACCCCCTAAATCCCTATTAGGAAGGAAATATGCCTAGGGGCGGCCTAACCACACTACCATAGAGACTCACCTCGCCTCAATTCTTCCTTGCACGTCAGCACAGTTCATGTACTCAACCATATGCAGTAATAATACTCAATCAATTGGTAAGCCACATCTCATCTCGTAAACAACCACAGGGGTTCCGATTATAAGGTCAAATCGTTATGACATGTCCCATACCGTGCCACACGATTTTGTTCCATAATCAAGCGCAATTAAGACACTCAATCATGCGTTCCAATTTTATCACGGCCTACTTGACGTTCGGCGGTCTTCTGGTGTAACCAAGCATCGTCTCACCCCATTGAGCACAACAACATCTACCTTGAGACGGCAATCTCGAAGAAGCGTCGGTCTAGAATCTACTGCGACCGGCATCCATTACCCGGGGTATCTCATATAAGGGCAACGTCCACCCGACTCATATCGGAGATGGGTTCTCATAACCATTCGTGCACCCATCCAATCCCAGCCAAGATATTGTGCTTTGCACTCAAATGTCCCAATTAAAATAATGTACTTTGCCCCTTTTTTCTTTGTATTAAAAACACACAGTAAAATAATCGTGTGTGGGTACGCGGTCAATTTGAATCAAACTAATCGATATCCTCCCTTTTAAAATCTCACTAGTTGATATAGTATCTAAAAACATTTTCAGTGTAAAAACCCGACACTCGGTAATTTCTAAATAATTACCAAAATTTCGTAATTTTGAAATAAATACTCAAAATCACAATCACCACTCAATTTGCACAAAATAAAACTCAATTGCATAAACTAAGCACACCACTACAATCAGCACGAAATTCCAGTCACCGACTATCCCGGTATAATTTCCAGAAAATATTAAATAATAAAATAAATAGAAAAAATAATTAAATAATGCAAATTAAATCCAATAAATGCTAACCTAGGCTGGAAATGTTAATCTAACCACCTAAATGGGCCTAGAAAATTAATGCACCTATCTAGATAAATAGTACAATCTATTTAGCCCATAATCAATCTATTCTAACCACCTAACATGCATAATTAAGTAATTAAATCACCAATCCAAACTAACTAACCACATAATCTCATATCAAGCAAAGCTAATCAACCCTTAAGCATATAAAATCACCAATTTAGCGGGCCGGTGAGTCCACGGCGATGGCGACGCCAAGGCGGGCGAGAACCAAGCCTGAAGCGACACCAACAAAGGTCCGAACGGGCCTTAAAATGAGCCTCAAAGTCTTAGCTAGGGGTTGAGAATTCGGCTATGTCCTTGGGCGGAAAGAGGCTAGTCGAGGCTTGGCTTCACACAGAAAAGGGCTAAATGGGACGACAACTTGAGCAGGGGACCGACAGCGGGTCTTCGGAAGGTTGGACGGCAACGGTGGAGCTTCGGTGGGGCTTCGACGGTGACCAAGAGCTTTGGGACATTAGGTTGGCACGCGAGCAACGGGGGACGGCGGGGACGCGCAGCTTGGGCTCGCAAGCGTGCGGCTTGCGCGCGACAGATTCGGCGACTTCGGGCAGGCAGTCGACGGGCTGGCTGGCTTGGTTGGCTGTTTCTCTAGTTTTTCTAGCTCTCACAATGCCTCAACAATGGATAAAGGAGCTGCAAGAAGGAAGAAGATGGTTGCTACAAGGGGGGGCACAAAATATCTCAAATACTCAAGTTTCATGCCCCACCATCCATGGCTGTCATCCTCAACCATTTGCTACACCAAGGCTTCCTCAAGAAGTCTCCCAAATGGTCCAAAAGGTTGCTCCCCCCTTGGCCTACGAATTTTGTGACATTCCCCATCCAATTTCATTCAATTCCTCTTCAATTGAGCTCAACTTGTTGTCCATAAATCCAGTCAAGGTGTCCACATCATATTCCACATTTTTCCTTGCCAAGTAGTCCAACTTGATTGCCAAAAATGCAACAAAAAATGGTCCTCTAATTTTCCCGGTCCAAAAACGCCTAAATTTGATTTTTCGCCAAAATCTCGGATTTGTAAAAAAATCTTCGGAGGATGAGTCGACATTCCTAAAATGAATCATGACATGACAAAACTTTCAATTCTGAAATTAGATTCAAATTCGCGATTAGTTTCAACCGGACGCGATTTTAACGTGACCTAACCTACTGGTAGCTTTTAGAAATTTTTAGTGCAATTGACCATTGATCGATTATTTTCAAGCCACATTGTGCATTTTCGACTCATTGGCGACTCTCGATTGTCATGAAAATCTCGAGATTTTAAATACAAGCACATGGTACATAAATGATAGAAAAATCAGTTTAGAGCAGTTTGACGAGAATTTTGCAATTAGGTGGAATTACCTAAACTTTAATCACATACCTCAGTCGAATCGACCTATCCCTGATCTCTTATCGATTTTGACAGTGCCATATTGACCCTTGCAGATTAGCACGGTCGAGTAGTCGATTTCTGGTTGAATTCTCAAATCTATTGCGTTAAAATCTGTTAACGGCCTCACCAGATAAACTAGTTATCTCGTGAGTAAATAGCTCAGAGAAAAAGACTATAGGCACGTTGATGAAAAGCCCAACTTATTCAATAAAAAACAAAAGTGGAAAATCATGATGTCACAAAATTCGTCAAATGTGTACCAGTTTGGTATTTTTGATAGTCAAAAAATTAATTTGGGGTAAATTCATTATAGGTGTACTAGTTTGAGATTTTTCAAGGTATTAACCATTTTTCTTCCCACAACAATCAATTAAATTACAACATTTCAAGACGCATCACTGACCCATTCTTTTTATCTTTCAATTAAATACATGCGGAAACAATTTATAAAACAACACACAATCAACAATAACAAATGGGGATGGTAAACACAATTAGTAATTTCAAAAGCACAATCTTTATTTACCAACTAGTTAACCCTAAGAGTTTAGTATTTACAAGTCTAATCCATAAGGCAACTCTTAAGCGACCATGAGCAAAAAGGGTTAGAAGAGTCATGGTAAACTTTAGCTTCACTAACTCTGAGGCCAACCAAAACTGACACCAGGCACGTTTGTGTTTTGGTCCATCAAGACACTAAACCACCCGCAATGGTTCTCCATACCATGGGCCTAAAAATATTTAATAAGGACCATGTGAGATATAAATCTCAGCGAGTTAATAGCTTAAGCTCGACTAGGGTGTTAATTCGTCTTGAATGCAGTTTAAACTCACACAAAGTGCCAACTTACCTTGCATTGGTACACACTTGCACGTTAGTACATCACATATGACAATAAAAGTGGAACAAGCATAATTAATAATTAGAACATATTTCACAATATCCAAGCATACTGTCAAACACACGTGTTTCAATTATTACGACCCATCATGTCACGGCCAACACATGAGTCGACAGTCTTCCGGCATGATTGGGCATCATCATGGCCCATTGGGCACAGCATCATCCCATGTACTCATATGCATCAGGACATTTCATTAGGAGTATTGGTCTGGTTTGAATTGTGACTCGGCATCCAGACCCCCGTCGAGCATCCGATAAAAATCGAGCATTGTCTTACATATTTATACGCATCAAGAAAAACCATTACCCCATATAATCATATGCAACAGGGCCATTATGTGACCAGTCGAGCACTCAACAACTCAAGAAAATTTTTATCTTCTGACTTACCCATTGCAGACATGGTTCGTGCTCAAATAACAAATCTCGGAAATTCTTATTCTTAAAATTTCCAAAAAAAAATCATCACACGTGATCACGTACTTAAAATCAACCCGCCAAATTTTGCATGCTTTCCTTTAAAAAAACCCATTGCCCCATTTAACATGTAAAAATTAGGCGTTCAAATCCAACACATCAAAATTCGCTATTTTCTTGGCTATAAAACCTTCTTTGGAAATAGTAAATATGGCACATGCATTGGACATGTCAATAACATGGCATAACAAGTTCAATCAATCGAAATTACACATAAATCCCTCCAATAAAAC
Organism: Eucalyptus sp. ANBG9806169; assembly: GCA_014182395.1. NCBI lineage: Eukaryota > Viridiplantae > Streptophyta > Magnoliopsida > Myrtales > Myrtaceae > Eucalyptus > Eucalyptus sp. ANBG9806169. The sequence continues at coordinate 25,939,595 of CM024577.1, forward strand.
AAGCATAAAATTCTACTTAAGGACTAATTTGTCATTAATTACACTAATCGCGATAAATTAAGCTAATCACAATTAATTAGGCTAAGCGTGATTAATTAAACTAAACTGGATTATTTAATATAACTATAATTACTTACAAATTAATAGTCGTTAATTAAAATAATTACAATCAATAAGATAAATCACAAATAATTAAGACTAACCATAATTACTTAAACTAATTGCAATTAACTTTAATCTAAACCATCATTAATTGCAATTAAGAATAAACTAAATTTAACTAATACTAATCGCAATTTTCCTTAAACTAACCTATCCCATAAATAAAATCAACTACCCAATCAAGGATCAAGGGTTAACTCACTGGTTTTTTAGTGATGGCGAGCTCGTGGCGACGGCGGCACGACGGCGAGCTCATGGCGACAACATGACAGCATCGAGGATATGGTGTTCCGAGCTTGAACGGGAACTCGAACGGTAGCTGCAAAGTCTCTCAAGGCTCGTGGCCACAAAGTGTGGGTTCAGTGGTGGTGAGTTGACGGTGGTAGCTCGGGCGAATGACGGCGGTGGTAGTGGCTTGGGGACAGCGGTAGTGACTCGGGAGCCTGGCACTGGAGATGGTGATGTGGGTGGTGGTATTGCAGGTGGTGGGATAATGATGGTGGTGGAGATGGTGGATAATGATGGTGGTGTGGGGGTGAAGATGAACAAGGAAAGAAGAAAAGGGAGAATAAGATGAAGATGGAGGAAATGAAAGCAAAAAAATGGAGGGGAAGGAGATGGGGATGTTGCGGCTGAAGAGGAAATGCGTGAGGGGGAAGGGGGAAAAAAGAGAGGGAGAGAGAAAACACGAGAGAGAGAGGGGGAGGGAGAGATTTTTTCCCAAAATCTCATCATGCACCCCAACAACTATCCCTTAAAATCCTCCTAGCCTCGTTTCTTGTGCCCCCTCATTTCTTTTTATTTCTAATTTTTTATTTTTGGTCAAAATATTACAACCTTACCACTAGGTTCGAATTTTTTCCTTTTCCAGTCTCCAATTTTCTTTTGATAATTCCTTTTTTTGAAAATTTCGAATTTGATGATAATTCAACAAATAATGAGGTGATGTCTAATGAATTAGTCTTGCAACCTTTGACAATTTAATACCCGAAATCAAACTAAAAATTTTATGGTTAAATTGATCAAATGTGACTTTAGTACAACATAGACTATCGAGTGGCTTTTAGGAGTTCTCGCGTTGTTGACTTGTGGTCGACAATTTTTTATTCAAATTTGTGCTTCTTCGAATTGTGGATGACTCTCGGTTGTCATATAATTGCGAGAGTTCAATTACGTACCATGTGTACAACATAAATAGAAAATCGGTTTATCATCATTCGACGTGATATCGTAATCTTGTGGAATCACTTGCGAGCTGACTACGTACTTCTGTTGAATCGATTTATATCCATTCTCTAATTGATTTATAACAACGTAATATTAACCATTGTTGATTTTTATAATCGAGTGGTCGATTTTTAATCGAATTCTCTGATCTTTCGCATTTTAACCCTTTACAGTCTCACGCAATGATTAGTTAACTCATAAGTGATCAATTTAAAATAAAATAACCATAAGTGCATCAATGAAATAACTATTTCATATATTTCGAAATAGGGGCCAAATTTCGAGATATCATAGTATAACTAAGCCTATATCCACTCTCCACGACTGACGACCATAAATCATGCTGGAAGGCAAATAAGGCTCTGTTTGGCAACTTGCCAAATAGTAAAAATTTCTATTCTTTTGGTCCCAAAAATAAATTTAGAACAGAGATTCGTTTGGTAAAATTTTTGTTCCTAGGAATAAATTTTTATTTTTTTTTCTCGAAAGTGAATTTGGAACAAAATCAAAAAGTAAAAAAAAAAAATTGATTATTTGTTCCTAAGAACAATTCTAGAATCAACCGACCTATTTTCTCTCTTTTCTTTTCTTTTTTCTTGTTCTTCTTCCCTCTTTCTTCTTCTTCAATTGTCGTCGTTGTTGCTGTTGTGGTCCATTGCCACTGGTTGTTAGCGACCGATTGGGCGAGGTTCGGCGAGCTTGTTGGAGGCTCGCTAGGCCGGGATGAGGTCTAGCGAGCTCGTTAGGCCAAGGCAAGGTCCAGCGAGCTTGCCGGAGGCTTGCCTAGCCATTGGCCAAACAAGCCTCGCTCGAGCCTCCCTCGGCCTCACTAGAACCTTGCCCAGATCTGGCGAGGTCGAGCTCACCCAGTCGCTAGGCCAAGGTGAGGCCAACCTCGCAATGGCCCGGCGAGGTCAAGCACCACTGGTGGTTGGGCGAGCTTGGCCTCCCTAGATTTGGGCGAGGCTGCTCACTCAGCCAAGGCTCAGCCAATGAGGCGCGGCCTTACCGAGGGTCGGCAATGCTCCAGTGAGGTTGCGAGCCCTCGTTTAGCTGGTCGCCGGTCATCCCAAGGCTGGCAACCGGTAGACCTTGAAGGAGAAGAAGAGAAAGAAAAGAAAAAAAGAAAGGAAGAAAAAAGAACTAAAGTTATTAAAAAATTTTAAAAAAATGATTTGGATTAGAAATTTTTAGAACGGTACCAAATAATTCTATTCGGGGAATTAAAATTTTGGATAGTTATCAAACAATTTAAAATACTTAGAAATTGTTCCTGGGAACAAATAAAAAATAATTATTTCTAATTAGAAATGTTCACTAGAACGAAAGCATTACCAAACGTGCCCTAAGAGATCCAGTTTTTTCTACTTGTGGTGTGCATGACCCGAACAAGGAGATGTCTAGCCAATCAGAGGAGTTGTTGCACAGCGTCCAGGGGCTTCCACGCCAGGAAAGAGAATCACTCAACAGTGGCAGTGCCAATTCGGTTGGAGATCTTTGTCCCAATTCCGAAGATTCCGCTAATAATCTTCAAGATAAGTTATAATCAACATGTACAAATCCTATCAAATGATAGATCACGTAATTATGACCTAAGTACTACTATTATTCTTGTATACTTGCTCTTATCACGATTACCAATTGTAGCTCCTTGTGCACATATTATAAAAAAAAAAAAAAGATATAGCTATTAGCAACAAGAAAAGAGCAAAGAATAACATTAAAAAGTAATAGACTAGTTTTATTTGTTTCTCTTCAACCGCACTACTTCTCTCTTGAATTAAATTTATAGTTATCCAATCTTAGATGACTGTTTCCAACTCAAATCCCTCAAATAATAGTTGGTTTTGCCATTGTTAGCAATAGAACATTTCTTTTTCGCTCGCTAGCGTCAATCTCTGACAGTTGTATTTTTCTAAAACAGTTAAGTCTGCACTTGTCAAAGTCTGTCTCCTGCTCATAATTGGTAAAACTACTCTGATTCCAGTTCAGTGCTCCTGCTATGAATTCCAAATGTTGTCAATGGCTATTTTCATTGCGAACGATGTTCCAATTAGATGAGTAAGTAGCACCTTTAGGATTTGATATTGGCACAACCCGTAGCTCATTCTTAGCATGTGCTTGTTAAGTATGCTAGCGGAGACTAACTCATCTACATCTTCCTAGGCAAATTCATTACAAGTATAATTAATCTTGGAAAAATTGCCAAATTAGTTCTAAACCTATTGTACAAATGTCAAATTAGTCAAGAACTTTTAAATTTTGCAAATTTAATTCTAAATCTTTAAGTGAAATTTCATTATAATACTTTTGGTCAATTTTCGTGGGAAATTGTTGACATAGTGGTCCGTTATTGGCATTTGTACCATGTGCTATTTTAATGATTTTCGGGAACAATTGTCTGAAAGGACTCTAGCAGAATTTCATTCAAAAGTTTATGACTAAATTGGTATAATTAAAAAGTTTATTATTGAACTGCATCAATAAAATACGTTTATGAGTGATTGAACAATTTTCCCAACTAATCTTTGACCCATACATAATCAACCGTGTGTGGTTCCCAAATATGTGCGTGATGATTACAAATGAAAGGTCACGAGGGACTTCGTTATATCTCATTGAATCAAATCAAAGCACTCATAACTATCACATTTTGGTAGTAACCAACAAACCAACATTCAAATTTCACACTAGCCACGTGAAGCACGAGGCCTTTCATGGTCCTACCCATATGCACTTGTAAATTCTTAAAAATTTTCCAGTGAATGGTTGAGATTAATTTAAAGATTTTCGATGGAACGGGTAACAAGTGTCCGACAAACAGTTAGGTGATGATAGAAACTCATAGACCATGGAATACTATACCATGATTGAATTGGTCTTCACGAACAAGCGATGTGCAGTCATTCTAATGGCTGTTTAGACTTCTCCAATCAATAGAATAATCCATATGTATGCTCACAATAGTGTTGAAAAATTATCTCACCTACCCATGAAAAGCTATTTGATTTAGTCACTTGTTTAAGCTAATGAGGAATGAATAAGCCACCGAAAGCAACGACAATTTGTCCTCACTTTCAAGTCTCAATCGTCCACCAAATTATATTTAGGAAAGGAGTCGGTCTAGAATAAGTAGAGTAGTCCATCAAATTATAGGGGGAGAATTCAAAAAAATAATCTGAAGTGCTCTCATTTTCTCAAATAATGACTTGAAGTAGATCTTGTTTTAAATAAGGATTTGAAGTGTCGTCACTTTCTCAAATAAGGACCTAAAATTGATCTTTTTTCAAATATAAGCCTGAAGTGATTACGTTTGTTTCAAATAAGAGCCGAAGTGGTTATATCTATTTCAAATAAGGGCCTAATTTTTCCGTGATAAAGCGTATTTTCATCATTTATCATTTTCCCCTTTTTCTTCATTTTTTTCTTTTTTCTTTCCTTTCCTTTTTTTATTGGTTCCTCTTCTTCCTCTTTGTCGGTGGCTGGCTAGTCATCGGTGATGCCCATAGAGGGTTGGGCAAGGGTTGCCCTCGCCCGATTCGGCAGAGGCCAAGCACGCTAGCCACAGGCAAGGGATGGTCTCACCTAGCCTCCCCAGTGGTTGATGAGGTTGCCAAGCCCTCGTCGGCCTTTGCTAGTGACTGTCGACCGATGCTGAAAAAAAAAAAAAAAAAAAAAGAAGAAAAGAGAAAAAAGGTTTTGGATGAAAAGTCCCTTGACTGGTTAGAAAATTTAGCTAGTCGGCAACCGGCGAGTTCAAGTCTTTATTTGAAATAACCAATGCCACTTTAAGCTCTTATTTGAAATAACGAATGCCATTTCAGGTTTTTATTTGAAATAAAGTCCGCTTATGATCCTTATTTGAAAAAATGTGGGCACTTCGGGTTCTTTTTTGAAAATTTTCCAATTATAGAATACTTCCCTTAGTTCACCACGATAGGAGGCGCTAAGTAAATTATTTTATTCGAGTGGCTCTAGGGTACAAAAGTCGGTGGACAAAATTAGTTCAAAAAATAGACTAGATCTTTTGCGTGCTATGGGCATGCCAGATAGGAAGCGGATGGGCGCAAGTTATTTTTACTAGAAAAATAGAGATGTGAATTTCAAAGGTGAGGTAGATGTCAAATGAAAAGGGTTTGTTACGCAACTACTTAGAGAAATTGATATGTATATTTTTTATTATATCTAGTTTGCTCTTCACTTCTTTTATATCGAACCTAAGGGTATTTTCAGTCATTTGATATTGATAATTGAAGAGTGCACGCAGAAGTTGGAAATTGGTTTTAAATATGGTGTAGGTGTGATAAATAGTAAACAAGGTATAACCTATTTGCGTTCCAGTGATCATCGGTCCCTCAAGAACTATGCGTCGGGAGATTCGAGAAATCCCATTAACCATGGACTCACCTAATAATCCATTCCTTTTGATTGGATTTGTCATATCTGTCAGAAAAAATAAAATAAAAATCAGACGATGGTGTCAACCTCAACTTTTGTCAATTAACTTTTATAGACTATTAAGAGATACTTTTTAGATTTTATTTTATTTTATTTTTATTATTTTATTATTTTTGTAGTCGGCACTAGTCTCTATTAAATATGACATTTCCCTTGAACGTACATAACGCGTATCCACAATAAAATAAGTCCATTACAAGAAAACTATCCATTGCAATGAAAACAAAAAAAAAAAGATATTTGTCGCTATAGGTGATTTGTGCCAAAAATAAAATAAAATTTGTCGATATTTTGAAATTAAGATTTACGTCGCTGCTATTGCTCTACTTGTAGGGACGGAATTTTTTTTTTTTTTTTTGAAAAGGAAATTTGCTTTGGTCTCTGCCGATTTAAAAGCTATAGCAACGAAATCTGATTTGTCAGCAATTTACTTTTGTAGGATGTATGGACCTGATTGTTATGTAATCATATTTTATAACGGTCTTCATATGAAATAAGGGAAAAGTGCCAAAAAAAGTCCTAAACATTTTATATTTTTGACGATTTAGTTCTAAACCTTTTTTTGGTGCTGATTTAGTCCTAAACATTTTTACGTTTTATCAATTCAGTCCTTTTCGCCCAATTTTGACCGGATTTTGCTGACTAGACGCCGACCGGCTGACGTGGCCTGATTGGTGCTGATGTAAACAACTTTTAATAATATTTTAATATTTTATAATTTTATAATTTATTATTTTTTTAATTTTTTTTTTCTTCTTCTCTCTTTGGCGACCGGCCAGAGGCGACGACTGGCGAGGTCGATGCCGGCCACCTCGCCAGTGGCCGCAAGGGCGGCCTCGCCGGCTCGCCGGATCCGGCGAGGGCGAGCCTCATCGACCAAGCCTTGAGGGTCGGCGAGGGTGAGCCTCACCAACTCGACGCGAGGCCAGCTCTCCCCACTCCGTTCCCCGATCCCAATCTCGCCCTAGAAATTTCCTCACTCCGCTCATTGTCGTCGTCTATAGGGTTTTACGAGAGCTCCGGGGTGTCCTCGGTCATGCGGCTCCGGCCCCGGATTTTCGCCTGGTTTCCGCACAGTGGCAATTCGTTGGCGAGGCTCAACCCTCGCTAGATCCGGCGAGGGCGAGCCTCGTCACCCAACGCGAGGCCGCCCTTGACCTTGTCGGCCGTTGTCTCTGGCCGATCGACTGGCTGGAGGAAGAAGAGAGAAGAAAAAAAGAAAAAGAATAAAATAAAAATTCAAAAATATTAAAATATTATTAAAAATTATCTATGTCAAAGCACCGATTAGGCCACGTCAGCCCAACTGGTGTCCAGTTAGCAAAATCCAGCCAAAATTGGCCAGAAATGAATGAATTGGCACAACGTAAAAATGTTTAAGACTAAATCGGCACCAAAAAAATGTTTAGGACTAAATCGGCACAAAGACAAAATGTTTATGACTTTTTTGGCACTTTTCCCTATGAAATAATTTGATTCCAATAAAATAAAAAATACATCAAATTATAATTTTTTTTTTATCAAGATCTATTTTTTTTTCAAAACAATTGTAAGTAGGCGTTTTGTAAATATTCCATCAATAGAAAAATGCGTAAATAGATTGATTCCACTTCATCTCACATATTTAAAATTTAAAATTTAAAATTTAAATTTTTTCCATCTCATGGACAACGTACCAACAATAGTTCAAAACTTGAAATATTTTTATTTTTTGAAATACATGTGTACAATCTCTTTGTACCGGCTCAATAATTTCTTTTCTTTCATCGATAATTTAAATATATCATAATTAGGAGATTTTCCAAAATTATTTGCATCAAACTTTTAATATATGCTTTATATGTGCACTTTTGTTAGTAATTTATATATATATATATATATCGATCATACAATAATATATATATTGCTCAGACGATATATATATATATTGCTCACAGAATCATATATATTTTCTATTATACAGTAATTTTAACCTAATAGGGTAGGGTCTATACAATAAGTTACTTTCAATACAAAATGATTTTATTTAATTCTGTTTTATATAAATACATCATATTTTCATTTTAATTTAACTTAAATTAGTCATTTAATTTCATTATTCTCAAATTAAATTTAAAATTAGTCATATTACTTATATATTCGTTTCAAACTATTTGGCCACCAAATTTTTTGTTGCAAAAAATTCCGCGAAATACCCCTCGAAAATTTCCCTCCATTTTCGTGATTTAGCAATGAATGTTTTTGTGTTGCCACAGCAAAATTAAGCAACGGATCTTTTTGGTTGTCACAGTAACATTAAGCAACCAAACAATGTTTCGTTGCCACAAACAATGACAGCAACGAAACAATTTCGCTGGACTAGGTTTTCAAACATTCATTTTTCTCAGCGTACACAATTGCGTCTATTTATGAAGATGTGATTTGTGAACATTGTTTGTGTATAATCGACACCGACACGTAACACGTGACACGACATAACCCAATACGATACACTAACATGTCATTTCTAAAAAGAAGATAAAAAAAAAAGAGAATTTAAACACATTGAGACTCACATTTTTATCTATAAAATCAAATTAATTTGATTGAAATTCACAAATAAATAAATAATAAAAAAGAGCCTAAATTAATTTACACTAAAAACACTAATTCAACATTTGTTGATATCATCTTGACAAATTCAATTTCATTCCAATAATCTATAAAACTTGGAGGAGAAAAAAGCAATCCACATTCTAGACTTGCGTGTTGGAAAAGGAAAGAAAATTTTTTGGGGTGAATTATGTGTCATGGGATGACAGGTTAGAAGAGAAGAACAGGTTTTTCTTCCTTCCCCTTTTATTTTTATTTATTTTTTACTTATTTATTTTTAACCCCTTATTTAATGAAAATTTTAAAAATTGGCCCGCATATGTCGAAATCACATGTTAGAAGTTCGAACTCATATGTCAAAATTATAGACTCGTGTGCCTGAGAGCGTTGGCAGAGTTGACTAAGCGTTGGTTAATCCGACATCTATTGATCGATTGTCAGATAGTGTTGGACATGTGTTAAGATATCCGATACGACACAAAAGCTCCTGAAGAATGTCGATACTTCCTAGATCACTATAATCGGGAATAGGCGGTTAAGAGTCTTAATTTGTCATAGAAAAGCATAAAACACAATCACATGTTTAAGTTGATGTGTTTGAATTTGTTACGACTCTTGGTCCTCACCGTCATGTCTCAATTGTCAACTGCATTGTACATAGGAGAGCGTAATTGATCTGGGTTTCATAGTATTAGTTCATAGATAGATGTGACATATTGTAAATGAGCATTTAAATAAGAAATTTGTCAAACTATTTATAAATCAATTGTGCAAGGAAAAAGATAATTTGTACTATGAAATTTCACTAAAACTTAAGTGACATTCCTAGCTAAGCTAAAAGGAAGTCATAATCAATCGAGGGTATATTTGTCTAAGAGTAATCAGAACCCTATGGTGGAGCCCTAAAGCCTTACCTTTTTTTTTTTTGACGACCTAAAGCCTTACTTAACCTTGAGCATAATTCTAAATTGAAAGGTTTCCACTTTTTAGGAAAAAAAATCTAAAAGATTAATTTAAAATTTTTTGAGAAAGGTTAATTACTTTTAAAGAATCTTTTGAAAATTTTGAATTATATATATATATTTTTAATATTTAATATTATTATATTTGGGAAAACAAGTTCGGATTGGGTACACCCGATCCGATTCTCTTGCCCAATCCGATGATCCGAATTTAACCTAAACCGAACAAAACCCGTTTCATAAAATCTTTCTTTTTCATTTTCGTTTTTTATATTAATATTAATCTTTAATTCTTTTTAATTTTTCCTTTTCTTTTGATCTTTTCTTTCCTGCTTCCGGTCTTCTTCTTCGTGCGTTTCCAGCACACCCGAAGCTTCCATAAAACCCTGAAGTTCCCATGAGTTCAACCCCAACCTCAAAACACTAAGACCATGGTCTTGATGTATATTAATTCCATCCCGAGCCGAGAAAGCATGCAACACTATCCAAAAATCCCGAATATATATAAAACACAAAATGCAAGGTGGACGTGAGGCGCAACATACGGCCACAAGTTTGGATCTCGGCAAAACGTACCGAAAAATGTACGGAATGAAAACAAATGTTACTCCTTGAAAATGAAACACTCCTAAAGTCCATCCAGCCCACACGCTCAAAATGGCATATGGATTGGTGTTATCTTTCTTTTCATTACCCTCTGCTTGTTTCTTTTTATTTTATTTTCTATTTTGTATTCTTTATTTCATTTTCCCTTCCCTGGGCGTGGTTTCCTTCCTCACCGAAGCTCCCCTTTTCTACGTTCTCTTCTTTGCTGAGGACACCATTGCCCAGATCTCTCTTGAAGAAAGGCCACCGTTCAAACTCGCCAGCCACTTCCCACGGTCAACGAGATGAGGCTTCACCCAAGACGGCCTCAGTAACTAGTGATCAAAATGATGATACACGAGCTTCGGATAAGGCAAAGGCAGTGGCTGTTTTACCAGAATCGCCTGAAGGGCATTTTATCAAACACCTAGGGTGCGTCGGCTCAAGATAGCCACGGACAAGAATAAGATCCGAAACTAGACCAAAGCTCAACGAGAATGGCAGGGAATGCTCAACGTCAACAACGGACAGCATGAGCGAACTCAAAAGGCACGCCTCGACTCAGTAACCCATGCAAAAAATGTGAGAGAATAGGACAAAAGCGGGGCACAAAGAGGGTCGGTGGAGGGTCCCTACCCGGCTCGGAGGTCGTGAATGGTGGGCGAGATCGATAGATTGGACTACGTCGGGTCGCCTTGCACGCCTCCCGAGCCGGGATCCTCAGGAAATCGACACGGGCTGAACCAAAAATCAAGAAACTCATTGGAAAAACTTGCAATCGAGGAAAGGGAAGCCACAGCTTGGTGGTTTCGGCTAGGAGGCGCAAGCTCGCGTTGGGGATGGCTGAGCGACGCTCGGCTGAGGTGGATTCTGGGTCTCCTCCTCGCTCACTCTCCGTTTCTACCTCTCTCTCGCCCTCAAGCTCTCTCGCCCAAGACCCCCACAAATCTCTCTCTCAGTCAAAACCTTCCCCCTCCAACCGACTCTCCCTCTCTCTCTCTTATAAGCTCGGCCAGCAAGCGCGCATGGCTCCTGCCACCGCCAGCTGCCTTGCCGGTCCAGCTCCGACCTTGGGATCATGCTACGCGATCCGCCACCTCGCCTGCTCCCTCGTGATCCTCTGTCTCCTCTGGCTTGTACTTTGCTTTTTCTTGCATGACCGGCGTGAGGAGGAAGAAGACCCACGCGCGGGGCGGGCTGAAATGAAGGGAGATGGGCCAGCCCGCGTGAAAGGAAGAAAAACGGGAAGAAAAGAGGTAGGCTGGTCCACACAAAAAGAAAGGAGGAAAGAAGAAAGCAAAAAAGGTAGGCCAGGCTTACACGGGGGAAAGGAAGGAAGGGGAAAAGAGGAGGGGCGCAGCCCCTGCCCAACCCTATTTAACCTTTCTTTTTTTTGGTCGGACTTCTTTTTTTCTTAAATAATAGTTCTTTTAATTAATGTTCTATTTTCTTTTAACAAAAAGATTCTACTACGACTAATACAAATACTCCTAGTGTCTATACACCATGCAATTTAATGGAAATTATTTTTGTTAAGGCTTAAAATTTAATCCTTAATTTTATATATAATTAATAGATAATTAAACTTGTCGGTAAAATCTAGGTGTCGTTACTCACTTTTTTTTTTGTTCTTTTCTTTCCTATAGACTTTTCTTCCATTGTTCTCTTTTGCTTTTCTTTCGTTTTGTTTTCTGTTGGCCGCGCCCCACAAGAGGTGGACCCAGCCAACGAGAAGCTACTATTCCGTGCGTTTTCTTGACATTAGGCATTTATGTCGATGTTCCTTGGTACAGGACTTAAATCACTTTATATGACAAACTACAGTTGCAGCCGGACATGTTCTTGTGACTCGAAATGTAAGTCTTGACACGGCAACTGTAAACGAGAAACCTCCATATGATCCTACGGCCATTACAAAACCCTCAAATACAGGCTGTAACTCATAACCTTCTCTTTTGAGATTTTTGTGTCCAATCCTCTCGTTGCTACAGATGGATGCGAATCTCACAAAGCTTGGTGGTTCTCTTCCAGTCCCAAATGTTCAGGAGTTGGCAAAAGAGGCCATAGCCGAAGTCCCGGCTCGCTATGTCCGAAATGATCAAGATCATCCGCTCATGGATGATGATCATGGAACTTTGTTGCTTGAAGTACCAGTAATTGACCTGAACAATCTCTCATCCAGCGATGGCGATTTGATGGAGTCCGAGCTTGAAAAGTTGCACACTGCATGCAAAGATTGGGGATTCTTCCAGGTAAAATTTCACAAGAGTAGCTTTTACTCTTTTTCTTTCTGTGAGGATTACTTGAAGAAACCGACTATTGAAGTTGACAGATCCCTTTTTGTGGATGCAGTTGATAAACCATGGAGTGAGAAGTTCATTGGTGGAGGAGGTGAAGCTGGGTATACAAGAGTTCTTCAAGCTTCCAATGGAAGAGAAGAGGAAGTTTTGGCAAGAAGAAGGAGACTTGGAGGGTTTTGGGCAGGCGTTTGTCGTCTCCGAGGAGCAGAAGCTCGATTGGGGCGACATGTTTTTCTTGCTGTCCCTACCCAGACATTTGAGAAAACCTCACCTTTTTCCCATGCTTCCTTCGCCGTTCAGGTTCTCTCTCTCTCATATCCATCGAGTACACTATATATCAATGAGATCCAGATTGGATTGTCTAAACTTAGGGTATTAAAATTTACATCGCAAATTTTTTTGTTCCGAATTGGCTAATTTTTATGCTCGATTTCCTCCGTATTTTCCTCTATTTTCTCCTTTTCTACTTTCTCCCCGTATCACTTAGAGGCTGCCTCCACCATTGTTGCCCCATGGGCGCTGATAAGCCACCCGATGTCACCATTCATCTGAACCATCGCAACCACCATCGCTACCCTAGGCTCAGCTCCACTCTCTTCCTTCCCGTACGATGGCGGTGGCAATAGACGCGTCGTCCATGTTTTGATTGTGTTGGGTAACTGCACATGGTGGTGAAAAGGGAGGGGGAAAAGGATTGAGTGAATCTAATAGGAAAAATCACTATACTAGAGATCCAAAAAATTAGTTCACGAAATAGTTGAACTAGGTTTTTATACCAATTCGGTATCACTAGCGAGACAATAATTGAGGTAGGGTTCCCTTGTCCTAATTTAATTACTTTCATAGGCATAATCAGTTGACGTGAGACTCGAGCGAGAACAAATGGCTATATCTTGTTTTACTCGACTATGGAAAAGTTTGCCGATGGCAAAATAAGAAAGGTCAAATCTTTTTCGACCCCAAAAAATGAAAAAAAAAACAAATGTTGTAGTCAGTTCCAGCTTTTCACAGGCAAGTAAGATGGTTGTTTACGCAATCTGAGTACCACAAATGGAAAAAATCTATAAATTGGGATAACTTTCATTAATGACAATTTTGTCAAGAAAATAGATATGTATCAATATTGAAGAGACCCATGGAGGTTTCGTGATGAAATGGATGAAGAGGATCCAATGTCGACGTCTGAGTTTTCTTCAAACCCTGGAGTTAGGAGTATGACGAAGCAAACAGTTGGGGATGACGTGAATCCACAACTTACCCGATGGGTTTATCATTCTAGGAATGAAATAAAAGAACATTTTGATTTTTTCAGTTAAGTTACCTCCGTATAAAAGAAATTCGGACATGTAATAGGCAGATATAAAGGGTTTGGTTCTAGATTGTTGACTGTGGATCATAAATCCCAGACAGTGCTTGAATTAATTTTATATCTCTCACAAATATCGGTAACAAAATATATTCATTCTTGAACGTAGATAAAATGAAATTTGAAATAACTTTTTCTCCTCTTGTGCCCATTATTTCCATTGTTGAAGGAAAAATAAATTTTGTTATGTAAATTTTTTGGCTCACTTACTAGCTCAATATGGATCACTGTCGAATTGGGATCTAAATTTTAGAAGATGTTAAATGTACACTTAATGGTTAACATAGCAACAATCAAAATAAAGAACAAATTTAGAAAAAATTATTGGCTGCACCCAACGCATGTGTGCCCAACAAACATACACCATTGGAAAGACCCGTCATAGTGAATGGTGCATATGCATTAGACTCACATGTACTAGATGAATGTAAGACTGGCTTCAAGACTAGCCCACATATTCAAGAATACTATAATTTTATCAAACTACGAATATTTTATCTAAATGTTTTCTACACATCTCTCACCATCGAGAGGAACAATTATTTACTTATTGAAAATAAAAACTGCTGGTATAAATGTCAATATTTTGTGAGAATATTCACTTTGCAACCAATTCTTTTGCAGAGATGTCTTGGATGAATACTCCTCGGCGCTCCGAGACATTGCAATGAAGGTTCTCCTTCTCATGGGAAAAGCTCTGAAGATGGACACCAAGGAGATGATGGAACTGTTTGATGAGGGCGTGCAGCACTTTAGGATGAACTACTACCCTCCATGTCCACAACCCAACCTCGTCATTGGCCTCACTCCGCACTCCGATGCCGTGGGCCTCACCATTCTTCTCCAAGTCAATGAAATGGAAGGTCTCCAGATACGGAAAGAGGGCAAGTGGATCCCCGTCAAGCCCCTTCCTAATGCTTTCGTCGTCAATGTGGGAGACATTTTAGAGGTAAAGATTTCTGAACCTATCTATATTCCCAGGCTATTGATGACATAACTGTTATTTCATACACATTCTGTTAACATTTTATCTATACAGTTTTCAAGATATCTTTGGATGAATAGTCTGGATAAACAAAAAACTACACAGTTTTGAATGCAATAACCATCTTGAATGACATGTTGGAAACAACCAATGATAGAGTGCGGAAATTTGTGTAATCACGTATATATCTTCTGAATTCCAATATGTGCAGCGAGCTAAATAGTCTGACAAAACGAGTGCTTATAATAGAATTTCATGAACAAGAGGTATGACAAAATAGTATGTGCTTTTTGATGATCGACACAGGTTGTCACGAATGGTACTTATCGTAGCATTGAGCACCGGGCAACGGTTAACTCAGTGAAGGAGAGACTCTCCATTGCCACATTTTATAGCCCGAAATTGGAAGGGGACTTGGGTCCAGCACCGAGCCTGATCACACCCGAGAAGCCAGCACTGTTCAAAAGAATTGGCGTTGCTGATTACTTCAGGGGACTCTTCTCTCGTAAGCTTCAAGGAAAGTCATATATTGATGTTATGAGGACGATTCAGGATGAGGAAAATAATGGGAATTAAATTTGGCCATAAACTATTATAGCTGAAATCCTTTCTTTATGTTGACTCTCTCCATGTAGCTCGAAATAAGTCGATCATGTATTGACACAATCTGTAAAATCCATAAACAAAGCAGTAAAAATCTGCTACAAGTATCAGTTCAACATTCTCGGATTTATACTATTCTTCTTACTATTGCAAAATGCACTTTGTCCATTGGCAATTAAGTAAGGCTGAACTTAACCATTCGGAACGAACCCATTGCACAAGTGGAGCGTAAAAGGTGGTTGCAACACGCTCTTAATGGGATTTGACTTCGTGAATGTGGAAGTCAGGGTCGCTTACCACGAACCCTGGCAAAGCTCTAAAGCTCTCGCAAGCCGAGATAAGTGCGACCTATAAAACAGAGCCTTGAAAGAGCTGACAAGTCTTGTGCAATATGACCAATATCTGAATCGGTAGTTTGAGCTTAAGGTTCGTCCTCTCAACTACCAAATTTTGTTTCGGAATGGTTCAAAGACATCCACGTCTAGTTAGTTTATTGCCGTTAGTATGGGAATCAGTTTCCTCTCCCGTTGGAATGGAGCCAGACAAGTGGATAAGCGTGGATTTAACTTTACACGGTGGTCTTCATGTGACCATTCGAACGAAGAACGATCTTCATTGGTCTGTCCCAAATTCTTTTATCAAAACCAAGAACATCAACTACAGAAAATATATAGAAATCTCCGCTCTGTCCCTGTTCTCTTTGTTCGTCGCTTCCTCTGTCAATCATAAACATCCACTCCATACTGACTATTAATTTCAAGACCTAGAATAATGCTCATATTTGGCCTAGCATGCAGACTATGACGCCGAAGAAAGTGCAGAAAAGTAAGAGGTAAGACAAGTGAGAACTAAATTGAATAGGTCGTACACCACGAGTAAGAATCTACCTAAGAGATAAGAGCACAACAAGAAATCTTTCTTGTTCTAAAGCCAAAGGCTAACTTAATTATCACTTAAAACAAGTCTGCCTTCTTATTCATCTTAGTATGTTTATATAAAATGAACTTGGAACAACCCTCCAAGGATGAGTAATTACTAAGACTCTTTGGGAAGACAAAGGACTCATAAATATGGACTCTAGAAACTTTAAATGACAATTACTAAATCTTGAAAATATAAGAAATAAATTTTGTTGGGTGTGGGTATCCAAGACTTGCTTGATTTGATTAATGTGGACACCCTTCTAAACACGTGGCTACTGAAGTATTAGTATGGTTACTAAAGTATTGTTAACTGTTCACATGCGGTAACACTTTAGTAGAACTGATGTTGTTTCAGAATGCTTCAGCATCAGATTGTTTTCCTGCTTGTAAACTCATCCCTGAGTTTTCATTGTCTTCATCTTCATGGTAGGAAGAAAACTCCGCAATATTAAATGTTGCCAAAATAGCATACTCACCAGTCAATCTTGTAGGCATTGTCTCCAATTCTTTACTACACTTTGAAAGGACCATCGACTTTAGGCTTCAACTTCCCGTGATGACCACGAGGAAATCTTTCATTTCTAAGATGTAGCCACACCAAATCTCCTTCCTTAAAAGCTACGGGCTTCCAATGCTTATTGGCTCTCTCTTGATACTTCGCATTATGCTTTATGATCATTTCCCGTATTTGCTCATGAAGCTTCTTTAGATAGTGAGTATGATCCTCAGCATCTCCATTAAAATATTGAGAGATGGGAAGTGGAGTTAAGTCCCAAGGATTAATAGGATTCTTCCCATATAGCCAAACACTCGTTGTGAGGCGGTTCCTCTGGTCTCAAAAAAAAAAAAAAAGAGAAAAAAAAAGGACTTTTTCTAATTGTTTGGCTTGAAGACTGATTGTATGCAAATTTAGCTTGAGCCAAAGTGGTGTCCCATTGATGCAAGTTACTTTCGATTAAGTTTTTAAAAAGATTTCCCAAACTTCGATTAACAACTTCAGTTTGCCCATTAGTTTGGAGATGATGAGAAGAGCTAAATTGAAGAGTTGTGCCTAGCTTCTTTCATAGTGTGCGCTGACTGATAAATTTTAAATATCGATCGAATGTCATTGTCTTTGAAATAAGATGAAGTTTCATGATCTCCCAGAAGTAAAGATTCTCCACATGAGTAGCATCAAAGTTCTTGTTACATGGCACAAAAGAGAATCGATCAACGACCACCATAATCAAGTCTTTACCCCTTTGTGTTTGAGGTAAACTCACCACAAAGTCTAGGCTCACATCTTCCCAAGGGGTGGTGGAACCGGTAATGGAGTATACAAGCTGATGTTTTGAGTATGGCTTTTGGCAATGTGACAAGTTTGACACTGCTCCATATGTCTCATAACATCTTTCTCCATGCGAGGCCAATAAAAATTTTCTTTGACAAGAGATAATGTCTTGTCTCTTCCAACATGTCTAGTTAATCCTCCACCATGGGCTTCATTGATAATGGCTTCCCTTAGAGAACTTCTTGATATGCACAAACAATTATTCTTGAAAAGAAACCCATCTTGCAACAAGAATTACTAAATTGGACCCTTTGAACAATCATTCCAAATTTGCCCAAAGTCTAGATCATCTTTATAAAGCTTCTTGATCATGTTGAGGCCTAAGACCTTCACTTGCATTGTGGATAACAAGGAATGCCTTTGACTTATTGCATCCGCCACTCGATTAAGAGTTATAGCTTTATGTTTGATAATAAAAATGAAAGCTTGAAGAAACTCTACCCACTCGGCATGCCAATTGTTGAGCTTTTGTTGAGTATTTACATACTTCAAGGCTTCATGATCCAAATAGAGAACAAACTCCTTGAACAATAGATAATGTTGCCAATGATCTAAAGCTCTAACAATAGCAAAAAATTCTTTATCATAAGTAGAGTAATTCTAGCGGGAATTATTCAACTTCTCACTAAAGAATGCAATGGACTTTCCTTCTTGACTAAGAACTATGCCAATTCCCACATTAGAGGCATTACAATCAACTTAAAAGGCTATATTAAAATTTGGAAGTGCAAGAATTGGAGCCTTGGTTACTTTCTTTTAAGGAGTTGAAGTTTTGTTGTGCTTCTTTAGTCTACTTGAAACTTCCTCCCTTCAAGCATTCGGTGATAGGAGAAATAATGGTATTGAAATGCTTGATAAAGCGACGATAAAAAGATGCCAAATCATGGAAACTTCGAATAACATGGATAGATGTTGGAATGAGCCAACTTATGATCGCCTCCACCTTGCTAGAATCCATCTTGATGCCTTCCTTAGACACAACATAGCCTAGGAAGACAAGGCTATTGGAAATGAACTAACAATTCTTTAAGTTGGCATATAACTTTTGCTCCCGTACAACCTTGAAAACTTAGAAAAGATGCTTCAAGTATTGCTCATGAGTAGAGCTATAAACAAGAGTGTCATCAACATAAACAACAACAAAGCCGCCAATAAATGGTTTAAAAATATAATTCATAAGGCGCATAAAGGTACTAGGAGCATTAAAAGGGCCGAAAGGCATGACCATCCACTCATAGAGGTCATCTCTTATTTTGAAGGCGGTTTTCCATTCATCTTTTGCTCTCATTCGAATTTGATGATATCCACTTTGAAGATCAATCTTAGAAAAGATATAGTGCCACGGAGTTGGTCGAGGAATAGGAAAATGGTACTTAATGGTTATCTTGTTTACCGCTCGACTATTGATGTGCATACACCACAACCCATCCTTCTTCAGCACAAGAAGGGTGGGGACAACACATGAACTCATACTTTCCCTCACCATTCCGTTAGCCATGAGTTTATCTACTTATCATTGAAGCTCTTCATGCTCTTTAGGGCTCATTCGGTAGGCTGCCTTGTTTGGAATGGCGGCTCTTGAAACAAAATCAACACAATGCTGAATTTCTCTTATGGATGGAAGACCGGGTGGAATCTCTTTCGGAACAATAACCTTACATTATTGAAGAAGAGGTTTACTTGAGAGGGGACATCATGGTGTTCTTCATTCTTTTCTAATACCACAAAAGCATATGTCTTCGATGATTCATCCAAAGCTTTATCAACTTTGGATTTAGAAAGTAAATTATTTCCCTCCCCATTAGATGGTCTAGTAGTGCTTGAGAGGGCTAGTAACAACACCTAGAGGGGGGGTGAATAGGTGTTTAAACAAAACCTTGGCAAATATATGCGGAATAAAATAAGTTGTGAGCAAAGTCTGAGGAACAGCAGACTTTGAGCGAGATCAGACTTTAACACAATAAAGAGTTTAGAGAAGAGAATAAGAACACAATGTTTATAGTGGTTCGGCTTAATCCAAGCCTACGTCCACTCTCCCACGCTAACAACCTTCTTGGCTGGATTCCACTATGCAATCAACAAGAGATCATAACTTTGAGTGCAAACACTTAGTAGTAGATCACACTATCTCACTAAGTCACTCTTTTGGTATTTCTCTCAAGATCACAAACGTTTAAACTCACGAGAGACAAGTGTATGATAGAAGATCGCTCAGACTTTGGAATTATAAATTCTACACTCTATCTCTTACTTGCTCATCGGTCCTTCATCTCCTTAAATACTCCTCCACTTCCAAAACTAGCCGTTGGACAGCATCCCGAGGATCGTCTTCCAATATACCCATTGGACAGCTCTATATCAAGAAGATTTGGTAGCCGTTGAGTGACAAAGGTAGAATCCCAAATTGATTCCGATCGCCCATACAAACGAAATCTTGGTTTCCATAAGTAAAGCTTCTTCGTATAGAAAGTTCTTGTCTTCAAGATCTAATTGTCAATCAATTAGATTGAGTCAATCAAATCAATCTTGATGTAGAATCCAAACCAGATCACTAGCCATTATATGATTGGGCTTGTGTTACGTTATGTCGAATCTGGATGTAAAGTCTGAGAGCAATAGACTTTACAATCTGAGTCTGAGTGCGATAGACTTTGCAATCTGGGTCCTGAACAGATTTAGCTTTAAGGTCTCGAACACAATCTGTTATGTTCTCGCTTCAGCATAGAGTCTGTCTTCCGGTTCAGCTTCAGCATAAAGTCCGTCTTCGATTCAGCTTCAGCATAGAGTCGTCTTCTTCGGTTCTTCATTCACGTTCAGCCCTGGAATTTGTCGAGTTGACGGACTTCGATGTAGAACAGACTTTGACACTAAAGTCTAGTAGTATTCAGACTTTGACACGGAAATCTGGAAATCTTCAGAATATACTTTGGACATGTGTTCTGTTAAGTTTTCTGGCCGTCTTCAGATGTTGACAATATCCTTTACATGTTCAATCATTTGCATAGTCTATTACTCAACCATCAAACATGTTAGTAGCCTTTGATTTATTTTGTCATCTTTAAAACATCATAAGGGATTTCCCTAACAGTGCTCTCCATTTTGAAACAATCCAAGGTGATTTTGACTCCATCTTTCTTGAAAGCGTAAGTATTCTTGAACCCATCATGCTTAGTTTTTCTATCAAATTGCCATGGCCTCCTACGAAGCAAATGACAGGCATCATGGGAACAACATCACACCACACTTTATCTTTATATGTTTTTATGATGGAAAATTGAACAAGACATTGCTTATCAACCCTTACCTCGTTCCCTTTGCGAGGCCAAGACAGTTTATAAGATTGTGGGTGCTTTTCCATCTTGAGGTGCAACTTGTCTACCATTATTGTAGCCACCATGTTCGCAACTTCCTCCGTTGATGATAACATCACACACCTTTCCATGAGAAGTGCATCTAGTATGAAAAATATTATTGCGAAGCACATACCATCCTCACTAGGAGTAACGTTCAAGACCTGATGAAGAATTAGAGATTCTCCTTGGTCTCCATAGATAACTCCATCTTTCTGCTTCGGATGTTTCGTTGGTACCAAGGGAATCTTCACATTGCTCTTCCTCAAGTTCCTCTTCTACTAGAGAGATGATCTTGCAATTTGGACATTCGAATGCAATATGTCCAAACCCTTGACATTTGAAATATCGGATAGAGCTATGGCACTTGGAACTTGACTCTCCATTATTCTTAGGAGTAGACTCTGAAGCGGTCACCCTAATCTTAGAAGTAGATGACATCTTGCCCTTCGAAAGTCTTCTTTATTCCAATATGGAGAGGTATGACCAGAAGCCTCTTTAAGTTGCAGATCCACTTTAAGTGCAAGTTGACAAACATCATTGTAAGTCCAATAAGGTTGAAGTTGGAAAATATTATCTATTTCAGATCGAAGTCCACCAAAGTAACGGGCAATAGTTTGCTCCTCTCCTTCGGAAACATCACAAAGCATCATGAGATGATCAAATTCTGCGGTATATTCTTCCACAGATAGCTCCTTTTGTTTGAAATTGTGGAATTGAAGGAAAGTATCTTGATGGTAGTTTGGTGGTAAAAACTTCTTCTTGAATTCTTTTCTCATCTTCTCCCATGTTACGATACAGCTTCTTCTTTCACAAGCTCTTTGTTTCTTCAAGTGCTCCCACCAAATAGAAGCATGCTTTTTGAGTTTGATAGCAACTAGCTTCACCGTTTGATCATTCGAGATGTCTTTGTAGTCAAAGACTCTTTCCGCAGCATGCAGCCAATCTATAAATTCTTCCAGTTGCATCTTCCCCTCAAATTTGGGAATATCAACCTTTACATGGGAATCTTGCTTGATTCCATGGAGCCTTTGATATCGACGTTGAGGAAGTTCTTCTTCACTTGAAGCATGACTTCGAGCATCGGCAAATGGGCCAATGTCCTCTTCATCAAAGGGAACATCTTCAATCATGATGCGAATAATCATGTTCTAGAAGTTTGAAGTGTTGCAAATGCTCCTACAGTTTCTGCACTTGTCTCCTTAAATCATCCATCTCCACGTCTTGTAGGTCTCTTTCCCAAGCCAAAGCCGTAGAAGACTCAACATTTGGTTCACATCGATGATGACCAAACATTGAACCAAAGCTTTGATACCAATTTGACGCTAGAGAAAGTGTAGAGAAGTAGGAGGTAACACAAATGAGAACTAAATTGGATAGGTCGCTTACCACTCACAAGAATCCACCTAAGAGATAAGAGCACAATGAGAAATCCTTCTTGCTCTCAAGCCAAAGGCTAAATGAATTATCACTCAAAATAAGCTACCTTCTTGTTAATCATAGTATGTTTATATAAAACAAACTTGAAACAACCCTCCAAGTATGAGTAATTACTAAGACTTTTTGGAAAGACAAAGGACTCATAAATATGGACTTTAGAAACTTTAAATGACAATTACTAAACCTTGAAAATATAAGAAATAAATGTTGTCAAGACTTGCTTGATTCAATGAATGTGGACACCCTTCAGAACATAAAGTTACCGAAGTACTAGTATGGTTACTGAAGTATCATTAACTATGCACACGCGATTACCGAAGTGTCAGGACCCCAACTCCATCTCTAGGGTCATGAGCACCGGGGTTATTTTCGCAATGTCTCGGGCACGTTGCCGTTCCATTTCTTTTATCTTTTCATTAAGCACATGCAGAAGCGTTACAAACAACACCCGGACAACAACAAGTAGCTAGGAAAACAACCACTTGCAAACACACAATTACATCAGCAAGCCCTTTTTGTCATGGACCATTATATTTACAACCATTACATGCTCTATGCTAAAAAAGGCTAGGGTAAATCTTAACTCCTCTACCAAGACTGCAACCCCTCCATACCTACAATCTGAAAAACAACAGGGTGAGTCATGGACTCAGTAAGTAAAACCCCTAGTACTGGTATAGCTTGGAAATTTCCGAGGGATGATTAGTATAGCAAGCTACTGGATGAATAGCTCTCCATCAGATATGATAGGGTGTCAGATTCCCGAAGAAGTTCGGCCAGTTAATATTGCCAATTATTCTATTCTTTGAGTATTTGGTTGCTTGTTTATGCTCGAATGAGTGATGATAAGCTTGATGGGATGGAAATGGTGCATATTTGATTAAATTCACCTACCATGAGTATTAAAATTACATTTAACAAGTCTCCAATAATTCTGGAAAGGAGTGATTATGGTAGTGTTTATTAAAATCTAGACGTTGTTCAACTCAAGATGGAATTGCAATGAGAAACTCCTGAGGTAGCGGATAACTGTATAGTAATTGACACAGACATTTGTAGGGTGGTGGAGCCAACAAAGTCAATAGTTATTGTAACCATTAAGTTTCACAAGATGCATGCTCGATCTCTTGACATATACACATACAAATGCGGTATTGTGTTATTTGCGATAAATGAGGTTGTCTCTACAAATTCTTGTGGAGTGGTTAAATGTGCATATAGAGTCGGTATCTTAATGAGGTCAATGGATTTGGCGAAGTTCAAGCATGACATGGACTTAGAACATGACTATAGTGGTTGAGCCCATGAGGGGTTGCAGCAAAGTAGGGAAGTGATTGTAACTTAGCTCCAATGTCAAGCTAATGTGAAAATTGTTAAATATAGTCTCGAGTTTGAGCTTGTAAACAAAATCTGATCGAAGTATGTTTCCTAGTTGAGTGGCTTCCTAATTTAAGCATGATTCCTAAAAAGGGTTCCCTTTGGATCCAAATTTGACATTCATTAGAAGTGGGTCTGCTTTGTGAATTGTATCCATGAGAAGATTATTCAATCCAATAAGTCTTGGGGTAAGATATGTGAATACTTTTGTAAGATTGAGAGATTGTTTCACAAGTAATTGTGAAGATTGAGCACTATGTGAGTAATTAGTATAATTTGGGGTTAGAAAATACTAAGAGTGTTTGAATGGCATGAGTGTAGTTGTAATCTCCGTTATGTTACTTGATCCATAGTAGAATTTTGTACTGTTGTCTCTGTAATATCCATTGTATCGCTTTATTATCTTCTAGCTCCACTCAACTAAGAAACTAAGGCTTCTTACTCATTGCTAGTACAACAAAATTTTACATATACACCATTGGCCGATTGACATGTGCACTCAAAGATAATAATGTAATTGAATACTTTCATACGTCGACATTCAAATATGCACGTCGCTACCATTATGCATATCTACTTGCAATGCTGAACTTCTCAGCCCACCTTTCTGTATAAATTAAGTAGTGCATGTCCTATGGTTTCATTACGAATAGTTAAGTTCAGCCTTACTTCGTTTCGTAGCCTTACTTCGTTTCGTATGAAACAATTCACAT
The DNA here is from genome assembly GCA_014182395.1 of Eucalyptus sp. ANBG9806169. Taxonomy (NCBI): domain Eukaryota; kingdom Viridiplantae; phylum Streptophyta; class Magnoliopsida; order Myrtales; family Myrtaceae; genus Eucalyptus; species Eucalyptus sp. ANBG9806169. The sequence goes on from CM024577.1 coordinate 25,963,968, forward strand.
GAAGAATCGAGATTCATAGAAATCCGAGAATGTTTGACTAATACTTTTATTCTGTACCAGATTAACTGCTTTGTTTCTCATGAATAAAGTTCACTTGCTTTCCTAACAAAACAGAAATGTACAGGAGTTAAAAGATTCAATTTACGTCATTATAATGTCATTGATCCTGAAAACCAAGGGTTGAAATTGATCAACAAAAGCAAAGAGGGACTGAGAAAGCTAGTATCGTTTGTTTCCTCAATGGCCAATTCAATTTCCTTTATTTTCCTCAGGCTGAACCATTCTCATAAGATCAAGATACGACTTCCCTTGAAGCTCACGAGAGAAGAGTCCCCTCAAGTAATCCGCAACGCCGATTCTTCTGAACAGTGCCGGCTTGTCCGGTGTGATTAGGCTAGGTGCAGGACCAATTTCCTCTTCCAATTTCGGGCTGTAAAATGTGGCAATTGAGAGCCTCTCCTTAATCAAGTTAACTGTTGCTTGGTGCTCAATGCTACGATAAGTACCATTCGTCACAATCTGTGTCAATCATCAAATGCACAAATTATTTCATCATGTCTTTGACGAATTTTTCTTCATGAATACTCATTCTATCAAACTGATTAGCCCATTTCATATGAATAAATAATGATGTCCACATTTGGATTTTGAAAATATACATGTAACTACATATGTCTCCCCCATTTTATTACAAGGAGAAAAATCATAAAACACCCCAAATTGTGTTTACTGTGACACATTTAATAAATAATGATGTCCACGTTTATTTTTTGTTTTATTTTTTTGTGATAAAAATCCCAAAACTATATTCATTGTGACACATTTAATATAACCATTTTTTTGTGACATCAAAAATTCCAAACTTGTAATTACGGGATGCATTTACCTTCCATCAAGATTCAATTAGCTGATTTTTCAGCCAAAATGGCATTATTTTTGTTTCATTTAAGTCTCGCTGGTGCTGGTGTCAACACAATTTGTCTTATGCTATCCATTAAGGCAGATTTTTAACAGTCTCCATTGACAGAATATTAGCATATGGTAAATGTGTCACATAGAAATAAGTTTGGGAGTTTTATCGTCACAAGAAAAAAAATTAGGATAAATATGCCACAGTGAGTATAGTTTGAGATTTTCGAAAGTGTTTTCTCTTTATTATTTGATTAATTGATTCACAACCGCAGATATTTTCTTTTGGATAGATTACTCATCCAAAGATATTTTTTAAAATGCATAAACGAAACGTTAGACGAATTTGTCATCAATAGCAGATGAATCTAGAAATACTAGCTCATATAGAAGACAAAATTAGTTGGAACTCCCTGTCGAAACAATGGAAATAGAGCCAATCGCAATACTAACCTCTAAAATGTCTCCGACATTGACAACGAAAGCCTCGGGAAGGGGCTTGATGGGGACCCACTTGCCCTGTTTCCTTACTTGGAGACCTTCCACTTCATTGACTTGGAGAAGAATGGTGAGGCCTCCGGAGTCAGAATGAGGAGTGAGGCCGATGACGAGGTCGGGTCGCGGACACGGAGGGTAATAGTTCATCCTAATGGATTGCCTGCCCGCATCAAACAGTTCCATCATCTCCTTGGTGTCCATCTTCAGAGCTTTTGCCATGAGGAGGAGTATCTTCATTGCAAGGTCTCGTAGCTTCGAGGAGTATTCGTCCAAGACATCTCTGCATAATGATAAGATGATACGTATAAGAATAGGTTCGAAAGGCCAGAGAGACGAAAAGAGCACGGATTTTCTTACAAAATATGAGTAGTTTCATCTCGACAGTGAGATTGCAAGATGTGTAGAAGATAGTTAAACAAGCCGTGTATACAATATTCAGCATAAAACCAAGGCATTCTTGATGATGTGAGGTAATCTTGAAACTAGTCATCCGTGCTGACCCATGTGAGCCCAACCCAGACATACAGTTGGCTCCCAACAGCGCATGTAAGTTTGCCACACATGCACCGGGTGCCGTCAAGAATATTACCTAATTTTGACCTTTGATTTAAAAACTGATATGTCAATCATTTAGAGTAAACTTGAAATCATCCTAAATATAGATCCCGCTTCGGAATAATCCATATTGGGCTAGTAATGAAGCGAAAAATCCAATTGGAAAGAGCGGGGGAGGGCAGGGCACAAGTTCACGTCTCTCTTGGAAAGAGGGGAGACTACCCTTTATATACTAGCGGGATGTATAAATGAACTAATAGTTTATAAATTACTTGAAAAAATTGAATATTGCTATTTCTTCAGCAATGAAAGTTATATTTAATTGGCATGGGCACAAGAGGAAAAATAATCCACTTCACATTTCAATTGACCTACGACAAGGAATGAAAACATTTTGTGAGAAATATAGAATCAAGTGAAGCATTAGATTTATGATCCTTAGGCAACAATCTAGAGTCAAACCCGTGATACATCTTCGGTGCTTGCTTATCTTATCATGCATACTTAGCAGAAGCATACTAAGCCATCTGATCACATTCTTTGGACGTAATCTGTTAACTGCAGTTTCATTAATCTCATGATGCATGCAGGCTAATTCATGTAATACGGTTCCCAAATTTCGTAAAAGTAAAAAATTAAAGTTCTCTATGAACTACGAGCCTATTAATATTCTTAATTAACTCAAATCTCTTTCGAATAATAACAAAGCACTTCTTGTTATTGAATTTAATGTAATAAACTCATGTCCATTCATGTTAACACTAGCCTCTATCGGTCTTCCAACGAGTAATTTCCCTGTCAAAACGTGTTGTACTTAGTAGATTTGATCGTTTTTTTTCATACAAAACCTAATAATGCACAAACTCTTAAAAAGTCTTTAATAAGTAGTTAAGATCAACTTATCAATGATTAAAGGGGTACCAATCCCTCAAGAAATCGTTACTCAATGGACAATAGAAATCCGATAAAGCATGGGATCACCTCGTAATCTATCTCACTTTTGATTGGATTGTTCGTTATGAACAATGGATAAGCAAATCATTCTACCTGTAATCTACGGAACAAAAAGCCGAATACGAATGGCCTATGAATCCAATAAAGAATGTTTCCATGTGTGTACTGCAATTGCGTTAACAATCACTTATCTGCCCATGAAAAGCTGAAAGCGACGACTTCATTTGGCCTTTCTTGTTTAGCCATCGATAATCTTTTCACTATTCAAGGGTAAAGCAATAAATCTAGCCATTTTTTTAAGCTAACGAGGCTTGAATTTGCTACCATCGGAAACGACAATTCTTGGGAAGGGCAGAAGTAGAAAAGGAGAAAATAGAAGAAAAGATGGGGTAATTGATCAAATCAGATCTGGCCAATTAAGTCCTTCGGGCAATACAAAACATCCGATTGATATATCATGTACTCGATGAGAGAGAGAGAGAGAGAGAGAGAGAGAGAACCTGAACGGCGAAGGAAGCACGGGAAAAAGGTGAGGTTTTCTCAAATGTCTTGGGAGGGACACCATGAAAAATAGGTCGGCCCAATCAAGCTTTTGCTCCTCCGACACGACAAACGCCTGCCCAAAACCCTCCATATCTCCTTCTTCTTGCCAAAACTTCCTCTTCTCCTCTATTGGAAGCTTGAAGAACTCTTGTATACCCAACTTCACCTCCTCAACCAATGAACAACTCACTCCATGATTTATCAACTGCGTGCGCAAACAAGGATTGAACTTCAAAAGTCTATTCTCGGAAAAAGAAAAATCCGGACCTTTTGTCTGAAGTAATCCTCACAGAAAGAATAAAAGCTAAACTCGTAACATTTTACCTGGAAGAATCCCCAATCTCTACATGCAGCGTGCAACTTTTCAAGCTCGGACTCCATGGTATCGTGATTGCTTGAAGATAGCTTGTTCAGGTCAATTACTGGTACTTGAAGCAACGAAGTTGCTTGATCATCATGCATGAACATATAATCTTGGTCGGTACGGACATAGCGAGGTGGGACTTCAGTTATGGCCTCTTTTGCCAACTCTAGAACACTTGGGACTAGAAGAGAACTACCAAGCTTTGTGAGATTTGCGTCCATCGTCGTAACAAGAGGATCGGACGACAAGAACCTCAAAAGATGTGGTGACTGGTAACGGGCAAGAGCTAATCAATCCAAGTTTGTCAGCTGTTTTTCCATTTCTTTTTTTTTTCTATTTCTTTCTGTTTTGCTTTTTTCTTTTTCTTTTTTTTTTTTTGGATGGGCTTCGCTGTACTATCTTGCTTCAAGATCCTATTTTTCTATTATACACTGCTGCCATCGCTGTGCCGTTTGCTGGGTGTTTTATTCCCCCCATATAAAAATATTTATTTGCATCCCATAAGATTCTTGAGGTCAATTAAAGAAATTTCAATTAATTTTTCTTCATTTAAATTATTGTTTTGTTAAATACTGTTGTCATTATTATTTGACCAAGAGGACATGTACTAAATCCAGAACCCGAGTGATGGAGGGAAAGGGGCCATGTGGTTGTTGATGGGCATCCGTTATTCGTGGCCATTTTTTTTCTTTTAACTAGAGATGATCAAGTAAAGGTTGATGATTACCGGCACTGGCATATACCTATGTTGGTTTAAGAATGGCATAGGGACACTTTTGAGAGTTTTTTGCCTCACTTGAGTGCCATAACTTTGCAAAAACATTCACCAAAGTGTTGAAAATCTAACGTGGCATGACACTTGTGGAAAACGTTTTTAAAAAGCAATAGCACTTAAGTGATTGATTGAAAATTATATGATAGTTAAGTGATCAAAAAAAAAATTATGGCATTGAAGTGAACACCATACAATAATTATGGCACTCAATTGAAAAAATAAAAATTAAAAAGTAATAGCACTTAAGTGGGTACCATACAAAGTTATGATACATGTGTTCTTTTCCCCATTTGTCTTTCACCAAAGTTTGGCTCTTCGGCTTTTTGTGTGTATTGGGTTAGTGTCGATTTGGAAAGGAAATGAAAGAATCTAATGGTAGTAACTAAAGGTAAAGGAGACAATGAATTCAAATAAACTTAAAAGACTGAGAATGAATAAAGGTTAATTGGAATGCAAATAGCGGAAGATAACATGCGGGTTGTTTTTAGTAATTTTTCTGTCCCCTTACAACAATCCTCGGCAGCTATTTATAGCTAGACTCATTCGATAACTACCATAGTGGTTATTATTTCAAATTCTAACTATCCTTGGGACATTCGGAATGCCTTCAATCAATGCATCGTATTATCGACGAAGCGGTTGAATTTTGTCATCAACAAGTGCCTTGGTAACTTGTCTATCTCTAATCTTACCGTTTCCCAAATTGTAGCTGACATTGGGTGTGTTTGGTAAGACTTTTGGAGAAAGTTTATGGGAAAATGCAAAGGCCTTTAAGTGAAAGGGGTTTGTTAAAATGCAAATTGCGTTTGGAAAACTATAATTTGAAAGTCCATTACGAAGTATTTTTGAACAAAATGGCGTTTAGAAGACTTATATTTACAAAGTACCTTTATTATTAAAAAAAAAAAAAAATATTTGGATGGTAAAGGCAGCGACCGCCGGTGATATGGGACCGCCGGCAACGGCCGTCGTCTGAGGTCACTGGACCTCAGGCGGTCCCTGGAAACCACTGGCGAGGGCCGCCCAAGGTCGGGCGACTGACGACGAGGGCCCAGTGAGACCCTTGCCTAAGGTCGGGGGGCCTTGGCGAGGGCCAAACTTGGGTCGTGCGACCTCGTCGGCGGTCACACGACCCCAATCGGTCATTGCTGAGGCTACGCAACCCTCACCTGACGTCGGGGGACCTCGACGAGGGCCACACCTGGGTCGCGTGACCTCGCGGGGCCACGCGACCCTCACCCGAGGCCGCGCGCCCCAGCGAGGTCGCTGAGATGCAGATCACGTGGCCCCCGGTGGAGGCCGCCGCGACCCAAATGGCGTGGAGGTCGCCGTGATGGTCGCCCGGGTCACCGTGATGGTCGCCAGCCTCTCTCTAGTCGGTCGCCGGCCCCTCGCAGCCCTGCGTTACCCTACCGACCACCCTCAACAAAGAAGATGAACAGTGAACGTCGAAGATGATGAACAATAATGTTTGCATTTGCAGAAGGCTAAAAGCCCAAGGCACCCCAAGACTAACCTTGGGCTTTCAGCCTTGAGAAGGCTTAGCTTTTGGCTAATGGTACTTGTAAAATTCTTCCCAAACATCTCATACTTGGCCCAAAGGACTTTAGGTGTTCAAAGCCATTTCCAAAGTAGTTTCCAAACGCAACCATTGAACCATCGGCAACCGCAATTGCGGTTACATTCAAATCTCCTTGAAATCTGTGGGCTGATTGTGGGCTGATTGTCTGACGAAGCATTATTTTGTTAAGAGTATGATTGGGCCTTATGGGCAAAATCATTGTTGACACATAATTTTGGAAAAATAAAATTGCATTTTGAATAAAAGGAAAATAAGGGGAAGATCAATATGATTTGGTTATGAATGGAATGTGGAAAATCTGATTAGCAATCTTTGCTCCGGCGAATTTTCAAATCATAATAAATGTGGAAGGAAATTCTCGATCAGAGAAATCAGGTGAATAAAAGGGTAGGGATTTTGATAAAATGGAAGGAATCAAAACATTCGAGGAAAAATCAAACCGATTGCAAGATTTTGCTCCAATTTGCAGACCATAAATTGAGGCAACGAAAAAGAAAGCTCAAAAATTGCCATGGAAGATGGTGGCCCACCGAAGGCCAAAGAAAAAAATTATTTAGTGTTAAGAGTATGATTATCCTTAGCTGAAGCCAAATATTAAGCCATGGATAATTATTTAATTTGGTCCGTAGGACTTCGAATCAGATTTGTAATTGTTTTGATCTCCTTGTTGTGATAATTAGGGTTAGAATAACCGTTAATTTGACCTGTGAGACAATAGGTTATTTTTTCGATTATTTTAATCCTTTCTTGCTTTATTTTGTTGATAGTTTAGATTTAATACTTACTTAATAATTAATTATTTAAAAAAAAAATCAAAATTCTTCCTGAGCATATAGGTTTAGTAAATCAGACATGTAGGATTAGGTTTATGAAATTTTCGTCATCTAGTGATTATTGCTAAGTTCATTGCTCGTCATTAGAACTAGGTCATTTGATTAAATTGCATATTTAATTGTTGCATTTCTTTAATTTCGAATTTCATGGAAAATACAAAAATAGAATAAATTCATTTCATGCTTTAAGATGGATTGCATGCTTATTCATGTTATATAGTTTAGGTCATATTGCCACGTCATTTCATATTAAATTAGTAGCATGCATTGCACTTAGCAGTTCAAACCATTTGGACGCGAGGTCTACTTTCAGACCTTGGCATACAAGTTTAAGGGCCAACCAATTTATTTTGTGACAACAACACAACACTTAAGCTTGCGGCAAATCCCATAGTCCTTGAAAGAATCAAACATATAGAAATTGATTATCACTTCACTTGAGACAAAATTCAAGAACAAATAATCATGACAAATGGGAATTGGAACCACTAAACAATCGGCTGATGTCTTCATCAAGCCACTATATCAAAGGCAACACGCATATCTAATGAGTAAGCTTGGCATCTTGGATTATATCAGCCATTAGCTAGGGGGAGTGTTTGGAGATATGCAAAATCAATTATGGATTGTAATTAATCATTTTGATTGTAATTGATTGTTTGAATCAATCTAAGATTGGATTTGATTTCATGTATCGTATTTTTATTATTTCCTTAAATTTCCAATACATTGTATTATAAATAGAGACTAATACATGTAATAAAAACAAGTATGAATCTATACAAATTCAGATTCTCTTCATTTTTCCATTTCGTTACATGGTGGGAAAAACATAGGCGGCTTTGATGTTTAAGTCTCCTTCGTTTTTCTCTAATTTAAACACTCCTGAAAAAACAAGATCGGTTGTTGAATGCATTACAGTTCTTCATATCACTTACATGTGTTTCATAGCATTAAGTCCCGGATTAGTCATCGACTCTATCTTGTTGCTGCAGAGGTTGTTGAGATGCACCGTTCGGGAACATTGACGCCCCTCCTCGTGGATGCTTCGTTGACAACTCTACTCAGCTTGATTTTAGCAATGGCTCAACCACCACTTACCCTCGCCTCCCGCCTCCCTTTTACCTTTTTTTTTTTTTTTTTTTTTTTTTTTTTTCTCGTTCTCTATGAACTTCGGAACCATAAAAAGCCTTAACTTCGACCTGCTTTGTCATTAATTTAACCCCTCAATCAATTCGCCGTGGTAAGTTCTTGAAAGACGTGTTGGGACTCTTCGGGCTTGCCACACTCAAACAAATTGAGTTGAGTGGATTTCCATACGCACAAATTATTCATTATGCGAGCTAGCGAGAGAATAAAAAGTAGAATCCGCTGTGTTTCAGTATTTGTCTTTTCCTTTTCATCAAACATTTCATGTGCACTCTCGCTATCCATGCACATGTCACACCTGCTGCAAGCTTTTCACTGTCTTCCCCTCAACTTTGCCTTCATCTTCGTTTCTCTTCCTGTTATGAAGAATTGGCGTACATGGCTGCTTGCGCTCTGCTGAGTGGTGGTGACATTCGCAGCAACAAGGACGATAGATATGGCTGCCGCAAGAGCCCAAGCTTCATGAGCTCCTCCATCATCAGTGGTGGGGGTGGTGGTAACACTGATCATTGAGGATCAAAGAGGAGGGAGAATGCTCACCAAGGACAAAGATTAACGAGTCATGACCGGTGGAATCGAAGAGAGAGGAGAGGAACGAAGACGTGGGACCTGCTTTTTATTTAGTATCTTGGGTTAAAAGTGGGCTTATAAATAAGCCCATGAAACCTTTTTTGCGGCTTTTTTTTTGGGAACCCATTAAGACCCATATTTCAAACTTAAGGTGACTCACACATAAATCACTTTAATAAATTTTAGTTAAGATATGAGTTTGTCACCAATTTCAACAGTCCTGCTATTATAGTCTACATAATTATAATTATTATTCTAGATAATGATATAATATGTATACCTTGCCAAACTTCCCTACGAGAAATTTTTAGACATCTCTCTCCTTTTTTTTGGGAGACCATTTTGATTTTTAGGTAAGGAGTAGCTTCTTATGTAGAAGGATAACTGTAACAGAAGTTGTCAGTCTTTTGTTGATTTTGGCTTCCATTCTGTGTATAGGAGTAATAGACTTGGAGCTCCAGAACCTGTAGATGAAGCAAATGGCCATTTGACTTGTGGTTGTGGTGACATCTCATATTGCAAGGGACTTATTATCTCCACTTTTGAAATGATTCACAGTGGAATATGGTTGTATTTTAGTCAGGTAAGCAGAAAATTAAACCTTGGCAACATGTGATGTCCTAGAATAATTATTTTAAATATGTAAGTCGCGTCAATCATGTTATGCCATATGACACGTCGCACCTGCACATGTTCTTCTTGTGGCTCCAAATGCGAGGTCTCTCGACACAATTATTATAAATGAGAAACCAAGTAACATGAGATCCTATAGCCATTAAACTCTCAAATGAACTTTGTAACTTATAGCCTACTCAAATGGATGCGAATCTCACAAAGCTTGGCGGTTCTCTTCCAGTCCCAAGTGTTCAAGAGTTGGCAAAAGAGGCCATAACCGAAGTCCCGCCTCGCTACGTCCGTCCTGACCAAGATCACCCGTTCATGCATGCTGAGCTTGGAACATCGTTGCTTCAAGTGCCGGTAATTGACCTGAGCAAGCTCTCATCAAGTAATGAAGATTTGATGGAGTCTGAGCTTGAAAATTTACACGTTGCATGTAGAGATTGGGGATTTTTCCAGGTAGAATGTTACAAAAGCTGCTTTTACTCTTTCTTTCTGTGAGGATTAATTGAGACAAAGGATCTGGATTTCTTCTTGAAGAGTCGACTTTTGAACTTAGCCGATCCCTTTTATGCATGCAGTTGATAAATCATGGAGTGCGTTGTTCATTGGTGGAGGAGGTGAAGTTGGGAATCCAGGAGTTCTTCGAGCTTCCAATGGAGGAGAAAAGGAAGCTCTGGCAAGAAGAAGGAGACGTAGAGGGTTTTGGGCAGACGTTTGTTGTGTCGGAGGAGCAGAAGCTGGATTGGGGCGACCGCTTCTACATGGTGTCCCTCCCAAGACATTTGAGAAATCCTCGCTTTTTTCCTATGCTTCCTTCTCCGTTCAGGTTCTCTTCCTCTCTCTACGCCATACACCAAAAGAAATTTAGTTGTTTAGATTTAGGGCAGGGAATTTATATAGTAAATTTGTCCTTCCAGGGCTAACACACTAGGATTGAGGAGGATTGAATTGGCCAGATTTTATTTGCTCGATTTCCCCATCTTTTCTTCTATTTCTGCCCTTCCCATTCCCCATCAAAAAATAGCGAGCATGAGGTGGATGTCAAACGGGCACGCGAGAGAGAGAGAGAGAGAGAGAGAGAGAGAGAGAGAGAGAGAGAGAGAGAGAGCGAAGCAAGGACAACGGCGACGAAAGTGGTGTGCGACGGCGGCGGCACAGGATTTGGTTGTTTTGGGTGAATTTCCCTCAAAAAACGAAAATAGTCTAGCCTGACACAAACATTTGTTCATCTAGCCCGACGACGGCCTTTCATTTTATAACATAATTAGTTCACATGGTGGTTGAACTAATTTAATGTACAGATTAGTTCATCCTGCCTGACAAGAAAGAATAATTTACCGAATGTCCCCTTCATGCTCTGGTGATAATTGAGACTCGGGAGCTTGAAGACAAAGAAATGTCGTTTTCGCTGTTTGCAAAATGATTTCAAGCTTTTACTCTAGAACACGGATAGATTCTCAATGGCTAAACATGACGTCGGTTTCAGTTTTTCTTGATGTCTATCCACAATTTAAAATGATTTATAGTTTCTATTAAGTAACGATTTCACGAGGTAATGCTACCCGTTGAATCATAAATAAGTAGATCTCAAATCTTTATTAAAGTCTTTTTAAGTCTTTTTGTATTATTACATTTTGAGTAGAAATAACAATGAAATCTACATAGGTACAGTGCACTTCGACAGGGAAATAATTTGTCGAATACCCTTTGGGACTATTAGTAGCGTGAATGTTTGTGATCTTGTTACCTTAAATTTAATAACACGAAGTGTTTTGTTGTTATTCTAATGGAATTGAGTTAACTAAGAATATCAATAGGTCTGTCATCAATAGAGAACTTTCATCTATGAGTATACAAGTTTTGGGAACCATACATCATTTATTTTGCATGCATCGTAAGATTAATGATACTATATTAACAAATCATGTAAAGAATGTGATCATATAGCTTAGTAGGCTCACTGCGGAGTATGCATAATAATACAAGCACGCACCCAAATTATCTTGTCAATAAACTTGAGATACAACAATATTTAAGATACCCAATTAAAACTATCAATTGACAATTTCATCAAGAAAATAGATATAACTTAACCTTGAAGAGACATGCAGAAGATGGGGTATGAAATTTATGGATACACATCTCGCAAATTATAAAGCACGTCTCCCATCATTTCTAAGAGAAACATGAAAACTTTCATCCTCCCCTCCCCGCCTCCTTCCCATTGCCATTTTTCACGGCGCTGCTAGCTCAATATGGATTATTTCAAAATTGGAACTAAATTTAGGAAGATACTAACTTTACTGTAAATGATTGACACATCTGCAATAAAATTAAGAGCCTATATTAGGAAAAATTCTTGATTACACTTGAAGCTTGTGAGTTGGGGCTGACATGATCCAGGTGAATGGAAGACTCGCCCCAAGATTAGTCCACATCATCAATAGTACCTTAACTTTGTCAAAATAAGAACATTGTATATAGAGTTTATTTAACTTTTTTCTACACATCCCTCATCTCCCCCTTGGTAAGCTATTCTTATATGCATCATCTTATTTTTATGCAGAGATGACTTGGATGAATACTCTTCAAAGCTACGAGATCTTGCAATGAAGATGCTCCTCCTCATGGCAAAGCCTCTGAAGATGGACCCCGAGGACATGATAGAACTGTTTGATGGAGGCATGCAAACCCTTAGGATGAATTATTACCCTCCATGTCCGCGACCCGAGCTCGTCATTGGCCTCACTCCTCACTCCGACGGCTCAGCCCTCACTTTTCTTCTCCAGGTCAACGAAATGGAAGGCCTGCAAATAAGGAAAGAGGGCAAGTGGGTCCCCATCAAGCCCCTTCCTAATGCTTTCGTTGTCAATGTCGGAGATCTTTTAGAGGTAAAGCTTTTTGATTGGCCCTATCTCTGTTGTTTTGATGCAGAGTTCCGCCTAATTTTGATTCAAATACGAGCCAGTATCGATAGATTCATGTGATGATAAGAGAGTTATTTCATACACAATCTGTATAACTTTTTATATATTACATTATGAAAAAAAAAGAAAAAGAGAGAACATTAATTTAGTCTATCTAAACGAAAATTCATGCATCGTGAATGAAATAAATCTTGAATAATATGGTGGACGGAACCAATTATGAATTATAAGAAATATATGTAATTGCGCATGTATTATTTGTGTTCTGGTGTAGCATCATTGTTTATTTAGATGCAATGAGCTAATCAGTTTGACAAATTGAGTATGGATAACGGAACTCCATGAACAAAATCCAATAGAGACATTACATGACATTCTATGTATTTGATGATGGCTACAGATTGTTACAAATGGTACTTATCGTAGCATTGTGCACCGAGCAACAGTTAACTCATTGAAGGAGAGGCTCTCATTTGCCACATTTTACGCTCCTAAAATGGAAGGGGAAATGGGTCCTGCACCGAGCCTGATCACACCGAATAAGCCAGCATTATTCAGAAGAATTGGTGTTGCTGATTATTTCAAGGGACGCTTGTCTCGTGAGCTACGAGCGAAGTCGTATCTTGACGTCATGAGGATTCAAGTCGAGAAAAAAGGGGATTGACTTTGGCCATTGAGAAAGCAAACTAGCTATTTTATTTTAATTTTTATTTTTACCTAGACTATACTGATGCAGCCATCATTGAAGACCAGCCTCTCGACCAAGAAAATTGGCCCGCATTCAAGCTCAACGAAACCGAGAAGCCATATCGATATCTTGAGTCCATGCCGGAAGCTTGAAAGACACCTTGGGAGCCCGCATGACGCTTTTACTAGTTTCTAGTTTCTATGCTATTTACTATTTTCCTAATTTCAATGCTCTGTCTTTATTTCTTTGACGATATAAGCTATCCAATTCCTTGTATGAGATAGACGACTTTTTATGAATGAAAACTTTGCTTTCAAGCAAGTATCATGAACCTTGCAGAGTTCATACCTTTGAAAACCTAGAAGAGTTTTCACTCCATCCTTGAAGAGTCGGAGCTTTTCGAAACCTGCATCCTTGAAGAGTTGCAGTCATCAATCTAGAAGAATCGGTGCCCTCTCAACTTCCTTGGAGGCCTAGAAGAGCAACCAACGAAGTTTCTATCTTTTCCTGTTCTATTCGTTATTTCCAACTCAAATTCGACCATCCTACAGGGCTTATTTCAGAAAACCCAAAACAGAGAAATTGTAGATCTAGAAGTCTTTGTTCATTTGGATTTGGAATTAGGTCGATCCGATCTGTATCGACAGAGATACGACTGTTCTCCTAAGCTTGCGCAGTGCTGAAATTTCTGTTCATCATGTTTCCTGTGTGCGAGTCACTCTCCCGATCCTACTGTTTGAGAAAGCCTAACCTTGGCTTGCATCATTTGGTATCAGAGATTTGGAGGAGAGGACAATGCCTCCAAGACAAGCTAGACGTCGTGGCAGTAGAACCATTCCCCTCAATGAAGTGCACACACTCGCTGAGAATTTGCAGCAACGTATGCAACAACAAATTGACGAATTGACGCGAGAAGTTCAGCGTTTGAGGGCTGAAGCAAATAATTCTCCACCTCGTTCCAAGACTGAATATTCCCATGGTGACTCTTCCTCTTCGGAGGGTGTTCAATCTATTCACGGTCGGAGGCATGTTCAACATCATTTACAACATATTGGTGAGCCGGATTGGGAAAAGGAGGTAAAGAAAGATATTCTAGAATTTACAAGTACTGAGTCTCCTGATGAAATTGTTGATTGGCTGACACTTGTGAATGAGGTGTTTGAGCATCAAAATGTTCCGGAGAATCATCGAGTTAGGATCATTGCTATGCGATTCTGAGGCAAGGCGATTGCTTGGTGGAGACGTGAAAAACAAACTCGCCAAGCCGTTGGCAAAGCACCAATCACTTTGTGGAGAAAGATGGAGGGCAAGATTCAAAAATATTTTCTTCCCAAAGGATATAAGAGAGAGCTCTACCAACGGTACCAAAATCTAAAACAAGGTACGCGAACAGTGGACCAATACACCAATGAATTCAATGAGTTGGTGATTCGTAACAATATCCAGGACTCGAAGGAGGTGCTTGTGAACAAATACTTGAACGGTCTTCAACTTTACATTCAAGACGCCTTGGAAGTCCTCAACATTTGGGACTTAGGAGATGCACACCAACGGGCACTCAAAATGGAGCGCTCTCGTTCTTGGAGACAGCAATCAACTACCATGACAAGTCAAGCCACTAAGAGTACCACTAGCACTGCTAAAGTTGCTAAGTCTATAACACAATCTGCTAGTAAGCCTTCTACTCAACCCCATGTTTCGAAGCAACCTGCTATGTCCGAAATATGTTGCTATTCTTGTGGGGAGTTTGGTCATCGTGCTAGCAATTGTTGAATCAATAAGAATCGACCAGCCAATAAAGCCTTCTTGGTGGATAATGATTTTGATGAGAATGCTGAGGATCCACTTGAAGAGGAGTTGAACAATGATGAAGAAGCTACGGATGATGAACAAATAGTGCGTGCTGACACTGGCGAACTTCTTATGGTGAGAAAAAAAAAAATTTACTCCTCGAAATGACACTAGAGATAGGTGGCTGCATACCAATATTTTTCATTCTGCTTGCACAATCATGGGAAAGGTGTGTCAATTAATTATTGACTCTGGTTGTTGTGAGAATATAATTTCTGAAGTAGCGGCAAACAAGCTGAAGTTGGAATTAAAAACGCACCCTACGCCTTATAAAATGTTGTGGTTGAAGAAAGGCGTTGAGGTAACTGTTTCAAAACGATGCCTTGTTAATATGTCCATTGGTTCTATTTATTATGACAAGATATGGTGTGATGTTCTGCCGATGGATGCTAGTAACATTATTCTTGGTCAACCATGGCAATTCGATAGGAGGACTACGCATGATGGTTATCGAAATACATATTCTTTTGAAATTGGAGGTAAGAAGATTACGTTGGCACCTAGTAGGGAACCTTTGAAAACTCCTGTAGTTGAGAATTCATTCTCCCCTACGTTGTTTACAATGAAGGATATGAAGGATGCTTTTAAAGGAGTTCATATCTTGTATATTTTGCTTAACTCCAGGCGAGCAAAATGGGCTGAATACATCCAGGAGTTCACTTTCATTATTAAGCATAAGGCTGGAGCTCAAAATCAGGTTGCCGATGCCCTTGGTCAAAAGAAGAGCTTGCTCTCTACAATGCATTCTACTGTTCTTGGATTTGATTCTTTTCAGGAGTTATATTAAGAAGAGCTCTACTTTCCAAGATCATTCTTGATGCACATGAAAATAAGCTTGCTGATTTTACTGTATGTGATGGTTTTCTTTTCAAAAGAAACCGTTTATGTGTGCCGGACTGTTCTCTTCGGCAAAGGGTGATCGATGAAGTTCACCGCGAAGGACATTTTGGGCGCAACAAAACTATACAACTCATCTCAGCCAAATACTTTTGGCCTCATTTGAAACGTGATGTACGTCGACATGTGATGAGGTGTCGACGTTGCCAAATTGGAAAGGGACAAGCTACTAATGCTGGCCTTTATTTGCCCTTGCCGATTCCACATGCCCCATGGGAGGATATCTCTATGGACTTTGTCCTTGGACTACCACGCACAAACAGAGGTATGGATTCGACCTTTGTTGTTGTCGATCGATTTTCAAAAATGACACATTTTATTCCATGTCGAAAAATGATGGATGCTTCGCGTATTGCTGACTTATTTTTCAAGGAAGTCTATAAGTTGCATAGCATTCTGAAGACCATTACTTCGGATCGGGATACAAAATTTCTTAGTCATTTTTGGTGACAACTGTGGAAGAGTGTCGGTACTAAACTGCAATATTTGTGTTTCATCCCCAAACAGATGGACAAACTGAGGTTGTCAATCGAACATTAGGAAATCTATTAAGGACTTTTATCGATAATAATCCCCATTCTTGGGAGACGCGGTTGTCACTTGGAGAATTTGCATATAATTGTGCTGAGAACCGTAGCACTGGATATAGTCCATTTATGATCGTATATGGTCGACAATCGAACACTGCTCTTGATCTTGCACCAATTCCTTTTACTAAGAAGTCGAGCAGCAAAGTCGACGATATTGTTTCTCAAATGAGGACAATTCATGAAGATGTGCGCCAAAGACTAGAGAGCAAAACTAAATCCTATAAAATGGACATCGACAAACAGCGACGTAAAGTTATCTTTGATCCTGGAGATTTTTTTTTGGCTTATTTGCCACCGGAATGGCATCCCGTCAGAAGTTATAACAAGCTTAGTGATCGAAAGCTTGGACCTCTTGAAGTTCTTGAGTGCATCAATCCTAATGTGTATCAATTAAATCTTCCTTCTCATATGAAGATTCACGACATCTTCAACGTTCCACATTTAACACCTTATGTGGGAGATTCTTCTGATGATGATGGCGAGAATTCGAGGACGAATTATTTTTTAAAGATGGGGAGGATGATGTAGCCTGCATTGAAGACCAGCTCTCTCGACCAAGAAGATCGGCCCGCATTCAAGCTTGACGAAACTGAGAAGCCGATTCGATATTTTGAATCCATGCCGGAAGCTTGAAAAACACCTTGGGAGCCCGCATGACGCTTTTACTAGTTTCTAGTTTTTATGCTATTTACTATTTTCCTAGTTTCAATGCTCTGTCTTTATTTCTTTGACGATATAAGCCATCCAATTCTTGTATGAGATAAACGACTTTTAATGAATGAAAACTTTTCTTTCAAGCAAGTATCGTGAACCTTGCAGAGTTCATACCCTTGAAAATTTAGAAAAGTTTTCACTCCGTCCTTGAAGAGTTGGAGCTTTTCGAAACCTGCATCCTTGAAGAGTTGCAGTCATCGATCTAGAAGAATCGGTGCCCTCTCAACTTCCTTGGAGGCCTAGAAGAGCAACCAATGAAGTTTCTATTTTCCTGTTCTATTCGTTATTTCCAACTCAAATTCGACCATCCTACAGGGCTTATTTCAGAAAACCCAAAACAGAGAAATTGTAGATCCAGAAGTCTTTGTTCATTTGGCTTTGGAATCAGGTCGATCCGATCTGTATCGACAGAGATACGACTGTTCTCTTGAGCTTGTGCAGTTCTGAAATTTCTGTTCATCTTGTTTCCTGTGTGCGAGTCACTCTCCCGATCCTACTGTTTGAGAAAACCTAACCTTGGCTTGCATCATATACTAGCTGAAATCACATCTTTATATTGACACTCTCCATGTACCATGAACGAGTTGATTATCCACATTCCTTTTGCTCCCTCCTTGCTTATATTGATCAATTTCATCACTTGATTTGCTGGATTAATGACATAAAGAACTTTCTGACTGGTTTACATTTTCTTTTTGTCGGGAAAGCAAGTGAACATTCATGATAAATAAAGCAGAGTAAATCTGTTGCAGAGAAAGTATCAATTCAACATTCTCTGATTTCTATGAATTTCAATTCTTCTTTCCATTGCAAAATGTGCATCGTTTCATTTGCAACAAAGTAAGGTGGAACTATTCATAACGAACACGCAGCATAAGTGGAGCACAAAAAGTGGTTAAAAATGCTGTTGATGAGATTCGACTTTGCAAATGTGGTATTCCAAGTCACTTCACATGAGCAATAGTAAAGCTTTAAAGCTCTCGCTACCAACAAGAGAGCAGGCCATGTAACGCTGCCTTAAAAAACTGACGAGTCCTCTATAATATGAGCAAAATCTAAATTCGTGGTTTGAGATTTGGTTCGTCCCCCGAACTATTAATTTTGTTTCGCCATGGTTCAAGGATATTTAAATATGGTTTATATATTGTATTGACAGTCAAAATTTAATCTTTAAGAGAGAGTAGGGGAATCTCTTAATATTCTATAGGAAAATATTGTTGATAATACAAACAAAGAGGTGCCTTGTACTATATCGAAAGGACATGAGTTTGCACGGGAACTAGAAATGACACTAAACAATTATTATTTTTATTTATTTTTATAAGATAGAGTTATGATTATTTTTTATCAATTAATTTTGATTTTTTTATTTTACCTAATAGTTATTAGGCGCTCCAATATCCTTTAAAAGGTTATGTTTGTTTGGACATAACTTCTTAACTTTTAGAATGTTGTGTTTGTTCGGACAAAACTTCTTAGTATTTGAAAAGTTATATTTGTTCAATTATTATTTTTTAGATTCATTTTGCAAAATTTTCTGAAGGGTTGCTTCTGCTCTTAAAACTGTGAAGGCCAATTTTAAGTTTGCTTATCAGGCTATAAACCTCCAAATAATGGCTGAGCAAGTTCATCCCCACAAGCAAAATACCTTTATCATTTGCACACTATACCGAAGAATCTCCTCAACCAAAAACATAGAAAAAAAAATTGGAATCTCCGTTATTTCTTGCAGATATGTGGCTTTAAGCAAAATCCAACTATAGAGAGAGATAATCTATTTTTAGCCATCGTTGAAGCATCCAGAATTGAGCATAGTAAAGTTTCAAGCTATTCTAGACATTATGCTTTAGATATGCCTTCACACAATCATCTATATTCAAGACTAAGATTGTGATAATTTCACTCGAATACTGATAAGACCGGCGCTTTTTCCACCCCTTATTGACTTTTGACATCCCTACCACTTTGAATTGACCACTTTATCCCTTGTGAATTCTATTCTTGATTAAAATTATTTTTTCACCTTTTCATCATTCATTTGTTTCAATATTATGCTCTTATCAATTAAAATTTAAGATGATTGATTGCTCGTCTGCATTTGCATTTTTTTTTTTTTTTTTTTGGTAAGGTAAGAAATAGATATATAATGGGGAAGGAAAACTATACAACCCATGGCTTCAAACAACTTACACTCTCAATGAACATGCTCATAGAGAGTGGAAGGAAGCCGAAGAAGAAAGCCAAACGGCAAGCAAAAGAACCAAACAAGTACAAGAGGCACTAGCACACCCAAAAAGACCAAGGGCCTAACCAACCAGTGTTCAAACAGCAAAGGAGAAGATGGAGGGATCTAACTCCCTGTATCGTTGTAATTTTCTGTTGCTAGTGGAGTAGTCCACATTTAGGTGAGAGTTTTATCTTGAACGACTTTGAGAAGGTGATTCTTCATGGTCAAGATAGAAACGGGTTTACCCCTGAAAAGGATATCATTCATATTCTTCTAGATGATGTGACAGAGTGCACCAAAGGAAAAATGGGCAATACATTTATGGAACACCTTACCCGCAAGGAAGGTGGTGGCCCAAGTCAACATATCCTCCCAAGGCTTGTTACTCCAAGGGAGTCCGCACCTAGTTGCTCAAAAGAAGGCAATACGCGACGTAATGAGACATCCAAAAAATAAATGATCAATAGAATCAGGCACCCATCATCAATCCTACCATGGGCCAAGAGAAGGGATTGAGTAGGCAACCTTCGCTTGGTAATGAGCCAAAGGTTGAACTGATATCGAGGTAGGATGGCATTGTTCCAGATGAAACCATTCCAACTAACTCGATCCTTCTTTCGCCTTATGAGCTCCCAAGCCGAGGCCATTGAAAACACTCCCGAGGAATTCTCCCTCCAACAAAACTGATCTTTAGCATCAGTCAAGGAAGGGAGTGGCGAACCCCAAGTTGCAATCACTGACCGAATAGCGTGGCCGTCCTCAGAAAAAAGGTCAGCCACCGAAGCCTATCTAGAAAGACCAGATCTATAGATAAGTGAGTCTGTGAAAAAGAAGTTCAATGGACCCCTGGGGTGCCAATTGTCAAACCAGAGTGAAGTGTCGAGACCATTGCCTATCCTCCAATGGAATCGGAGCCGGAATTCTATCCTTAGTTGTAGAATTTTCTTCCAAGCCCAAGAACACAAAGTTGGCTTCTTTCCCACCTAGAAGTTCCTCCTTTTTAAGAAGGTCGAGTGAATCCATCTACACCATAAAGATTCTATATCAGAGAAAAGGATCCTGATGTGTTTAAGCATAGCCGCCTTATTGCATTCGCGCAGTCTCTGGATACCTAGGCCCCCCTCCATCTTAGGAAGGCAGACGTCCTCCCAAGAGACTTTGGCACCTCCTCTCCCCAAGTGAGGTCCTTTCCACATGAATTGTCTAATAATCTGCTCTATCTCATCCAGCACTGCTACGTGAAGAATGAAAACACTAGCCCAGTAGGCTTGAAGCCAACTAGCGAAAGATAGGAATGGTATAGTCCAGGATTGCACTCTGGATGTGATACGCCTAACCAAAACGGCACAATCCACTTTCCTAAGCCTTGAAGTGATGATTGGAACGCCTAAGTACCGAACTGGAAGTGAACTCTCTTGGAAACCAAGCTCATTCAAGATATGGTCCCGAAGAGACGGAAGGCCACCAGAGAGGAACACTTTGCTCTTCCTCGAATTTGGGAGAAGGCCGCTCCAACTCGAAAATTGCTGCAGACCTTCCTTAAGAAGTTTGATCGAAGGCATGTGGCCCTCATAGAAAAGAAATACATCATCTGCGAAGAAGAGATGTGAAAAGGTAGTAGGCTTACACCTCCAGAAGAATCTGAATTCAGACTGAAGCGAGCACCTCTCCAGAACCCCAGAAAGCACCTCCATTACTAGCGTGAAAAGGCAGGGAGATATGGGATCCCCTTGATGAAGGCCCCGCCCACTAAGAAAGAAGCCATGAAGTTCTCCATTTAGCGTAATGGAAAACCGAGGCGTCCTGACACAAGTCAATATGAGTTGAACCAACCGATTGGGAAACCCGAAGGCAAGTAGAGTATTCTCAAGGAATTGCCAATTCACAGTATCATATGCCTTCCTGAAATCAACCTTGATAGCACATTTTGGGATACGAGGCTCCACATGAAAACCAGCGAAAAGTTCCTGCGCCAAGAGGATATTGTCCCTGATTCGCCGCCCCTTGACAAATGCACTTTGGTAAAGGCTCACCAAATCTTTGAGCACGTAGACACCCTATTCGACAACACTTTAGCAATGATCTTATATACCGTATTGCACCAAGCAATGGGCCTGTAATCATCAACCGTAGTTGCATTGGGAACCTTGGGAACCAGCACCAATATGGTGTTATTGATTTCCTTCAGGAGTTTCCCTGAGATAAAGAAATCTTTTACGACATCCGTGACTAGTTGACCCACCGTATCCCAATTCTTCTTAAAGAACTCCACAGTGAAGCCATCTCGTCCAGGCGCTTTCCCTCGGCCGAGGGAGAAAAAGGTGTCTCGCACCTCAAGATTGGAGACCGGCCGATCGAGGAGGAGTACCTGGTCATCATTCAACTGGGTCCTAATGACATTCCAAATCTCCGGCACTGCTGGGGTAAATTGATCCACCCTAGGCGAGAGAAGGTCGTGAAAGAAATCCACAAAATGCTGCTGGACTAAATGAAGGTCATTGATTTGGCTGCCTAAGTCATCCTCCACCAAGAGAATTATATTCCTGAGTTGTCTTTTACTAACATAATGGTGAAAGAACTTGGTATTTCGATCACCCTCCTTGAGCTATTTGATACGAGCTTTTTGCCTTAAGAGTGACTCCTCCTGGGATAGAAGTTTCAAGAGGGCCCGGTGTTGAACCCTTTCCAGGTCCGCAAGAACTACACTAGTAGGATCTTGAAATAGGTCTACTCGAGTTTGCTTTAAGGCTTCTCTCGCATTAGTCATTCTAAGAGAGATATTGGCAAAGGACTCCTTATTCAACTGCTTAAGACGGCCTTTGAGGGCCTTAAGTTTACTCACAAGCCTAAACATAGGCAGCCCCAACACCGAAATCTCCCACACCTGTTTCACGATTGAGTCAAAATCCGGGTGTTGCATCCAAAAGTCAAAGAACTTAAATGGTCTTTTCCGAAGTACCGGGTTCTCCAACTTGATCGGCATAGGCGAATGATCTGAAATCCCAGGAGCGAGAAAGGAAGCCTCTGAGTAGGAGAAAACCTGGCTCCAGCACGAGTTCACCAAAACTCTATCAATCTTCCTCATCTTGCGTGTGGGACCTGAAGAAGTGGACCATGTCAATCGGAAACCCACATACCTGAGGTCCTCTAGCTCCGCCTGATCGAGACACTGCCGAAACTCGTCAAATGATGGCAACCAAAGGTCAGAGCCACCCATCCTATCTGAAGGATCCTTAATCACATTAAAGTCTCCCAATACAATCCAAGGCACATCTTGAAGGGAGGAGCTCCTCATTACCAAGTCCTCCCACAACGGACACCGAGACATGAAGGAATGCTTAGCATAAATGATAGAGACAACACAGGTCGCACCAGAATCCACCCATCGAACTTTCCCATGAAACGCCTAATCCAAGATCGAAAGAGGCTCCAAAGAAACCGCGGCAGGATCCTAGCCTATCCAAATCCTGCCTCTATCAGAGAACTTAGAGTTGACGTGCCAGCACCAGTTCACCATTAACTTGCTAGTAATAGCATTAAAGAGATGATGAGGAACTCTAGTCTCTACTAACCCGACGAAGGATAATCAGTTCGTCAAGATAAAGTTCCTCACTTCTGCTTGTTTAAGAGGGGCAACAAGCCCCCTAGAGGTCCAACATCCTATATACATATTTACAAGGAGACAGTAGAGGGATTACCTCTTCGTAGAGGAGCTTCGCCTAGTAACAGGGGGGGAGGCTGTGCCTCTTAAATGGGATCTGAGGCTAAGGCAATCGGCTGGTCTTCTATCAAGAAAGGGGGTGGGTCTAGAGCAAGGGCAAGCCTCCTAACCTTAGCCGTCTTCGGAGAGGTGTGAGGAGAAAGGATGTCATTTTCCGAGGAGATGTGGTCGGAGGCCTTAGCCCCCTCACCTTGATCAACCAAAGCAGGAATATCATGCTTCGATAGAAGGTCATCATCGTCCAAAGAATGTGCATCTTCATTCGGCTCAACTATGATCAACTAGCCTTTGTGGCCCTTCCAAGAGTAGGAGATAGGTAGTCTCTTCTCAACCGCTAATGTCTTTAGCTTCAAGGACCTCCCATCATCATCCGAGGGGGACGATGTATCAAGAAGCGGAGGTACGGTTTTCTTCTTCTTGCTTTTAACCTTTTTCCATCCCTGGTCGAGGGCACCAGGCACTGCCAAGTTGGAGGAGGAAGGTCGGGCCGTCTCCAAAGCAAGAGGGGCACGGTGATGATTCGTCGGGGACAAAAGGGGTCGAGCAGGGGCAGGGGCAGCACACTTGTGCCTAAAAACTCCACACTTTTGGCACTCCACAGGCTTCCACTCGTATTCAATTGCAATGACCCTGGGAACATCATCGACATTTACTTCCACCGAAGAGACCCTAGGATGGTTTGCTTGAATCTCAACACAAACACGAGCAAATAAGATCATCCTTTTCTCCTCGGTGCGTTGGTCCACAAAAAGGGGTTTCCCTACATGACTGGCAATAGCACCAATCGCTTGTGCGGACCAAAGATCAAGGAGCAAGTTCTTGAGTCTTACCCAAACCGGGACAGCGGACTGTTTGTTCTTCTTCAGTTACATTAATGGCTTCCATTGTTCCAAGAAAAGTGGAACTCTAGCAACAGTGAGAGGACCCTCCTCCAGTATGTTCCTGCTAACCAACGGGTCTGGCATATGAAAGTAATAGAAACCTTGGTCGTCAGCTAGCATATCAATCAGCCTCGGACCCCAAGTCCTCTTTAAGGTATCCTCTATAAGCTAAAATGGGAGCCTTTTCCCAACAAATAATCCAATTAGGAATTCATTCCATTTAGGATCTGCAGCATGGAGGACCACCTCCTTCGTCAAATTGACAACTGATTTCCCTTCCACAAAAGTTGGTTGGACATAAGGAAGCTTAAAGCCCTTTGCTGCCAGTCTAGCAACATTGGCCCATGATCGGGGTTAGGGTGGCTTGGAGGACCGATCAGGCTTGCTTGAGGCCCGATTGGAAAGGGCCCTTAACCGACTCCTACCCCTTGACCTATCAACCGAGGAGGTCTAGAGGAGTGACCCCCTTCGGCTCTCACGCCCTTTGGTGTGTTCCCCCCTGATCAAAGGACTTGAGTCTTCCCTTTCGACTGGTCTATAGCATTAAGAGGAGAGGAGCTGAGGCCCTTCCCGCTACCAGAGCCATCATTCCTTCTCAAACGATGAAGACGCCATAACACCTGACGAAGCTTCTCTGTCTACAATGGTTCAGCCCGAGAGGGAGGACTCCATACCAGACCATCCAGCAGGGAAGAGGGTGGATGTCGATCTCTATCTCCACCTTTAGGTCGAAGCTTCCCACCAGGAGTCGCACGAGCAGGTCCTCAACAGTCACCTCTCGCGATTCAGAAGACTGCAATTAGAAGGGCGAGCTAGATCTCCGCCAAGCAGAAGAATCATGCCAAACCGTTCAATGAAGAGCAAGGTCGGTGAGTTAGGAGGAATCCCTCCAAAACTTGGAGCAAATGGATGCCTGTAGCTTCTGGGCCGAGAGAACCCCAGAGACGATGAACAGTATCCGGATCGCCCCTAGAGAGAATCGATGAACAGTACCATTTACACTTCCCCCCTAGTTAATCTATCCGCATTTGCATTTTCATTATCAATAGATACATTTAAGTAAAGGGATAAGTGTTCCAGAAGTCCTAAAACTTGTCAAATTGTTTCAAACGAGTCCTAAAATCAACGCCGTTAGCCTTTTCCGTTAAAAATCATGGGCGTCTATTCGAATGAAAATGGCGTGTCAAATTGTCTGTTTGGATTTTTGGGAACCACTATCGAGCAATCGGGATGGGTAGAGGATTCTGATTCAATTGCGCCTCGTTTGATTTTAGCAAATAAAAACAAGAATTTTGATGTGTCTAACTTGTTCCAGGTGGAATTGTTCATTTGGTTGTGTTCAATTCACATCATTGAGAGACATCTCCCATTTTGGCTGACATCATTGCAAAAACATGTGACTTTTTTATGGTCTGCTTAGATACAAATAAAGAAGAAAGTTTGCCTCTAGATTTTCACTTGATGTAGTAGTTAGTGCAAACTAATCTGTGTCATCTTTAGATTTTCTCCAGAAAAGGGCATGTTTGATTACTAGTAGTTTTGTTCACGTATGGGTGAAGTGATCCGGGGCAGCTGAAGTAAGGGGAAATGCCAAAAGAAAAAGAGGAGATATTATCGATGGGCTTGTTCTTTTTCTACCTTTTTATTGACTCCTAACATTCCCTATCACTTTGAATTGATGACATTTTCCTTTATGGGTTCCAATTTCGATTTAAAATTATTTCTTACTTATTTTCATCTTTTTCTTTGGTTCCACATTTAATAAAAGACAAAAACTATCCTAAGCCCTCTCCAACAACTCTTTTTTCACCTTATATGCTTCTTCCATGCCCATTATATTTCAAAGTTTCTTTCACATTTGTCTTCTTCTGAACTTATTCTTCATTGTCCACTTGCATGAGAGTTTACCCAATTCTTGTGATCTTAGCAAACACTAATCATACATCGAAGTAAAAGAAATGTTAGTTTTATTTGCAAATTATTATTTCCTTTAGATTCTCCTTGTGATCGTGAATTTTTCGACTTCGATTTCCAATATAAATTTTTTATTTACTCAAGATTAAGTATTGGAATTGATGTCTACATTATGCACAATTTGTTGATCTTCCGTTGTATTATACTTCGTAGTTGTCACGACTAAATTTTCGGTGAACCACCTAGGGTTTGGCTAATGAATTGTTAAGCCTAGACTTAACTCGGGCTCTCCCAAGCCCATTCCAATTCGCAATTTAGGTTCAAGTTATTAACATGCAAATGATTTTTCAATTAGGAGTCGCCACTAATCAGTTTACGGTAGGTCGATTAGACACCTAAGTAAAATAATGGGAGAATTATTTTACTTCTACAAACCGGAGATTGTGAGTTCGAGGACTTGGTTACGCTAGATTTCTCTAACGCCCTTCGGTACCTTTCTCTTTTATTTTAAAAAAAAAAAAAATGTTTGGCAAGTAGCTTGAATTGATTTTAATTTATCTCCCTAACATGTGATGTCATCATGCGAGTGTGCAAACCACCAATTAAACACCCAAGTAAAGCAATAAATAAATTGCAAAACTTACCTCAAAGCAACGAAAGCATCTGTGTTGTTAGATCAGAATTCACATCAACGACCCTAGATATGATTTCTAATTAACACGCAATTATCTTTTTTTTCGTATGCTTTATGCAATGCATGCTACTAATCTAACATGAAATGATATGACATGGCAACATGACCTAAACTATATGACATAAATAAACATGTGGCTTATCCTGAATCATGAGATGAATTTATTCTAAAACAATTTTTTTTTGTATTTTCCACGAAATTCGAAATTAAAGAACTGCAACAATTAAATATGCAATCTAAATTAACCAAATGACCTAATACTAATGATGAGCAATTTCTAACTAGATGAACCTAGCAACAATCACTAGATGACGGGCATTTCATGAACCTAATCCTACATGACATGCGCATGATTTTTTATTTATTTATGAAAATTCGTAATTAAAATCACTAAAAATAAAAATCTAACTAAAGTGAAATGTTATCTATTCTAAATGCCTTCTAAACATGCATTTTTAAAAAATAACTAACCTATCATGCAATCAATCCTAATCTACATGGAATGCAAAATGCAATTTTTTTTTGTATTTTTTGGGATAACTAAAGCAATTAAAAATAAGCACCAAATCATTCATGGTCATCAAAGATATTATCCATCATTCAAATTTGGAAACGATATCTAATCAAATTTGATTATTTTGCTAATAAAATTGATAAATTGATCTTAAGCCTTAAAGATCAAGATATCAATTTTATTCCCGCGTGATTAATTTTTCCATCTAAAGCCTTATAGATGGAATAAAAAAAATCAACATGCGGTTGCGGATTAGACAATAAATCCTAATTAAGAGATATGTCTATCACTTATAAATATGCATATCATAAATTAATAGACATATATTAGGCAATAAAATATTGCCAAACCTGAACTCAATGGGATCGACTCAAGGATGACCAGTATTGGTTGGTGGGCGAGATTCAGCGCAATGGTGCTTCTCGGTGAAGGATTGCTGCGATGGGGGTGTTTGTACAAGCAAGCGGTGATGGATGTTCACCAACAATGGACTCATGCATGAGGAATTATTGTACTTCATAGCAAGACCAAAGAAACCTGCAGATGATTCAAATTAGACCCACGAATTCTGTTAAAAAGTTGACTACCCTCTTTTACTAGGAAAATCTTTGCCCATGATTTTTCTTCTGTGTCTTCATGTGTGGTCTTTGTGAATGGGTGCAGTAGAGAAGTGAAAGCACGCAGCTCTCTCTCTCTCTCTCTACGGGTTTATCTCGTGGACGTCTCTGTCGGGTACCCTGAGAAGACCTGCAGAAGAAAAACAAACATAGCGGCTGTAATTTGTGGACTCTAAATTGAAGAACACTATAGGAATGCCTAAGGGACTGCTAGGCTTCGCGGCAGGAGATCACGAGTTGCACGTGACGTCAGGCAGCGAGGGCGTCGCGGCAGGGGGCAACAGGTTCACGTCGTCGGAACTACCCGCGTCATGGTGGTGAAGATTAGGACAGTGGCTCGTCATCTCAGTCCAGTGCAGGGTGCGGCCTTGCAGCTTGAACGAGGAAAGCGTTGTAGCAGGAGGAGTTACGAAGCCTAGACCGCGAAGAAAGGACCTCGCTCGAGCCTCTACTCTCTCTCTGGATTTTTTGTGTGCCCAGTTTGACTAGATTTCGTTGGTTTGGCATTGGGTCTTCAATGGCTGAATCTCTCGTGGAATTGTGGGCACGGATGATGGGTGGTTCAAGCACATGAAGAGCCCCCACGAGAGAAGTTCCTCTTTTAAGCCATCTCTACCTCTCTCTGTGGCCATCAATTCATTAAGTGTGACCTCCCCTTTGAATGCAAAACGTTGACGTTGACCAGAAGACCACAAACATCTACCGAAGCAATTATTGAACACGTGGGCTCCTTGATGATTGCCGTGGAATTGGTAGCCTTGACCACCCGAGGAGCAACAACAACGTCATGGGTTCAACACGAAGGAAGCCAGTCGTCGATTTCATAGCTTTCTTGAGGTGTCACGGCAAGGCCACCTTGTCGTCGGAGGGAGGCGCAGCAATGGGTCACCATCTCGTGATGGCGCAAACGATGACAACCTATGTGAAGCTCAGCCGCAGGATCAGCAAGGTTGCAACCGCGAGAGGCTCGGCATGTGATGCTTGGCTAAACTTTCCTCGTCCTCTCATGTGTTTTCTACAGCCATGTATGGAATTGTGTGGCCCTCGAAATATAGAACCCCCTCTTGTGCGGCCGTATATTCAATATGTGCCCCCATAAAAAACCCTAAGCGAACAAACCTATTTATAGGCCACTGATTATGTTTTTTTAATTTTTCCAAACCGATATCCACGAAGATTCTTTTTTTAAACATAATATTCATATAACATGCATGAATTCCTCATTTCTCAATCTTCACATCCGCATCTTCAATTCTATCAGTTCAAACAACAACAATTGGTAAGAAGCCTTCGAGAGTGGCTCTTTCCTGGTGCTAGCTCGATCGCACTTTCTATCTCTTTCTCCAACAACGGTCTGACAGTTCTTACAACAACACATCTAGAAATTCTTAGACCATTGAGATGTCTTTCCATCTCCAATTCTCCAATCTGTCTTAACTATGACCATCATCAAGTAACCCTGGCAACCTTCGTCCAACAAGCGGGTTGCCTTCACTAAACGAAATTAAAGAAATCGAAGATTCTTTTTGACTTTCAATAAATTCGACACTTTCATGTGCTAATAGACTAAGCTGGATTACTCCATAACCATGATTCAATACCACAAGATGTTCCATGAGCTCACTCTACTCATGTAACGCCAAAGCGCACCTCAGCAGCTAGTCAAGCACAACTATAGTTAGTGATTCCCCTTTCTTCCACTTTATTTCAATAAACTAAAAATCCCCGAACTTTAACCAAAACCCTGCTGTGCTACCCTGATAACATTTTCCCAAGAACATTCTTCCTCTGATTGGTGCAGGGTCGATTCCATTCCTACCTTTCTCGCCATACCCAAGCACTAAATTCATCCATGTTTCCTCCCACAATTTCAACACCTTACTAGTGAGTCTTCTACCTCCTGTTAGGTGCCAGTATGCACTATTTCTTGTATCGGAGACCTATTCCACAAATTCCACGGTGCGTTCTATGGCGCACTTCTTCTAACATGTTATATCGATGGTGACAGCAGTAACCCTCATCGAGATTTCATCTACTTATGCAGACAACCTATAAATCATTGTCCGTGCTGGCTACACTTACCATGAATTCCTATCCTCAGAATACACGAGACTGATCTATACCATCTTCCATGGAACAACATGTTCCATTTGCCTGAATGCTGATCTGACTATTCCACCCTTCCTATTGGGTGGAACAAAATACTCTTCCCTCCACATCAATCTTTACTTTGACAGAATTCCAAGTCTGCTTGCGCTGAATCTTGACTCAGATATCAAAATCCATTCCTTGATCATCCTTCCTGGTTTGAACCTTGGCAAGGGTAGCAACAATAACAACTTGATCCTGATCTTAGTGGCTCATCCAGATCCCAAGGAACACTTGCATCAGAACGATCCTATCGAACTTAGGATCATTCAACGCTGCTACCCTAGTACCAACCTGCGGTGGTACTCTTACGCTCAAACTGGCCAGAGTCAACACTCTGCCACAACCACTGGGTACTGACCTTTCTCAGCAATTTACCCCGAGTTACAGAGGATACTACCCTCTTATTAGGAGTTCTCTACTCATACTCGCTCATGGTTCAATCTTTTACTGACACATGCTTTCCGAATCCACACTGGATTAGAAGATGAGTGATTCACACAACAAACAATTTTAGCACTCAGCTAACACAGACATACACCAGCATGAATTTAAAGGCCTTTCCTACCAACTATCCCATGGTCAACGCTCCTTATCACTCCAATCTTGAACTTCACTCTGATACCACTTAAACGGGATGTCACGCCCCGATCCTCAGTCATGCGCCCATCCCTTACCTTGGTCGATTTTAAGTGCGATATCCCAGGACTATGTATCGCTGACCCTTTCAATTTATTATGCGCATGCGGAAGCAGTTAAGAATCCCTAGACAATAAAACAATGGGATAGAAAAGCAGACCATAATTTTCCTATTGAAATTCACAACCACACTTTTATTAACAGCACAACTCATAGTATAATTACAATACTATTTACAGCAAACAAGTCTCACACCTATCTACACTAAGACAGGGTTCACAAAAGGGATGGGATCTCAATCCACATCCGGGTTGTACCAAGATCCCTCTCTGGATCATCTTCTTCATCCAAGATCTTTCTTCTCCTCGGGTTCCTCCTCCTCGCCTCCTCCTCGTGGTCCGAAATGGTTATTCAATAACCAATGATACCACGTCTCGCCGAGTTCTACCCCTAAGACTCGATTAGTAAGCCAATATACTACGGGCTGCCTAAACACACGTGAAGTCGAGGACTTACCTTGGCCTCGATTCCATCTCGCAAATCAGTACAATTTAATAGGTACTCAAACAATCACATCACCGATTAAAGCATCGATCAAATCGACATAGTCGATTACATGTCAGTCGGATCATTTCTACGTCATTTTCACTCATACCATAATTCTCTAATGGTATACTCCTTCACCAAATCACATGTGTTTCTCGGGCGTCGTTTTCGCCAATGACATACCGATCACCGACACCATGCGTTCTTTAAGGCGCCCGTTTTCACCGGTGATATCCTTGATCACCGAACCACGTGTCCTTTCTAGGGCGCGTTTTCGCCAAGGTGACATCGGCAATAGACAACATCGTGAGTATTTTAAGGCGTCGTTTTCACCGGTGATATTTCCTTAATCACCGAACCACGTTTGTCTATAAGTCATTCACGTGCGTTCTTTAAGGCGCCGTTTTTGCCAATGATACTTCCAATCACCGAACCACGTATGTCCAATAACATCGTACCTGATTGGTCTCAGCCAATAACATTCTCAGTAATCTCTCACCATTCTCTCTACTATATAGCCCATCAACGTCGGGCGCTATATACCCATATTCGGTCATCTACCAATCAAATATTTAATAACAAACAATATAGGACAAATCCTCAAATTTCACAATTTAAATCCATTCTATATAAATTAAAGCTCAATTAAATAAACAGAGACTGCATCACAACAATCAGCACGAAATTCCGGTCACCGCCATCCCGATTGAATTTCCGGAAAAATAATTAATTTCGAAAATTAAATAAATAATTATTAAAAATCCAATTTATGCCCATAATGCCTTATTAGAAGCCAAGACGAGCTCGGAAAATTACCGAGACCCGTTCAATAAATAATAGAACATGTATACTTGCTAATGTCTATTTCTAACCACCTAACATGCATCATTAAGTCTCTAATTTAATTTATCTAAACTAATCTAACCACCTAATTGCATTTAATTAAATCTAACCAACCCTAAGTATAATTAACAAACTAAGAAAGCATTAGTGAGTAAAACTCACTTGCAAAAAGCGAAACCGAATCACCAACAACGACGCGATAGCGGCCGAAATCGAATTTTCGGCGACATCGACGGGTTTTAGGCAGGGCCTTAAACTCGGGCCCAACAAACCTCAGCCCCATTGAGATTTGTTCTTGTATTGGGCTGAGCTTCACTTGACTGAACGGGCCTTGAATGGGCTGTCCTCGCGGGCCGGTCATCAAAGGCTGGGCTGGCTTGCGAAAACAATCAACTTGATGGGCTGAGCTTGGGCCAAAACTTCTGCTGACTTGTGGGCTGATTTCTGCTTGTGCTGAAGACTCAATGGGCTCCGGCAGCAATTGAAAATGCAAGCTCAAGTTTTCGTGGGCTGCTTCTGTCCAATCGTGGACTGGGCTTGGGGCTTCGGTGACCCAAGGAGCTGATGACGCCGAATTCGCTGGGCCGAAGACACTGGAATCTACCGGCTTTGCTGGGTCCGAAGACACGCGGAGGGGAACGAGCGGCTGAACTGCTTCGCTGGTCTTCGAGTTGGGAAATTCGCTGGTTTGTTGACTGAAGAGGACGCCTGGCAGCTGGATTCGAGCGTGGCTTCAGCTGAAGACGGGCTGGAGAAACTCAGCAATTGGACTTCAACGTGGCAGCTGGTTCGGTGGTCTTCAAATGTTCATTTGTTGACCAAGGCAGGCCAAGAAGAGGGCAAGTGGCAGCAAAGGAAAGGTGAGACCAACGTAGGTGGGGGCGTTGGCTATTCCTGCGCCTGCTGAGTCCTTCGTTGCTGCAACGTGCGAGATGGAGCTGCCGCGGCTTCGCTCGAGGAAAATGGAGAGATGGAAGGGTGAGAGTAATCGGTTAGAGGGGCGAGAGAGAAGATAAGTAGCTGCTGGCTCCGTGGGATTGATCCGAGAGAGAGAGAGAGAGAGCTGTCGATGTCCACGCAATTTAAAGAAGACCAAAAAAATCCGAAGGGTCAAAGGCGGTGAAGTGAGGAAGACAGCGATGGAAGGGCCCAAGGTCAAAAATCTCATCTCCTCCATTAACTCTATGTCTCCCATTACTTTCCACAAATAAATCCCAATATAAACCAATTAAAATGCAAAAGTTGCACCCCCTTTTTGCCCTAGTTCTGAATTTGATAAATTGGAGTTTCAATTTCTCCAACAACTTCTCCAATTGAGATCCTAACTCGACGAAGAAAAATCCTTTACAAATCTCTGTAAGTCCCTGGCACTCACTGACTCGGCTCGGAAGTCGAAATTTCCTTTAATTTGGCCTATCCAAATTTCCGTTGATTTTCCGCGGCATCCGCAACGATTTTCCGTAAAAATCTCGGAATCTCCGAAAAATCTTCTGAGACTAAGTCGACACTCCTAGAATTTATTGTGACATGACCGAAACTTCAATTTCTAAAATCGAACTCGAATTGGCGGTTAATTTCTATTCGACGCGTTTTTAGCGTGACCTAGGCTACCGGGTAACTTTTGGATATTTTTAAGTGCAATTGACTCGTGGTCGATTTTCTTCGAGCCACTATGAACCCACTCAATTCATTAACGACTCTCGATTGTCGCGGAAATCCCGAGGATCCAAATACAGACACAGGGTACCAAAACAATAAGAAAATCAGTCTAGTGCCGGTTGACATGAATTTTCTAATTTAGTGGTGTCACCCACGATTAGCCACACACTTTGTCGATCCGGTCTATCTCTCGATTTCAAATCGATTTTTAATCGTGCCAAGATGGCTCTAAAGATGGACACGGTCGAAAAGCCGATTCCTAGTCGAATTCTCAAGTCTATTGCCTTAAAATTCTTAATAATTTCCCCAGATAGTCTAGTTATCTCAAGAATGATCAGTTCTGAGAATCACCCTATAAACCCGTCAATGAAACGCCCGATTCAATCAGAAGGAAACAGAATCAAAAATTTGGAATGTCACAAATGAACTTACCTATGTGTATTGGTGAGCTTCATGACAAGTAAGGAATTACCTATGACAAGTAAGGAATTACCTATGTTTGCGGTGGGCCACCTTGTGATATTTTTTATATCATGAAAAGATATGACATCTACTTGCATTTGAGTGAATTAAATTATGCATTATTGTTAATGGTTTTCATTAGTATATCATGATAGTGAAGAAAGAGCATGTGCTTATGCATTTGTCATACATGGTTATTGCCTTGAACTCACGTTTGTACCAAGTTAAGTGGTAAGATAATCTCTAACTTTAGAAAGAGATTTCATTTATTAGGTTTTGACTCGCCCCTTATTTTTTAGATATGTAGGATGATCCCTCTAGACTCGACAATGGAGGGGATGAGGTGATGCTGGAGTCCATCAGCCCCAAGTTGGATGGTGGCTTGGTTAATGTTTGGGTTCGCTTTTGCTATGGTATTGGTGTAGAGGTGTTAGCTGACCCTTGACCTTTCTCAGGTTTTATTTGAATATTGTCTAAAGGTAGTAACTATAAACAAGAAGCATATGTGCATTTATTAAACTCACGTAATTTATTGTAGGGGATGTTGTGAAAAAAATTTTGTGCTTCCGTATGATATTAATATTAAAAAGATAAAATTAGAAAGGACACATGCCAAGCATGACATTCTAGGGCATTGCAATATATACTGGTACTTATTTTTAGACATTCATGACGAAAATTTGCAAAATGCTTTTAGAGAATTATATAGAAGAATGTATGAAAATATACCGATTAGATATTTATTACCGAAATATGCATTAAAATCAAAGATGCAACATTAGAGATTTTCCAAAGTAAGGATAAAAAATAAATAATTATGGAAAACTTTACATGAGTGACGTGACTCAACTTGCACGAGCTTTGCCAAAAATACTTAGATTCTATCTAAATTGTTATTTGTAATAGGCTTACTTATCACCTTAGAAAGCTTCATTGGAAATGAATAAAGGAGTTAATTCCACTGGAATAACATTTTTTAAATTTTGAAATTTGCTGAAACAAAACTGTCATGTTAATGTAGATGCATGATACACTTTGTTAGGTCTTCGAATGTTAATGTGGCAATATATCGAAGCAATAAACCTCCTAAAGTTAGATGTTGATAATCCCATTTATTAAGTGCGAGGAAACAATAACATTTATCCAAAAAGTCTTTATTATTCAACAATAAAGTAACATAATGGCTTGAGGATTTTGTATAAATAGGAAATGAGTTTACATTAGCTACATTAAATTTCTTGAAGATATTATGTAAATTGAGATACTTATTTTTAGTTTGGGGGTCATCATACATTATTGTATTACTTAAACTTCATTTTCTTAAATTTTCAAGGCAAAGTAATTTTTTTTGTCAAGATCTTAATCATAATGCTTTTACTTTTCATAATCAAATTAATTATTGTAGGACATCACATGTTCCAGAGGTTTTATTGCCTTTGGTAATCGCAGTTAATTACAGTCGTGGTATGAAGAGGAAAAATGTGTGTCCTAAGGCTTGGAAGTTGTGTTTTGCTGGTCCTTCTAAACTCTCCGGAAGAGAAATAGAAGATGCCCTAGGAATTGCAATATTATTATGGAGAACTTCATGCATTTTGACTTGGTAAACTTCCATTATATTAATTAAAATAAAATCGAATCCTCATATAGCAGCCTATATTTAGCTCACCAACAAAAGAAGGTCAGCGATAACATTCCAATGATCCACTTGCACAAAAAAAAAAAAAAATTATCCACTTGCACATGATTTTTTAGTTTAGATATCCTGGTTGCAAGACTGTTGATACTTAAATTTTGATGGCCCTTCTAGTCATTCATTTACATAGAAAATCAGGGATCAACCCCGACCCTCCAACAAAAATACTAGTTAAATTGCATATAAGTATTGGGAGCATTTTAATTAAGCTCATATAATTGCATTGAAGTTAATGGACTTAAGTGAAGGAGGTTATGAGCTTAATCGAATTAATTGGGCTAACATCACTCGTATAATTTGGCCAAGCCCTTTTATCCAACAGATTGGCCAAATTTGTGCATATGGGTTGCTAAATTGGAAAATATTGATTAATTAAAGTCAAATTGGGGAGATATTAAACTTGATATTATCACAATTTAAATAATAAGTGATAATAAGAGAGTTTCCGTTGTTAAAGGTAAGGGATATCTCTTAGGTTGCGATTGACAGTCGAGATAAGATTCTGGATGACATAAAATTTATTCTATATTTTATTTGGTGCTTGTTCAAGATAGAATAAAGTCGAATATAAAAAAGATATAATTTTGATAAAATTATTCCATGGGAGAAGTGGGATAAATGTGAACATGATTTCTAATATCCATAACAAGAAAGTTATTTTTCTCAAATAACAAACTTCTTAAATTAAAAAATTTAAAATTATATTTCAATATAAATAATATTTGAATTCTACTATAAAAAATTCAAAATAACAAAAAATAATAATTTAGTTTTTTAATTTAATATTATTTTTATTTATATATTGAATTTGATTCTATCTTATAATATAAATTCAATGTGTGTGTGTGTGTGTGTGTATACATATTTATATATTACACATTTTAGGTGTTTTAATATTTTAAATATAGTAGTACAGTTTCCTATTTAATAAAATTTTATTAGAATGATGGAAGGGGAAGAAAGAAATAAAAAAGAAATAAATAAAAAAGAGAGGAAAATAAAATAAAAAAGCAAATAAAAATAAAGTAGACAAAATTGTTGCGAGAGATTTTTACCATCTCCGTTTATAACATTTTTTAGTTCATTTATATTGATATGCCTTTTATACCAAACAATATATAAGATATGATGTGAATATATCTAACTTTATTACAACAATCACCCAACAATTGATAGGACAAAGCAAAATCCATGTGTGTCATATCCTATCGTATCATATCCAATTCTATCCTATGTAGAAATCTAGATGACTAAACATAACCTTAGAGCCCAAGATATGAAAGTAAGAAATTGTGCTCTTATAAGAGCATAAGTACAACCCAAGTGCCAAAACTTGGCATAAGGAGACACTAAAGTGTCAAAACTTCGAAAATATACACTTAAGTGCCATTTTTTCTGAAAAGTAGGACACTTAAGTGCCACCTCCGGCGAACTTTGCTGAAATCCTACGTGGCAATATTTTATTATTTTTGCTTGCCTACGTGTCTCGCCGGAGAGTTGACTCGGCTCAAACTCACCCAAAATGACGTCGTCTGCAAAATAAAAATTAAACTACCAGTTAAAATATTCTAAAAAATAAAAATGTATAAATAGTTAATATAAGAATTAATTAATTAAATTTATTTAAAATATTCTAAAAATTAAAAACTAAAAAATTACAAATTACAAATTAAAAATTAAAATAAAGGGGGGTTCCGAAGGAGGCGGTTGAGGGCCGAGCCCTCGCTGCCGCCACCTCCCTACCGCCACCGAGAAGGGCCGGGCCGACGAAGGGGGAGGGTCGGCCGGCCCTCGGCGATCGGTGGCGAGGGCCGCAAGCCCTCACCGAATATGGGCGACGGCGGGGGAGAGTCGGCCGGGGTCGCCAACCCCGGCCGATCGGCGGCGAGGGCCCACGAGCCCTCACCGGATCCGGGCGAGGGCTCGCGGGCCCTCTTTGCCTCCTCGCAGTCATTGGCCCTTCCAAAGCAATGGCGAAGAGGCGGCGGTAGCGAGGGCTCGGCCCTCGGCCAACCCCACCTTCTTTTATTTATTTTTTAATTTTAAGTTTTTTAATTTTTTAAAATATTTTAAATTTAATTTAATTAATTTTTATATTAATTATTTACACATCAGAGCCAAAACGACGTCGTTTTTGCATTTTCTCACCACATCATCGTGCAAAACGACACCATTTTGCACCAAACTCGCCGGAAAATTGCCACGTCAGCAATTTGGCCAGATTTTTGCTGAAGTGGCACTTAAGTGATCCACTTTACTCCGATTTTGGCATTTAAGTGTACATTTTCAAAATTTTGACACTTAAGTATCCCTCCGTGCTAAGTTTTGGCACTCCTGGTGTCCGTACCTCTCTTACAAGAAAACCCTAACTCATAGGATATATAAAGAGAGTTTCGAAAAATTAGGGCTTTTAGAGAGATGATTGATGTTAGCAATTGAAGAAAAAGTATGTCCACACACGAGTTCTCTCTCGCGGTCCCCCAGAAAAATCCCAACATGCGGCTTCATGAAATTGACGAATACACATTCGTTCGTTAACCATTAGATCACGCTCAAATTTTGTGGAGAGTATGACAATATATTGTTCTTGAGTTTATCTGGTGTGATTGATGAGAAAATATGTGGAAGTATATCTTTGGAGGGTAAAACTAAACTGGTCAGACTTGGATCAAGACTGGAGAGCTCAACATGCAGTCCCGAGAAAACGGTAAGTATGTGTTTGTTCTAGGTCGGAATGCAATGAAATTTTGAGGAGACCTCCAATACCTAGTTCTTCAATTTCACCAAATGAATCTAGCATCGAAGATCTAGAGATCCCCTTGCCCTTGTGATTCTAACAGTCCTTGTCGTTGCTTTGCCCACCTCTCACTGTTCCTCGCTGGTTATCCTCACCACCCCCTTGCTAGCAGTCGTCATTTGAGTTAGTAATCCAACTCACATAATATGCATATAGTTTAAATTAGGCTCACATAAACTTAGATTAAAATTACATCTCACGCATTGCATATAGTTTAATTTTTATAAAAAGAATAAAAACCCCCCAAAAATAAAATAAAAAATTAGATATCAACATGTAAAAATCATGTTTAGGACATGCATGCATTTTCTAGTTAATATCTTGCAGAACATTCGATGCATTGCATTTAATGGGCTTTTTCTTGCTTGAGGTATTTATGTTCTTGCTCTATCTCTAGCAATTTATTCACTGCTTTGATTATTGATTATTAAATTCTTGTTTGTGCACCCACACGATCACTCATTACATGTTCGTGGCTTAAGACTAAAATTGTCCAAGATGACTTGCAAGTGTTGTAAAATATTGCGTGGCGAATAGATAATAGAGAAGAATAGAGAGATTGAGTAGAGAAAATGGGACACCAGAGATAGTAGAGAAAGCCAGAGAATATGGTGTAACTGTTTATTCTAATGGTTGTTGTGATAGTTATAATTGTACATCAAAACTAAACTCCTATTTATAGGAGAACAAGAATGTACTTAACATTAATATCAATGTATCGAATGATACATGTACTGGATAAGGGAGATGAACGTTCATTGTATAGGGAGATGTACTTAGAAAGTATGATACAAATGTACCATAATAAGTACATTAGATAAGATGAATATAATGAATATTCATTCATGTATTTCATCCATTCATGTATTTCATAACACTCCCCCTTGAATATTCATTGTATTCATTATGATTGTGCATCAAATGATACTGCCTCATTAAAAACCTTAAGCCGGAAAAACCCAGTGGGACAAAACCGGACAAAAGGGAAAAAGAGTGCAGAGCACAAATGTTATGATCTCTCCCTTTTATGGATGCATTAATTGCCTCGTTAAAAACTTTTAG
This sequence comes from Eucalyptus sp. ANBG9806169, assembly GCA_014182395.1. NCBI lineage: Eukaryota > Viridiplantae > Streptophyta > Magnoliopsida > Myrtales > Myrtaceae > Eucalyptus > Eucalyptus sp. ANBG9806169. The sequence goes on from CM024577.1 coordinate 26,003,405, forward strand.
CCGGAAAAACCCTGTGGGAAAAAACCGGACAAAAAGAAAAAAAGAGTGCAATGTATATATAGCCACCGCCGGGCCGATCAATTTTGCATCTTGTGAACTCGCTGCATATCAATGTTGTAATGCATAGTTCATAATATCTCCCCCTCAATTGAGCCATATAGCCACTTCTAGGGCTAATCAATCTTGCATCTTATGAACTCGCCGCATACCAATGCCATATACTAATTTCTCAAAAGTTGATGTTGGCAATGATTTGGTAAAAGATCTGCAAGATTATTTATGGATCGAATCTATTTAACATCAATTTGTCGACTTTCTTGGAGTTCATGAGTATAGAAAACTTCGGCGAGATATGCTTGGTCCTATCACCTTTGATATATCCTCCCCGACTTGTGCAACACAAGCAGCATTATCTTCATAAATTATAGTGGGAGAATTTGTAACCGGTATTAAACAACAAGAATTATGAATATGCGTTATAACGGATCTTAACCAAACACACTCTCTTCCGGCTTCATATAAAGCAATAATCTCGAGTGGTTAGAAGATGTAGCTACTAGCGATTGCTTAGTAGAACGCCAAGAAATAGCGGTGCCATTATAACAAAATAAATACCCGGTTTGAGAGCGAGCCTTATGTGGATCGGATCTATATCCGACAAGACGCATATCCAACTAAACCGAGTTAGTGGAATCTTTGGAATAATATAATCCCAAATCTATGGTTCCTCGGAGATAACGGAAAATATGTTTAATTCCATTCCAATGTCTCCGAGTTGGCTCAGAACTAAATCGTGCCAATAAATATACCGCAAAATCGATATCTGGTCTCGTACATTGTGCCAAGTACATCAAAGCCCCAATTGCATTAAGATATGGTACTTCAGGACCAAGTATCTCTTCATTTGATTCTCTAGGACGAAATGGGTCCTTTTGGGGATCTAGAGACCTTACAACCATAGGAGTGCTCAATGGGTGAGCTTTGTCCACGTTGAAGCGTTTAAGCAATCTTTCAACGTATGCCGATTGATGGACGATTATTCCATTTGCTTTATGCTCAAGCTCTAGACCAAGACAAAGTTTGGTTTTACCCAAATCTTTAACTTCAAACTCCCTTTTCAAATATTCAGCAGTTTCAGCTAACTCTTCCGGAGTTCCAATTAAATTTATATCGTCGACATAAACCTGCTACAATAGCAAATCCGGTTTCGATTTCTTAATAAACACGCATGGGCAGATAGGATCATTCTTGTACCTTTCCTTAATTAGGTACTCACTTAGGCGTTGATACCACATGCGACCGGATTGCTTTAACCCGTACAAGGATCTTTGCAATTTTATTGAGAATAAATTGCGGGAGTGCATGCTTCAGGCATTTTGAATCCCTCGGGAATTTTCATAGAAATATCAGAATCTAATGAGCCATATAAATATGCCGTCACAACGTCCATAAGATGCATTTCCAATCTTTCAAAGATTGCTAGGCTAATGAGAAAACGAAATGTAATCATATCCATCACAGGTGAATATGTCTCATTATAATCAATCCTGTGTCTCGGGAGAATCCTTGGGCAACGAGTCGGGCTTTATACCCGACAACCTCGTTTTTCTCATTTCGTTTTCGGATAAATACCCGTTTATATCCAACGGGCTTTACATTATTGGGGATACGAGTTACGGGTCCAAAACCTCTCGTTTAGTTAGGGAAGCTAATTCAGCCTTAATTGCTTCCTCCCACTTAGGCCAATCTTGCCTTTGACGACATTCAATAATAGATTGCGGCTCACAATCATCATCCATAATTTTATGGGCAACCGAGAATGCAAAAGCATCATCAATGATGATTTCATTTCGATCCCAAATTTCATTATAATATGTAATGGAATTCTCAAGTATTCCCGGGATTGATGTTCCTTTCATGAGTTTGCGCCTCTTCGGGGGCAATAAGCTCTTCAGAGCAAGCACAACGCTAGGCTCTTCGGAGCGGATTCCCGATTCTTTCCCCTTCGTTTTCGAGGAGCAAGTATCTTTTGATCCTATCGGTCTACCACGCTTCAAGTGCGGGAGATTTTGATCCATTTTAGCTTGTTCTTCGGGAACGGCTATCCTAGCCGGAGCATTTGCAGTTTGGAATATAAGACTTCGTTACCTTAGTAACATCATTAAATGCATCGGGAAGTCTATTGGCCATAGCCTCGTAAATGGATTATGCGCTGCACCTCGTTTTCACATTCAAGAGTCCTTGGGTCTAATTGAGATAAATTTTTCTCATTCCAGGAGAAAACCTTAACTGGTTTTTGTTTTGCGTCATGGAAGTTGTAGGTATCCCAATTGATGGAAACCTAGTCTCATCAAAATGACAATCCTGCAAACCCGGCAAGTAAAAAGATCACCGTAGTTGGTTCCAAGAACCTAATGATAGACGGTGAATTAAACCCAACATAAATACCCAAACGGCGTTGGGGACCCATTTTCGTCCTTTTTGGCGGTGCTACGGGCACTGCACCGCACAACCAAATGTGCGTAGATGTGAAACATCTGGTTCATAACCAAGGACCATTTGAAGGGGAGATTGTAAAAGATTAGCAAAGGGGGCGTAATCTTATTAGAGCTGCCGCATGCAAAACCGCATGACCCCATGCTGTATCGTTGAGATTCGTTCTCAATAATAGAGTGCGGGCAATGATTTGGATACGTTTAATCAAGGATTTTGCCAATCCATTTTGAGTATGAACATATGCAACCGAGTGCTCAACCTCGATTCCAAGTGAAGCACAATATGTATCAAAACTCTTTGATGTAAATTCACCAAAGCATTATCCATCCTTATGCTCTTAATTGGATAATCGGGAATTGTGCCCGGAGCTTTATAATCTCGCGCAAGCAAACGTGCAAATGCGATATTGCGCGTGGATAATAGGCAAACATGGGACCATCTACAGGATGCGTCCACTAATACCATAAAATATCGAAATGGTCCACTTGGTGGTTGTATTGGTCCACAAATATCACCCCGAATTCTTTGCAAGAATAAAGGAGATTCAAGATTAACCTTTGTCATGGAAGGTTTGATAATGAGCTTTCCTTGTGAGCAAGCCTCACAATTATAATCTTTGGACAACAATACCTTTATATCTTTTAAAGGGTGTCCTTTTGTATTTTGAATTATCCTACGCATCATTGAAACGCCAGGATGACCAAGGCGATCATGCCACGTCCCAAACCGATCGGGGCTTACCAATCTCCAGGATGTGGTGGCGTAGGTTTCAATAGCCTTAATCATGACACAATACAAACCCATAGAAGAAGCTTCTAGCTTCTCATGGATGGTCTTCGTGCCCATCTTATAAGAGGAAATACCAATGTATTCCTTATCTTGCTCATAAATAGTCTCAATATGGTACCCATTACGGCGTACATCTTTGAAACCGAGCAGATTCCTCTTTGATTTAATGCTTAGAAACGCATTCTCAATATGGAGAATTGTGCCATTTGGCAAAATAATTGTGGCATTCCCAAAACCATCAATAATCCGAACAGACTCGATATTGTATGGATTTGTGCCTTCCACAATGTCATACTCGAGAAAAAGTGTCTACTACAAAATATAGTATGTATTGTTGCACTATCAAACAAACAAACATCTTCCTTTTTTCTCGGTATTTTCCATTTGCATTTATATTGACAATTTCAGGTGTCAAGTATCATAAAAGTTGCATATTAGTTATAGAGTTGAATAAAATTTCAAAAAAAATATTATATAAGGCTTATAAGCATTTCATAAAGAACAATAAAAAGTAATACATTTAAAGTAAAACAACATAAACCACCAATCTGATTATCAAAGTAATCGAGGTCCTCAAAGAAATCGAGACATCCAATGATGCATTTTTTGCTTCAAGAGCAAGAGGAGTCCCATCAACGGAGATATTGTTGGCCTCAACAAAGTGGTTATGGCGGTAGGATTGATTTCAATGGCATGAGATTCACCACGCTTGCCCGTATTCTTTAAAGATGCCCGGTATAGGTCAACAAAATGTTTTGGCGTACGATGTGTACGTGACCGGTGCCCATCATGCCAGCGATGACAAAGACTTTCATTAATCACCTTCTTTGGCTTCTTTTCTTTGCCATGATTCAGGCCAAAGTTTGATTTCATAGGGCGGTTAAATTTCTTGCCGTCCCTTCTAGGATTATATTCTTGCTCTGCGCTTATAGCCCTTAGAATGGCCAGTATTTTTCTCAAAGATAGCATGTGCTTCGGCAATGCTTTTGAGCCAAGAGTCTAAGATCATGATTTTTGAGCAGCAATTCATTAGTTTGCTCGGCGGTAAGAAGCACTAGAAATTAATTCGAGTATGTGGCAACCGACGCTGCCGGTATTGTTGTTGCAATACAATATTTGAAGCATGGAAGGTGGAGAAAGTTTTCTCTAACAACAGTGCATCAGCAAGTTTGATACCGCATAACTCAAGCCGAGAAACGATATCAAATAAAGCAGAATTATAGTCGACACGATTTAAAATCTTGCGGTGCCGAGATTTTGCCAATCATATTGTGCTTGAGGGAGGATAACAGTTTTGGTATGATCATACCTATCCTTCAACCTCCTCCACAAGATATGAGGGTCTCGCACGGATAAATATTGAGTCCGCGAGCTCTCATGCAAATGACGGCGGATAAATATCAGCGCATTTGCTTTATCCTTTTCATTTGAGGTTCCATCCTCCATGATTGTATTAGCGAGACCTTGCCCTTGGAGATGCATTTCCATGTCAAGGCACCAGGATAGATAATTCTTTCCACTCACTTCCGGGATGTGGAATTTGGGCTTTTCAATATTTGCCATAATCCTTGCAAAAGTAAATCCTTAAATTAATTAGAAGGATTTCTAAATATCCACCGCTACTTCGGGAGCAGAAAGATACTTTTAGATTTGAAATTTGGCTTCAGGCCAAGGAAAATAAAAAAAAAAATTGATAGAAGAAGATGAAGTATAAGATGATTAATAAAATGAATACCCACCTTACAAAAATTACTTACTCATGGTAGATCTTCGTGCTGATAACGTGTTGTAAAATATTGCGTGGCGAATAGATAATAGAGAAGAATAGAGAGATTGAGTAGAGAAAATGAGACACCGTGAGATAGTAGAGAAAGCCAGAGAAGATGGTGTAATCGTTTTTTATTCTAATGGTTGTTGTGATAGTTATAATTGTACATCAAAACTAAACTCCTATTTATAGGAGAACAAGAATGTACTTAACATTAATATCAATGTATCGAATGATACATGTACTTGGATAAGGGAGATGAACGTTCATTGTATAGGAGATGTACTTAGAAAGTATGATACAAATGTACCATAATAAGTACATTAGATAAGATGAATATAATGAATATTCATTCATGTATTTCATCCATTCATGTATTTCATAACAGCAAGATATTTTTTATAACAAAGAGAAAAGGAACAAAAATGTGTTGGTTTTATCTAGTGTAACCAAGTTTTCGTATCTATGATATTTTTTGTTTTCAGAAGTAAAGTGGGGAACACTTAGATTTCTAATCGACTTGTAATAAATGAGTGGCAACTCCTAAATAAATAGATTTGCATGTTAAGTTAATTAAATTAAAATACAAAAGTTGTGGTTGACAAGGATTTGAGAGAGTCCACGTTAAATCTCTAAGCCTAGTCATCTATTAGCTTTTGTTTTGTGGTTCACTTCAAGGAAGGTCGCGACAAAGACTTCCAAATTTTTTGGCTCCCAAATTCTATTCACCGAGATGGGAATACCTATTGAAAGCAGCATATTAACTATCGTACTCAGAAATAAGTATCCTTATTTAGAAATTTTAATTTTAAGAGTACTGATTACGCATATCTTACAAAAAAAAAATTATGAGCGCTTTGAAATTGAAAATTTATTTATTTAGGTATCTAAGTATTGTGTTGGGGATACTCTGCTGATAAATTTTTAAGCAATGGATTGGCATTTTTGAGTTGTTTAAATTCTTGATGATGTCCTTGGTGGATGGCAGACAAGCAATCACGAGCGGAAAGGAATTGTGGCTACCGTAACAGGGTCAAGTACTTGTTCACGCAGCTTGGTGTTGCTTACAAAGGCACTGAACTCAATGAGGGGAGTAAGCATATGTTATCCTCATCGTGTTGGGTGCTGGTAGAGATAAATCTATGTGGTCTTTTGCTTAGTCCGCTGAAGAGTGTCCCTACTTGATATGACTGAGGTTTGAGAAAAAATTTCGATACTGCACGGGACAGGCATGAGATTTAGTCAGCTCTAGCAGGTGGACCAGCGGCAAAAACATCGGTGGCTCTGATGTTTAAGTTTATTGAATGCATTACGGAGTCATCATATCAATAACATATCTCACATGGCATTAAATCTTCCAATTAGTCATCGACTCTATCTTGTTGCAAAGGTTGTTAAGATGCACCGTTCGGGAACATTGACGCCCCTCCTTATGGATGCTGGAGCAGTCGCTGACAACTCTACTGGGCTGGATTTAGCCATGCCTCAACCACCACTTGCTCTCGCCTCCGGCCTCCCTTTTTCTTTTTTTACTCGGCCTCTACGAACTCGGAACCAAAAAAAGGCCATAGCTTCGACCTGCTTCGTCATTAATTTAATCCCTCAATTAATTCGCCGCGGAAAGGGTTCTTGAAAGCCGTGTTGGGACTGTTCGGGCTTGCCACCCTCAAACAAATTGAGTTGAGTGGATTTCCATACGCACAAATTATACTTTATGCGAGCTAGAGAGAGAAAATAAAAAGTAGAATCCTAAAGCTGTGTTTCAGTAGTTGTCTTTTCCTTTTCGTCAAACACTTCGTGTGCACTCTCGCTATCCATGCACGTGTTACACCTGCCGCAAGGTCTTCGCTCACCCCCTTAACTTTGCCTTCATCTTTGTTTATCTTCCTGTTAATGAAGAATTGGTGTACATGGCTGCTTGCGCTTTACTGAGTGGTGGTGAAATTGGCAGCGACAAGGACGATGGATATGGCTGCCACAAGAGCCCAAGCTACATGAGCTCCTCCAACGTCAGCGGTGGGGGCGGTGGTAACATTGATCATTGAGGATCAAAGACGAGGGAGAATGCTCACCAAGTACGAAGATTGACGAGTTGTGACCGGTGTAATCGAAGAGAGAGAAGAGAGGAATGAAGATGTGAGACCTGCTTTTTAATTTTAGTATCCTGGGTTGAAATTGGGTTTATAAATAGGGCGACAAAACCATTCTTGCGGTTTTTTGTTTGGAACCCATTAAGACCCACATTTCAAATTTAAGGTGACTCATAAATCACTTTAATAAATTTGAGTTGAGATATGGGTTTGTTACCTATTTTTATAGTCTTGGTATAATAATCTAAATACTTATAATTATTATTCTAGATAATGATATAATTTGTCTACCTTGCCAAACATAACTACGAGTAATCTTTGGAAATCTCTCTCTTTTCTTTTTTTTTTGGAGATTCGATTTTTAGGTAAGGAGTAGCTTCTTCTGTAAAAGGATAACTGTAACAGAAGTTGTTGTCAGTCTTTTGTTGATTTTGGCTTCCATTCTTTGTGTATAGGAGTGATTGAGTTGGAGATCCAGAAACTGTAGATGAAGCAAATGGCCATTTGACTTGTGGGTGTAATGACATCTCTTATTGCAAGGGACTTATTATCTCATCCTCTGAAATGATTCACAGTGGAACATGGCTTTATTCAAGTCAGGTGAGCAGGCAAAGGCAACCTTGGCAACACGTGATGTCCTAGAATAATTATTTTAAATATGTTTTTTCAATCATGTTGTGCCAAATTACACGTTGCACCCTGACATGTTCTTGTGGCTCCAAATGCGAGGTTTCTCGACAGAGCTGTTATAAATGAGAAACCAAGTTACGCAACATCCTACAGCCACTGAACTCTCAAATGAGCTTTGTAACTTATAGCCTACTCAAATGGATGCGAATCTCACAAAGCTTGGTAGTTCTCTTCCAGTCCCAAGTGTTCAGGAGATGGCAAAAGAACCCATGACTGAAGTCCCTCCTCGCTATGTCCGTGCCGACCAAGATCACCCGTTCATGCATGCTGAGCTTGGGACATCGTTGCTTCAAGTGCCAGTAATTGATCTGAGCAAGCTCTCATCAAGCAATGACGATTTTATGGAGTCTGAGCTTGAAAAGTTGCACGTAGCATGCAGAGATTGGGGATTCTTCCAGGTAAAAAGTTATAAAAGCAGCTTTTACTTTTTCTTTCTGTGAGGATTATTGAGACAAAAGATCTGGATTTCTTTTTCAAGAATCAGAGTCTTGAAGTTCATTAATCCCTTTTTGTGCATGCAGTTGATAAATCATGGAGTGAGTTGTTCATTGGTGGAGGAGGTGAAGTTGGGAATACAAGAGTTCTTCAAGCTTCCAATGGAGGAGAAGAGGATGTTTTGGCAAGAAGAAGGAGACATGGAGGGTTTTGGGCAGACGTATGTCGTGTCGGAGGAGCAAAAGCTTGATTGGAGCGACGTCTTCTTCATGGTGTCCCTCCCAAGACATTTGAGAAAACCTCGCCTTTTTCCCATTCTTCCTTCTCCGTTCAGGTTCTCGCTCACTCACTCGTGCATTGAGTACGCTATACACCTATGAGACATTTAGTTAAGATGAGGATTCTTGTAAAAGGAGAGAGAGGTGGCGACAATGGTAGCAGAGCGGGGGTTTCGGGGGTAGATAGATGTCAAACGTGCACGCGAGAGAGAGAGAAACATGGACGACGGCCCATAGTGAAAAAGGAGGGAGCAAAGAATAGAGTAAATTTACTATAAAAAAGAATAACATTGAATTGAAAAAAAAAAAAAAAACATCTTTTAACGAAATTAGTTCACAAAGTAGTTGAAGTAATTTCGTACACAAATTAGTTCATCTAGCCTGACACGATGCAATAATTTACGTAGCGTCCCCTTCATGACCACGTGATGATTGAGACTCTGGAGTGTGGGGACAAAGAATTGTCGTTTTCGCTGTTGGCAAATTCAAGCTAAATGATGCCGTTCCTTTCAGCTGTTCATGGGCAGGTAAGATGATTGTCGACGCAGTTAGAATGATTTGCCCATCCCTTGTCCTAAAGAACGATACAATCAAAGTGAGATTAGGAAGCAATCGAATGATTCATCGGATTTCTTGTGCCTATTGGATAACAGTTTCATGGGGGATGGGTACCCGTTTAAGAATAAGTCTTAAATATTTATTGAAGTCTTTTTTAAGTTTTTTTTTTATTAGGTTTTGAATAGAAATTACAATGAAATCTGCTTATAGTATACGGTACTTCTACGAAAAATAATTCTTTAAGTGTTTTGTATTCTTGTGAGAAAATTCATGCTCTCTCTCTCTCTCTCCCTCTCACACACACCTTGCTAACCTATTCTTATATGTATCATCTTATTTTTATGCAGAGACATCTTGGAAAAATACTCCTCAGAGTTACGAGATATTGCAATGAAGATACTACTTCTCATGGCAAAACCTCTGAAGATGGACACCAAGGACGTGATAGAACTGTTTGATGGAGGCAGGCAAGCCCTTAGGATGAATTATTACCCTCCATGTCCGCGACCCGAGCTCGTCATTGGCCTCACTCCTCACTCCGACGCCTCAGCCCTCACCATCCTACTCCAAGTCAATGAAATGGAAGGTCTGCAAATTAAGAAAGAGGGCAAGTGGGTCCCCGTGAAGCCTCTTCCTAATGCTTTCGTTGTCAATGTCGGAGATATTTTAGAGGTAAAGCTTTTCGATTGGCCCTTTGTCTGATGTTTGATGTGGAATGCCACCAAATTTTGTTTGATATGCGAGCCAGTATTGCTAGATTCATGTGCGATTGACGACAAGAATGTCATTCCATTCACAATATGCTTGACTTTTTATTTATGCTTTATGAAAAAAAAAAAAGAAAGAAGGCCTTGGATTAGTCTACCTAAATGAAAATTTATGCAGTTGAGAATGCAATAGTAATCTTGAATGATATGGTGGACTAAACCAACCATGGAGTGCACGAAATCTGTGTAGTTACGTAAATATTTTCCCAATCCTTGTGTGGGCATCATTGTTTATTCAGATGCATTGTGTTACTTAGTTGCATAAAATGAGAATGGATGACAGAATTTTCGGAACAAAATCCATCAAAGACGTGACATGATATTTTGTGTATCTTGACATAGATCGTGACAAATGGTACTTATCGTAGCATTGAGCACCGAGCTACAGTTAACTCGATGAAGGAAAGGCTCTCATTTGCCACATTTTACGGCCCAAAATTGGATGGTGAAATGGGTCCTGCGCCGAGCCTCGTCACATCGGACAAGCCAGCATTATACAGAAGAATAGGCGTTGCCGATTACTTCAAGGGACGTTTCTCTCGTGAGCTTCAAGGGAAGTCATATCTTGACACTATGAGGAAGATTCAAGGTGAGAAAGAGGGAATTGAATTTGGCCATTGAGAAAGCAAACTATCTTTTTCCTTTTATCGTAAACTATACTATAGCTGAGATCATATCTTTATGTTGATACTCTCCATGCACCTCGAACAGTTGATTATACATATTCCTTTCGCTTCCTCTTCCTCCCTGCTTTTGTTGATCAATTTTATCACTTGATTTGCTGGATTAATGACATAAAGAACTTTCATTTCTTTTTTGTCGGGAACGCAAGGGAACATTCAAAATAAAGAAAGTAGTGTAAATCTGCCACAGAGAAAGTATCAGTTCAACATTCTCGCATTTCTACGAATCTCTGTTCTTCTTTCCATCGCAAAATGTGCATCGTTCATTTCCAACAAAGCTCAGTGGTTCGTGAGGCGACGAGGATGAGCAACCACGCAGGGGACTCGCGTTGCGAGCATGCTCACGCAGGGACTCGCGTTGCGAGCAGGGGGCTCAGCATGAGGCAAGAGTTGTTTGTGGCATCAGGTGGCTAAGATTAGGGGTGTCAACGGTTCAGTTTGGTTCGACTTTTTTGGAAAACCGAACTGTTAGGAAAACCTTCCAAACCGAACCGAATGAGACCCGAACCGAAATTTCAGTTCGGTTCAGTTTTTCTATTTTTGGTTTTCAGCTTTCAATTTTCGGTTTTTGCTTGTCTTTTTTTTTTTTTTTTTTTTTTTTTCTGTTTTATATATTTTTGTTTCCAAGTAATAAGCTCTTATCGGTTCGGTTAACCGATTAAAACCAAACCGATAAAAAAATTTTGATTTTTAATAAGAACCGAACCGAATAAAAATCAAACCGAAAAAATTGAATTTTTCGGTTCGGTTCGGTTTTTGACACCCCTAGCTATGACAACGTCGCAGGGCTCTGCTGCAAAGGGGCAGCGCAAGCTGTGGCGATGGCGCGGTGGAGGGTGGCGCAACAAGAGAAGCGTCTCAACCAAGGATTTACCAAGAAGACCTTTTCCCACTCTTTCTGTGGCCGTGTATTCTCAATTGTGTGGCCTCCTACATAAATGGTGTCGCTTTCCCTGAATGTGGGCATTGCCCATCCATTTATAAGCGAAAACTTTTGGTCCAAAAGGCAAGCAATCTCTCCTTCCATTTTAAACACACGACCAGCTCTCCTTCCCTTTCCATGCTGGCCGAGATCCCCGCAATCCCCTTTTTCTTCTCTTGTATTAGAAAAGTAGATATGCCAATTGCCAATATATAAGAGATCTTAGGAATAACAAAATAATATGCCCGTCTCTCACACATGAATATCTTAGAATATCCTGCCGATTGCTTTCTTTGCCATGTGACCCAAAATATAAAACTTTATTGTGAATAATTTCGGCCATGAAGAGAGTGACGGGCTCTACCAAAGTTTAATACCATCATGGGCGCAGTCTAATCCATTAAGTTCAAAACCATTCATCTAAGTCCATTTGTCGTAGATCCAATGCAAATGCAATTAATGAAAATAGAAACTAAATAATAAATGCTCCTAAAGTTATAAGCTATGCAATTTACTTCTAATATTTTTGTTTAAAGGTTGAGAATTAATTTCTAATTTTCTATGCAATAAATTAATGACTAGATCGCCAAAATTTAGGCATCAACCAAGGTTTGTCATTTCTCTAGTAATTTATATATTACTTTGATTATTCATTACAGAATTCTTGTATGCGCACCTGCACAATCAATTATTGCATGTTAGTAGATTAGGCTTTAAGTTTGACCAAGATTGCCCACTAAATATTTTTTGAAAACAAAGAGAAAATGTACTAAAAGGGTGCTAGATTGGAGAAAGGATGTCACAAGTGTTGTAACTTTCAAAAAATACTCACTTGAGTGCCATAACCTTTTTTTTTTTCCGATCATTTGAGTGCAAACTCCATTTGCAATATCAACTTTGTGGCCTTTTTCAGATAGTTGCTCAACATTTAGCAAATTCCAAAAAAGTCCTAACAAAAAGTAAACATCTGCAATAGTAATATCGGTACCATATTTTGACTTGATATTAATGTTTCCTTTTCCCATCACATGATTTATTTATTTATTCTCGAAGTTGACTTCACCATGACTCGTCTTGTCCAACTGCGAGAATAGTTTCTTTCGGCCAAACATGTAATTTTATATCCAGTATCCAAGTACCATATGTTAATGTCTGAGTCATCCTTTTTACATGTTAGCACCATATACTCTTTAGCATTATACGTTGCCTTTACCTGGCATTTGGATTTATAATGTTTGAATTTATTGCACTTAAAACACTTGACTTTTGATTTGTCACGTGTTTTATAGTTTTAAGTTAAATTTGAATTTCCACCTCTACCTTGGCCTCTTCCATGGCCTCAACCGTTTTGATAGCCTCCTCGACTTGATAAGGCAACCCCACTTTGCAATGCTTGCTTGAGATTTGAACCAATGGACTTTTGATTCATTATTTGCTCATACAAGCACAATGAACCCATCAACCCCCTAATGTTAGGGTTGACATATCTTGCCCTTCTTTGATCGCTGTGAGACGTAGCCAAATCTTTAAGTCAAAGATCTCAAGATTTTTTCTATAATTCATACATCTTGGAATTCTTCACCATTGACTGTCAATTGGTTAACGCTGGTTTGCACACGATCAAAATATACCAAGATTGATTCAGAGTCATTCATGCATAGAGACTCGAAATCACCTCGAAGTATTTGAAGCTGCACTCATTGGACATGGTCATTGCCTTTATAGGATGTTTGCAAAATATCCCACGCTTCTTTCGCGGTCTCTACACTCGATATTTTTTCAAATATTGTTTCCTCCGCAGTTTCAAAGATCACATACAAGCTTTATGATCTTTCTTCGGACACTCCACCAAATTATCTTTCTCCTCCTTTCTTAAAGCCTCAAATGCTTTAGCATCGACCACTTCAGTGTAGCTGTTTTCCACCAAACTCCACGAATCTTGCAATTTGAAAAGAACTTCCATCTGGACAAACCAACTGTTAAAATTCTTTTCATTCAACTTTGGAAGTTGCAATTGAATGGAACTAATAGATACCATTTCTAGATCCGATACCAAATGTAAGAACTAAAAAAACATAATAATGGCAACTTTTGAAAGTTTGGAACGAGGTATAAATGAAGATCGGAGAGAGAAATAATGGAAATGCAAATGCTCTTTACTTGATGTAACTACAAATCAGAAATCCACAACCTTTTAAAGTGGTTGCACATGCATGTAGCTTAACTAACATTGAATGAGCAAAATAAGAACGTCCAAAATGCTGAAGAAAAAGCATAGACAAAGACATGAAATCTTTGCTCCTTTTGACAATGAAAAAATCTCACGTTCTTTGAATAAAGAAAAACAAAAAAGACCTCCCATTTTCAATATGAAAGCATTTACTCCTTGTTGAATGGTGGAGGGGCTACCCAAACATAACCCATCATAAATGGTGCGGATATCCTTTCGTCTTCAATCTTCTTTTGACACACACCAGAGATCAAGCATTTTGAAGAATACGAACAACAAATCCAACATGCTCAAATCTTCAAAATTTTATATTATTTTAACATACACAACATTGAATGGACCTAGACTTAGAACCAGGGAAGATGGAGTCGGTTTCCTACAAGTATGCCTTCCCACAGTGGGCGAACAACTCCTATTCAAGCCCTTTAGGGACATCCTTTTAGCAGAAAACCACTATGCCCTTTAATTTAGAGCCTAGAGACACTTAGAGATGCCAGGATAATAACATTTCTAATTATCCGAGCTACATTTCTCAGAGGATCCTACTAGGCTGGAGAAGAAGAGGAGTTTAGAAAGCCATGAAGAGTTTTCAGAAAACACTCACTTTACTTCAAGGGACTCTGCCCAACACATTACATCCTCCTTGCTTTTTATAGATAGTAGGAGGTTACACACAAACAAGGACCATGCTTACGGGTCCTGAAACAAACAGAGGTGCCGGAAACTTCTGGTAGGGAATTATTTGTACGGTATGAACAATGATTTCCCTAGCCTGCTACTACAGTGACTTGCTATAGTGATATGTACGATTAGTAGTCTCGTCCGTCGCGAGCATTAGAGTGACTTTTGGGATAGCAAATCCAAATTCAATCCCCTTTGTTTTCCTCAACCTGAATCGTCCTCATAATATCAAGATATGACTTTCCTCGTAGCTCACGAGAGTAAAATCCCCTGAAGTAATCGGCAACACCTATTGTTCTGAACACTGCTGGCTTGTCTGGAGTGATTAAGCTCGGTGTAGGACCCATTTCGCCTTCCAATTTGGGGCTGTAGAATGTGGCAACTGAGAGCCTCTCCTTCATTGAGTTAACTGTTGCTTGGTGCTCAATGCTACGATAATTACCATTCGTGACAATCTGCGTCAATCATCAAATACACAAACTATTCAGTCATGCCTCTGATGGATTCTTGTACATGAAATTCTATTCTCTATACTCATCCTAACAAATTGCATAAAGTTCAGTTTAGGTAGACTATTCATCGAAAGGTATCTTTAAAAATACCAGATTTTTTGAGATAACAGTCTTGTCATCAATAGCTCATCGAATCTAAGACAACATTGGCTAGTATATAAGACAAAATTAGGTGGAACTCTGCAGCAAAACTATAGAGATTTGGCCGATCGAAAATCTTTACCTCTAAAATGTCTCCGACATTGACAACGAAAGCATTAGGAAGGGGCTTGATGGGAACCCACTTGCCCTCTTTTCTTACTTGGAGACCTTCCACTTCATTGACTTGGAGAAGAATGGTAAGGCCTGCAGCGTCGGAATGTGGAGTGAGGCCAATGGCCAGCTCAGGTCGCGGACACGGAGGGTAATAGTTCATCCTCATGCCTTGCAGGCCCTCATCAAACAGTTCTATCATCTCCTTGGTGTCCATCTTTAAAGCTTTTGCCATGAGAAGGAGTATCTTCATTGCAAGATCTTGGAGCTCTGTGGAGTATTTATCCAGCACATCTCTGCATAATAATTACACATATAAGAATAGGTTACAAAGGTGTGAGAGAGAGAGAGCATGGATTTTCACACAAAATGTGAGGCAGTGATATGAGTATGTTTTTTTTTTCGGTATCTAATTAATTATTCACCTTGACGTCGAGAGATTTGGGATTTGTAGAAAATAGTTACACAGGTAGTTAATACAATATTCATCATGCTGCTAAAGTTAAGGTATTATTGATGATGCGGGCTAATCATCAAGCCAATCTTTCATGCATCCCGCGCATATAAGCCCGACTCACATGAATCATTGGCCACACATGCACCGGGTGTAGCCAAGAATCTTTCTAACTTATTATCTTTAATTCGATTGTTGATGTGTCAAGCAATTAGAGTAAATTAAATAGTTAGCTAGTAAGGGAACCAAAAGTCCAATTGAAGGAGGAGGGGAAGGCCAAAGTTTTCGCGTCTCTCTTAGAAATGATGGGGGGACACACTTTAGATATTGCGAGATGTATATTTGAACTTTTAGTTAATAAATAAATATAAAAAATTTAATGCCATTGGTCCTTCAACAATAAATGTTATTGTTTCGTGTGACGC
This sequence comes from Eucalyptus sp. ANBG9806169, assembly GCA_014182395.1. Taxonomy (NCBI): domain Eukaryota; kingdom Viridiplantae; phylum Streptophyta; class Magnoliopsida; order Myrtales; family Myrtaceae; genus Eucalyptus; species Eucalyptus sp. ANBG9806169. The sequence continues at coordinate 26,019,435 of CM024577.1, forward strand.
TTGGGATTACAGAACTTGGTATATAAAATTAGTTACCCTGTTTCTCGAACTAATTTTGCTAGAAAATGGGTTCTTTGTATCTCTAATGTTTAAGTTTCAGTGACGAGCAGGGGCGGGATTTGCGCATGTGGCCTCTCAGCCTCTGTCGACCTTCAATCCGGGTTGACTAAGGGTCATCCAATGCAACATGGGAGGGAGGATAGGGAAGGACATGATGGACGAGGGAGAGAGAGCGGGGCCATGTGTCGATAGCGATGGTGGCTGCGATGGCGACATGATCAATGGTGAGGTCCGGTGGCTTATCAGCGCTCGTGGGGCGACGACGGTGGAGGCGGACTCTATGCAATATCGACAGTGGCAAGCAACGTGTGTGGAGGTGGCAATGGGAAGGGCAGATAGACAAAGAAGAAAATCAAATCCGGCCAATTCAAACCTCCTTCATCTTAATGCGTCAGCCTCGGAAGGGTAAATTTACGACATGCATTCAGACAATCTCGATGGATAGTGTACTCAATGCACGAGAGAGAGAGAGAGAGAGACACCTGATGGGAGAAGGAAGCATGGGAAAAAGGTGAGGTTTTCTCAAATGTCTGGGGAGGGACACCACGTAAAACAAGTCGCCCCAATCGAGCTTCTGCTCCTCGGACACTACAAACGCCTGCCCGAAGCCCTGCAAGTCTCCTTCTTGTTGCCAAAACTTCCTTTTCTCTTCCATTGGAAGCTTGAAGAACTCTTGTATTCCCAACCTCACCTCCTCCAACAACGAAAAGCTCACTCCATGGTTTATCAACTGCATACACAAAGAGGGGATCGATTAACTTCGAAAGCCGAATTCTTGAAAAACAAATCTGGACCTCACGGAAGACCTGGAAGAATCCCAATCTCTGCATGCAGAGTGCAGCTTTTCAAGCTCGGACTCCGTCAAATCACCATCGCTCGACGAGAGCTTGCTCAGATCAATTACTGGTACTTGATGTTAGACAAAATAATTCAAATGTGGAAGCTAGGATCGATTATAGACAAACCTCCAGCCATTGTTCTTGTAATCACGTTCGTCTGAAAACCTGAAATCAACAAAATTGGGGACTCGCACTACTAACGCAATTCACTCTCGTATTGATGGTGTATTCTGAATGAGAGAGTTTGTGTTAGACCTTGTCATCCCCCGTCAGAAATGAACGTACATTCCTATTTATACATCGTCTTCCATCAAGACGATTAACGAATGAACGGTTGTCACGAAAGGGTACGAAGCATGGAAACACTTCATGTTGAACAGTCGCGACTTTAAGAGAAAATGTGGGTCTAAAATGTGGGATCACCAAAAATAAATAACATTCTCCCACTTGATCCCATCATTTTCATCATACGAATTATCCAACTAATTCCACAAAAACTTTATGCTTAAAGAAAAGAAACAAAACACATGGATCATGGCGACATGTCCTCTAAGGGTGAGTAATATCTTCCATGTATCACAATGCATCTTATTTCTTTAATGTCAGCCTATATGTGACAACATATCTTAATGAATAAACCCTATGTTTATTCCAAAACCAAGGATAAATGTTATTTTCATAAACAGCAAAATGTGTACACCAAAATTGAGAATCAACATTACAATTAAATAAGAGTTTCATACAACAAAAATCGTTCATACGACGACAAATCACATGATGGGACCTATTCCCATACTAGTTACATGATCCTTATACTTCATTGGTGGCATGCCTTTAGTTAAAGGATCAGCTATCATCAATTCAGTGCTAACGTGTCCAATGACCACTTTATTCTCCTTAACACGTTCCCTTATGGCTAAATACTTAATGTCGATATGCTTACTTCGACTGCCACTTTTGGCATTTTTAGCCATAAAAACTGCAGCTGAATTGTCACAATATATTCTTAATGGCCTAGAAATAGAATCAACAATTCTAAGCCCAGCAATGAAACTCTTCAACCATACACAATGCGAGGTAGCCTCAAAACAAGAAACGAACTCAGCCTCCATAGTAGAAGTAGCAGTCAAAGTCTGCTTGGCGCTTCTCCATGACACGGCTCCGCCAGCTAACATAAAAATGTATCCAGATGTTGATTTTCGTGAATCAACGCAGCCCGCGAAGTCCGAATCCGAATAACCGATCACTTCCAATTTGTCAGTCCGTCTATACATAAGCATGTAGTCTTTGGTACCTTGAAGGTATCTCATGACTTTCTTTGCAGCTCTCCAGTGGTCTAAACCTGAATTACTCTGATATCTTCCCAACATTCCCACAACAAAAGCGATGTCAGGTCGAGTGCAAACCTGAGCATACATCAAACTTCCGACAGCAGAAGCATATGGGACGTTGTACATTTGTTCCCTTTCTAAATCGTTTTTCGGGCATTGGTTCAAATTGAACCTGTCACCCTTCACAATGGGTGCTATACTTGGTGAACAATCTTTCATCCGGAATCTTTCTAAGACCTTATTGATATAGGTTTCTTGAGATAGTCCTAAAATTCCTCGAGGTCTATCTCTATGGATCTTAATGCCAATGACATAAGATGCCTCACCCATATCCTTCATATCAAAACTCTTAGAGAGAAATTGTTTCACCTCATGTAACAACCCTTTATCATTAGTTGCAAGTAAAATATCATCCACATATAGCACAAGGAAACAAATTTTGCTTCCACTGACCTTCTGGTATATACATTGATCCATGACATTTTCTACAAAATCGAATGAAGAAATGACATCATGGAACCTTAAGTACCATTGGCGGGAGGCTTGTTTCAAGCCATATATAGATTTCTTAAGCTTGCACACCAAATGCTCACCTTTACTAGAGGGGAATCCTTCAGGTTGTTTCATGTAAACCTCCTCCTCTAGTTCTCCATTGAGGAATGCCGTTTTCACATCCATCTGATGTAATTCCATATCAAAATGGGCAACCAATGCCAAAACAATACGAAGAGAATCTTTCTTAGATACAGGAGAAAAGTCTCGTGTAATCGATTCCTTCCTTTTGAGTGAATCCTTTGGCAACGAGTCTAGCTTTATATCTTTCAATGTTACCTAATGAATCCTTCTTAGTTTTGAGGACCCATTTACAACCAATGGCCTTCACACCATCAGGTAACTCAACCAAATCCCAGACTTCGTTAGATGCCATAGAACTCATCTCTTCCTTCATGGCATTGTACCACAAATTGGATTTATCACTATCCATGGCTTGTGAAAACGTTTGGGATCATTATCAGCTCCAATATTGTAGTCAGACTCTTGTAAATACACAATATATTCACTAGGAATAGCCGATTTCTTTATTCTAGCAGATCTTCTCAATGTTGCATCAACATTCTCTTGAGGAGAGTGTTGCTCAATTGGTTGTTCAGCAGTTTCTGGTAATTGCTGAACAACTGGATCTATTAGATCAATATCAGCAGGTTGTGGAACTTCAACGATTGGTTGTTCAATAGCCGGCTGAACGAAGGGGCATTATGAGCAATAAACAACCTTAAACTTGAGGTGGAAGGTTGAGTATACGTATGATCTTTCTTAGGATCAAGGTCCTTCGATTGATCGCTCCCACTAATCAAGTCATTTTCAAGAAATTTAGCGTTTCTTGATTCCACAATTCTAGTGGTATGAGATGGACAATAAAACCTGTATCCCTTAGACCTTTCGGCATATCCAATGAAATACCCACTTATGGTCCTTGGGTCCAACTTCTTTTCTTGCGGATTATATACTCTCACTTCAGACGGGCATCCCCAAACGCGCACATGGTGCAAACTCGGTTTCCAACCCTTAAATAACTCAAAAGGTGTCTTTGGGACAGCCTTGGTCGGAAATCGGTTTAATATGTACACTTTGCCGTCTTAAGTGCTTCAGTCCACAAGGATTTAGGAAGTTTGGAGCTGCTAAGCATACTACGCACCATGTCCAATAAAGTCCGGTTTCTTCTTTCCGCTACGCCGTTGTGGTCCGGAGAACCAGGCATAGTATATTGGGCAACTATCCCATGCTCTTGAAGAAACCTTGCAAATGCATCAGGTGCTTGTCCATCTTCAGTGTATCTACCATAGAATTCTCCACCTCTATCTGATCTCACGATCTTAATTTGCTTACCGCATTGTTTCTCTACTTCTGCCTTAAATACCTTAAAGGCATCTAATGCTTCATACTTATTATGAATCAAATAGAGAGATACATGTAACGTGAGTAATCATCTATGAAGGAGATGAAGTATTTCTGACCACATAAGTCCATATCTGGACTACAAATATATGTATGTATGATTTCTAATATTTCTGTACTCCTCTTGGCACCTTTCTTAGACTTGTTGGTCCGCTTTCCCTTTATGCAGTCCACACAAGTATCACAATCAGTAAAATCTAAAGTATCGAGTACTCCATCATTTACTAATCGCTTAATTCTTTCTATGGAGATATGTCCCAATCTCCGATGCCATAACATAGAAGAATGTTCTTTCACAACACATCGTTTCATACCAGCTTTATCATGAACATGCATCGCATCATAATAGGCATTGTCTTGTAAATTAATTCGAAAAAGACCATCGACAAAGTACCACTCCCAACAATTTCAGATTTAAATGATAAACAGAAGTTTGAATCTGAAAAGTTAAAAGAGTATCCCAAAGGTACAAGTCTTGAAACTGAAATTAAATTTCTAGAAAAACTAGGAACATAAAAAGTCTTTTCCAAATTCAAAACAAAGCCACTATTGAGAACTAGTCTACATGTCCCAATAGCTTCCACATGCGAACGCATCTTGTTTCCTGAATAGATGCTTTGTTCACTTCCCACTGGCTTCCTGTGGTTTTGAAAACCTTGCAAGGAATTTGAAATGTGGATTGTAGATCCAGAATCAATCCACCAAATGTTGTGACTTACATCAGTCATATTAGATTCATAACAAACACAAGAGATTGGATTACCTTTCTTCTCGAGCCAGGCCTTAAATTTGACACAATCCTTCTTCATATGCCCCTTCTGTTTACAGAAGAAACATTTGGATTCTTTCTTAATGTCAGCTTGGGGAGGTATTTTACCTTTTCCCTTATGCTTGCCATGGCCTCTATTCTTTCCTTGTGTTGCCAAATGAACACTTTCTCCCAATTCCATAATCAGTCTTTCCTCCTCTTGAACACACATGGTCATGAGTTTATTAATTGACCATTTATTCTTATGTGTGTTGTAAGAGATCTTGAAAGGTGCATACTGTTGTGGGAGAGTGTTCAAAATATAATATACAAGAAAGGAATCAGATATCTCAACCTCAAGGTTCTTAAGTTGAGCTGCTATGTTCCTCATTTGCATGATGTGCTCACGCACACTTCTAATGCTAGTGAGCTTCAATGATGAAAACTTCATAATTAGGGTCATGGCATGCGCCTTCTCAGAACTCTCAAATTGTGCATCAATGGCCTCCAATAAGGCCTTAGCATTGCTATGCTGAGTAACCGAACCACGAATACTAGGAGATATCTTAGCTCTTATAAACATAGCACAAACGCGGTTGGACCGCTCCCATTGGTTATAAAGAGCTATCTCAGCTGAAGTGCTAGAATCAGTAGGAGTAAGTGGTTCGTCTTTCCTTATAGCATAGTCAATGTCCATCCACCCCAATTGAAGAAGAACCGACTCCTTCCAAACTTTATAGTTCTCACCATTCAAGTATGGGAACATCAAACTTAAATTCAGAGAAATTCACAGGTTGCGAAACCGCATATCAAATAATCATGCTTATGTCACAAAATTTGAGGCAAATATACATAAATCATGTTTTACCAATGTAAACATGTCACAATATGAATCACATAACATAAAAACTACCTGTGGGCTAAGTTTTTAATTTAAATAGATTCATAATTACATCATGAAGAAACTACCATATTATATACCTTTTCTTAATCCCCGTGGGTAAATTAAGAAAAATACTATGATATTTCATCCTAATTAATCATATTAATACAATGAAAATTCCTGTGGGATAAAATTCATCATATTAATATAATTAATTACAATCAATGTCCATTTCTAAATATGATCCGGAAACTCTTAATATATAATTTAATTAATTAAAGATGCTGTGGCTACTCTCTCATTAATTAAATATATGAATCATTGGACATTTAATTTCATGCATAAAATATTCATAAAAATGCATGAAATGACATAATAAATAAATACATCAAGGGCAGAACAGTAAATAAATAAATCGGCCACGGGCAAAATTGCAAAAACACGAAAAATTTGAGGCAAAATCACAAAAGGAGCCGCGGGTGGGAGACGACAGGCGTGTGCCGAGCACGCGCCAGAATCTGCGCGGGCGCGTGCCGTGCACGCGCGGTTCACCGCGCCGCACGCGCCCGCAATCGCGCCGCGGGCTGTCCACGCGCGCAACGGTTACCGCGCGCCCAGCGCGTGGCGCGTGGGCTCCACACGCCCGCAACCGCAGCGCGCGTGGGCTCCACGCGCCTTCTTCCTCGCGCCGTAACGTATTTCTTCGTCCCTTTTCGCCGTTCCACCGCGGTTTCGCCGGCCGTTTCTTCTCCGGCAGCCCATCCTGCACACAAATAAATAATGGGTTTTGAAGAGCATGCCGGCACGACCACATGGGTTCAAATTTCGCGAAAATGATGAACAAATTAGCCCCAAATCTTCAACCACCGCGAGTTCCGCCACCCGATTAGCCTCCGGCGAACATCAATATGCCGAAATAACTCATGGCTAATATCCCTTACGGCGGTGCGACCGTCGTCCGAAATCAAGGGGTGGGTCGCCGGAATTTGCCCGGAATCGGCGAGTTTCTCCCTTGGCCTCAAAAACCGAAGTTCTTGTTCATGTTCTCAAAGTCCGAAAAATATACCAAAAATTCGAGAAAAACAAGGCAGAGGCATAAACTTGCTCGATACCAAATGTTAGACAAAATAATTCAAATGCGGAAGCCGGGATCGATTATAGACAAACCTCCAGCCATTGTTCTTGTAATCACGTTCGTCCGAAAACCTGAAATCAACAAAATTGGGGACTCGCACTACTAACGCAATTCACTCTCGTCGATGGTGTATTCTGAATGAGAGAGTTTGTGTTAGGACCTTGTCATCCCCGTCGAAATGAACGTACGTCCCTATTTATACATCGTCTTCCATCAAGACGATTAACGAATGAACGGTTGTCACGAACGGGTACGAAGCATGGAAACACTTCATGTTGAACAGTCACGACTTTAAGAGAAAATGTGGGTCTAAAATGTGGGATCACCAAAAAATAAATAACACTTGAAGCAACGAAGTCCCATGGTCTAGGTCGGTACGGATATAGCGAGGCGGGAGTTCGGTTATGGCCTCTTTTGCCAACTCCTGAACGCTCGGGACTGGAAGAGAACTACCAAGCTTATTGACAATCGCGTCCATCGTCGCAACGAGAGGATCGGATGACGAAAATCTCATAAGCTCTGGCTAAGCTGGTTTCTCATTTATGGCGGTGGTGTCAAGAGACCTTGCATTTCGAGCCACGAGAAGTACACGTGGCTTCCGGTCAAACCCAATCTACTGACCGACAAACTTGTGGCCGTGGCTTCGTGATCGGTAGTCTCTGGCCTTGTCTTATTTTAATAGTAGAAGCTTCAAGAAATAAGATTTGAAATTGGCCATGAGATCATGCTGACTGATTATCAAACGGTTTATTACGGTTGACCCGATAAGCTAGCAAACGTAAGCAAATCACTTTTGTGTTGATTTCTAAAAAGCGGTATCGCAAGAATTAGAATTTACAGAAGCAACAAAACCTGAGTAAACTAAATTATCCTTACCTTTCGAAGATTCCATTAATCAATTTTGTTCAATTATAAACCCAAATGAAGTAAAAGATAATATTTTACTTTTACGAACCAGATTTAATGAATTTGGGGACATGATTACGTTAAATTAATCTTACACTTTTTCCTTACATTTTTCTCTTTGTCTCTCTCGATCTCATTTGAAACAACTCCTTTCACCAAATAATGCTCACTTTGTTAAATCAAGTCTGATTTGTTTAAACCTCCACGCCTCTCACCAAATCACCGAATTGCCCTCAATTTCCAATCTCCGACGGAACTCCTTTTAATTCCTTCTTATTCGGATTATTCATTGAGTCAAATTCAAGTTCTGACTATCTCAACAGGATCATGGCAGAGCGTTATCTTATTCTGCTTGGTTTGTTTAGTAACATTTTCCCTAGCTCACGGTTTTCATTTTTCAAATAGAATCTGCTGTGCTTGCCGGATAGTGACCAAACTCCCAAACTCCCAAATCCCACTGGTCGCGCCTTATATTTTTAAACTGACCGAATCCGTCGATCATCTTCTCTCTTCAAATCCTGCTATTGGCTCCTATCACGTCATCTAGTACGTGGGTTTTCAAATTTGGCCATGGGATAAGATGAAAGAGAGATGGTCAGCCATTATGAAGAAGAATCTGGCGCACGCTCACCATCATGATGAAAATAGAAATCCATGTGATTGGTGTTGACACCTAAATTTTGGCGACCCTAAAGAAATAAAATAAAATTGCATAGCATAAAAAAACAAAAAACTTAGGAAAGGATTAATCTGATTTGATTATGAATGGAATGTGGAAATTTTTATTAGCCATCCTTGCTCCGGTGAATATTTAAATCATAGTAAATATGGAAGCAAATTCTCAATCAAAGAAATCAAATGAATAAAAAAGTAAGGAGTTTGATAAAAGGGAAGGAATCAAAATATTCAAGGAAAAATCAAACCGATTGTAAGATTTTGCTCCAATTTACATGAATTAAGGCAACGGAAAAAGGAAGCTCGAAAATTGCCATAGAAGAGGGTGGTCGGAATCACTATAAAAGGAGACCAAAAATTTTCAAGTAAATGAGGGATTTTTGAAAAAAATTCGAGAGAAAAATTTGAGAGGAAAATTCGTGCAAGGAAAAAAGCCTTCGTCCGTCTTGGTCAGAGAGAAAGCATTTCTCTTTTCTTTCTTTGACCAGAAAAGGGAAAAGTCAAGAAAAGGTGGAGAGAGAACGTGTGAATAGACAAGAGAGAGAGAAAAAAAAATAGAGGGACTATTTGTCTTCTTCACGGACTCCCTTCCGTCCGAGCTTGGTGCCGGTTAGAGGCACCGGCACCTTCTCCACCAGCCCAACACCGGCACACCCGACGCCATCGCCGCGCCACCTCTTCCGTTGACCCTGCAGCCCAGACCACCTCCGCTGGTCGCCGCTCCTCCATGCCTCAGCCCTCGCGACGCCGCCCCCACTGTTGCTATCCGGATCTCACCGCTCAGCTGCCCCGATGCCGGCAGATATGAACCTGCCTCCAACCCAACGCCATAGCGGCCCGTGAGTTCGCCTGTCCGTGACGCCATCCGCCCCGCACCGTAGCCGACGCCGACGCCGCCGCCCAGTGACCCGTGACCCAACTCCAACTCCGCTGCTACCCTGAGTTCGAGCCCGCCGCCGTCCACCTGCAGTCGCTCCCCACTAGAGCTCTGACGACCGATCAAACGACCACCCGGCACCATTCCCCGTCGTTTCCCCTAGGTAGTTTTTATTTTTTATTTATTTACTTTTCACCTTTTTTTTTTTTGTAGTTTAGTTTATTTTACTCCCTTTATTTTTATGTTATTTTATTTGATAGCATTTTTTTTTATTTTAGTTATTTAACTTCTAATATTGCATGTTAATATCTGTAAATTTTGTAGGCATTATCCGCAGGGATTTTGTCCAGAATTATTGTAATTATTAATTTGATCCAAGAGACGTCGGATCATTTTTTTAATTATATTAATTTTCGGAATTTTTGGTAGAATCTCAATTGTTAAATCACTATAATTATTTAATTTGGTCCGTAAGACTTCAGATCCGATTTTTAATTACTTTGATTTCTTTGTTATGATAATTAGGATTAAAATAATCGTTAATTTGCCCTATGAGACAATAGGTTATTTTTTCGATTATTTTTAATCATTTGTTTGTTGACTATATTGATTTTTAGATTTAATATTTATTTATTTAATTACTTATCTTAGAAACACTAACAAATATAAAATATATATATATATATATAATAAAAAAATCAAATTTAGCATCAAAGCATGTAGGTTTAATAAATTTCTTTTTAGGATTACATTATTTAGGGTTGTATTTTTAGATAATTTTTTTGAAATAGGTTAAGGTTGGACCTAAATAGCCTTTTATATATAAGGTTTTAGATAATGTTTGCACATTTTAATTATCTCATTTTTCTAAAAATAGTTTTCTAAGATAGGATAGGGTTTAAGTTAAATTAATTAAGTTAAATTAATCCCTAAAATAAATTAGAAAATTATTCTTTTTAGACAATTTAATAGGGGTTTTATTAATTCCGAATTTCAATAAAAAAATATAAAAAATACTAGGTGCATGTTAATTAGTTTAATAGGTGCATTTAATTAGAAATAGCATGTTAGTAAAATTAGGTCATGTAGTTAGAATGCATGCTTTAATCTTGAGATAAAAGAAAACTCAAAAAACGCTTTCATATGTTTAATTATTTTGATGCAATTTATTTATTTATTATTATTTTTTGTTTAATAGTGGATGAGCATTCGTGTGGTCGCCCTTTTGCATGATAGAGATTTAGGTTAAAATAAATCCAAGTTGCTTGCAAAAACATTTTTGAAATTAAAAAGAAATGGTACCGAAAGGGCATTAGAGAAATCTAGTGTAACCAAATCCTCGTACCTTTAGTCTCTAGTTCGTATGAATAAAATAATTCTCCAATTATTTTACTTAGGTGTCTAATCGACCTATCGTAAACTGATTAGTGGTGACTCCTAGATAAAATCCATTTGCATGTTAAATATTTGAATCTTAAGTCACGAATTGATATGGGCTTGGGAGAGCTCGAGCTAAGTTTAAAGACTTAGTAGTCCATTAGCCTAAACCTAAGTGGTGCACCCAAAAATCAGGTCGCGACAGCTTGGCGACTCCACTGGGGACTTGTGTTAAAACACTTTAGTGGACTTAAGCCAATTTTTATTTTTCTTTAAAAAAAGAATGTTTTTTGTTTGGCAGCAAGGATACCAGGTACTTCCCTAACATTTCTAAAATGTTAAATGTTCTTGCAGGTGGGAGGTATAAGGGAGTAGACTTTGATAATCCTTGTTTTGCATAAAGGTGTTGGGATTAATAATTTATTTTTCCTGATTAGAAGTGTTGTTTGCATTTAAACTATTGTGCGTGCTTTATTGCTTTAACACTACACTATTACACACACAACCTGTGGCCGGACCTGGGCTGCAATAGGATTTTTAGGATAGTGTTAAGAAGGATACTTCCTCCAAAGCGAGACTACTATGTAGAGGTTGACCTTCTCTTCCCCGAAAATTTTTTCGTGATGTCGAATGTGTTTTTCCATATCCGCAAGACTGCGTGACTATTGGACATTCCATTCAACTGAGCCAGAGTTAGGGGGTCCTAACACGTTAATGCAAGACTGCAACGGTCAGATCATCCTCTTGGCTCTATTTCGTTAAGCTATCTAGATAGAAATCGAGCCTCACATATCATGTGCATATCGATGTGATTGCCATTGATTTTCTTTGGTGAAGTAAGTCTTCTATCCATTTATCATGCAATTTATTTTGTCATACTTTTGGGTCGGTCCATGGCAATATAGGTCAATCTTGAATTTAATTCCTTTGTCGGTTAAAAATGAAATGAGGAAATTTCCATACAATAAATCATTTGGAAAATAACAAAAACTTTGGAGAATTTGTTTTCAATTCATATATTTATTGTTCTCATTAGGAAGTTTCAAATTTTGGTCATTCCTAATTCGTGTTTAGGAAATTTGGTTCTTGCTAGGATGTCCTATTTTTATTTTTTTAGTTATTTTTAGGAAATTCCCTTCTTGCACAGACTTTTCATGAATAAATGAAAAAAAATATATAAAAAAATCGATTAGATCATTGTCATGGATTGACTCTTCATTTACACCTCATGTTTACATGATCTCGTTTATTTCCCTTAGGTGATTATGGAGTAATCTCGCTCACCCATCTGTACACGGTTGAGAGCTAAAATGGCATATCAAAACGAGGTGCTAGACAGTATCATTGTCAATATAAACAAGTGAATTACACACCTCCAAAGTCAAGTTGATGAATTGTCTACTATTGTGGCTTATCTCGTCAAGAAAAGGGCCATGATGACATAGGTACTCTATCTTTAGTAAGAAACTGCGACTCGAAGAAAAAGAGCCAAGAGCACTTTTGAACCGTTTCATTTCCTAAGGTAGCTGAATTTTATGCCACTATGAAGATACTAGTGACATATCTAGAAGGAAGAATCTCTTACCTGGAGGGTTCGCATCACAAGATCAAGGAGAGTGAAGAACTCAAGCACACATGATTCATGATCCTAAGTAGTTTGATTTTATTATTTAATTAGGGGCATGTTCAGTTGAACCTTCCCCTGCGTGGGAATTTTTATTGCTTTCTAGGAAATGTTTTTAATTTTTGATTGAACATTGCATTTTCCATTCAATAAATGTAATTAATTGATGAATTTCAATAAAATTACAAGTTTTGAGGACATGATGAGGTACACCAAACTAGTTCGATGACGATATCCAACAATAAAAAGAAAATATCATCCAAGGAGAATTCTGAGGACTAGGCTTTTTCATGCTTCCTTATAAAAAAATTCCATAAAAAAAGAGAATAAAAAAAAATCATTTTTCAAGCCATTTCCAAAAGCATGCATTAGGTTAACCCTGTTAATTTTTTGACTCATTTACTTTATGTTTTAGAACATTACTTTCTTGGCATAATGAGAAAGCATATGAAGGCACATTGGGTCGCTCAACTGTTACTCAACAAGTTTGAGAACACACTTTCAAAGAGAGTAAAAGAGGACCCATCCATCTTTGGTGAAAGAGATGACAAATTGGGAACACTACATATTATAGTAGTGACATAACTAGGATGAAATCTTGATCCAAGCCAAAATGGATGTGCAGTTTGAATTCGCTTTGATGCCGCATAATATCCTATTCATGCACGTTCTCTTGTGCAGGGGCAAGGGCGAATTTTCAGTCTTGACTAATAAGGACAACCCAATGACATCCATTGCTGAGGCAATCCCATTGTGAAATAATCCCCCACATGAATGTTTAAAACCATTTTGTGGTAAATTGTTTTGAAGTTGACAATTTTTCATGCTTAAAGCTATTGGACTCTTTTAAAAAGGGATTTTGCATGGTGACTCTTACATGTTTTGTCCACCAATTCTACTAAAGAACATCAAGATGGACTAATCTAATGAATGATATGAAATGGATTGAGCATACTAAATGAGACGAGTTGGGATGATGAAAAGCGAACCTTATCCTATACACAGTCCCATACTCATACACTTGTGAAATAAGTGTAGGAAGTTTCATATACACAAGGTAAAGAGTTCTCTCGCAAAAGGTACGGCAACCGAAATGATGAGAGGCAATTTATTTCTCTATCCCAAACACTACAGGTGATCCATTGCTTAACCATTTTGAGCCCATACACTTATGGATATTCTTTTCAAATTACCTCTGTCAAGAATCACCCCCACATCGGGGCAATTGGGAGATAAAATGGCATCATGAGGTGAGGAAAATGAATTGAAGTTTTCTTGCTCTCACTTGCATCAATTTTCAAGTCGTGTTATTACATTGAATTCATGTGTTAATTTAAGTGTCTTAGGATAATGAAGAGCATTTCTTTCTCTATCCAACATACTTATACCCTTTGCATAGCCCACTTGAGCCTGTAATTTCAATTCTTTAAACCCAGTTGGTGATCATCCCCCACACTTGGGTGAGGCAAAAGACAGATGAAGACCCTTGAACGTTTAAGTGTCATTCAAAGTGTATGTAATTCCTTGATGCATGCATTGTGTGCAAAAAAAAAAAAAAAAAAAAAAATCAAAATAAAACTAATGGGGCATGAAAAAGCAATGTGCCTGGTAAAAGTAAGGCCAATGCCAATGAAAAAGAAATAAAGAAAAAATGCATGAAAACTAGGGGCATAAAAAAAAAGTGATGTGCCTAGTAGAAGCAAGGCCAATGAAAAAGAAAAAAAAAAGAGTCATGATAGGTGACTATCAGTTGCAAAAGGTTGTATCTCAATGGAGCAATACTCAAAGAGTCAAGATCAATGGTGCATCCCTAGCGAAAGAGAAGACCAATGGCAATGCCTAGATGATCATCAACTTTGACCCTTCACACATATTTTGAGCCTAATGATCCTTTCGTTTCTCAACTCATGAACCCAGCTTATGTTACGTCCCTTACAAAGTCTCTTCGGATTAGGGCACTTGAATTAACGTAGGAGTTCATATGTTTATAAGCATCGCTTTTAGAAATGCGAGCAAGATTATTTCTTTCTCATTTTGCAGGGTTCTTGACTTGTAAACCCGGACATGATTGCGAAGTTGTTCTTTCAATAGCCTTAACTCAAAGAGTCCAATTATTAAACCATTGACCAAGCCCACAATATGGTCCCTGTTAAAGACCTCTCAGATTGGTAAGGTCGTATCGCTTGCGAGAATACTCGGACCCCTGTTAACTGGCATTCATTTCTTTTTTGTCAGGAACGCAAGGGAACATTCAAAATAAAGAAAGTAGTGTAAATTTGCCACAGAGAAAGTATTAGTTCAACATTCTCACATTTCTACGAATCTCTATTCTTCTTTCCATCGCAAAATGTGCATCGTTCATTTCCAACAAAGCTCAATGGTTTGTGAGGCGACGAGGATGAGCAACCACGTAGGGGACTCGCGTTGCGAGCATGCTCACGCAAGGACTCGCGTTGCGAGTAGGGGGCTCAGCATGAGGCAAGAGTTGTTTGTGGCATTAGGTGGCTAAGATTAGGGGTGTCAATGGTTCAGTTCGGTTCAACTTTTTTGAAAAACCGAACCGAACCGAATTGTTAGGAAAACCTTCCAAACCGAATTGAATGAGACCTGAACTAAAATTTCCATTCGGTTCGGCTTTTTCTATTTTTGGTTTTTAGCTTTCAATTTTCGATTTTTGCATTTGTCTTTTTTTTTTTTTTTTTTTTCTGTTTTATATATTTTTTGTTTCCAAGTAATAAGCTCTTATCGGTTCGATTAACCGATAAAAACCAAACCAATAAAAAAAAATTTCGATTTTTAATAAGAACCGAACCAAATAAAAACCGAACCGAAAAAACCGAATTTTTCGGTTCATTTCGGTTTTTGACACCCCTAGCTAAGACAACGTCACAAGGCTCCGCTACAGAGGGGCAATGCGAGCTGTGGCGATGGCACGGTGGAGGGTGGCGCAACAAGAGACGCGTCTCAACCAAGGATTTACCAAGAGGACCTTTTCCCACTTTTTTTTGGGGCCGTGTATTCTCAACTATGTGGCCTCCTACATAAATGGTGTCGCTTTCCCTGAATGTGTGCATTGCCCATCCATTTACAAGCGAAAACTTTTGGTCCAAAAGGCAAGCAATCTCTCCTTCCATTTTAAACACACGACCAGCTCTCCTTCCCTTTCCATGCTGGCCGAGGTCCCCGCAATCCCCTTTTTCTTCTCTTGTATTAGAAAAGTAGACATGCCATTTGCCAATTGCCAATATATGAGAGATCTTACGAATAACAAAATAATATGCCCATCTCTCACACATGAATATCTTAGAATATCCTGCCGATTGCTTTCTTTGCCATGTGACCAAAAATATATAACTTTATTGTGAATAATTTTGGCCATGAAGAGAGCGACAGGCTCTACCAAAGTTTAATACTATCATGGGCGCGGTCTAATCCATTAAGTTCAAAACCATTCATCTAAGTCCATTTGTCGTGAATCCATTGCAAATGAAATTAATGAAAATAGAAACTAAATAATAAATGCTCCTAAAGCTATATGCCATGCAATTTACTTCTAATATTTTTGTTTAAGGGTTAAGAATTAATTTCTAATTTTCTATGCAATAAATAAATGATTGGATCGCCAAAATTTAGGCATCAACAAAGGTTTGTCATTTCTCTAGTAATTTATATTTTACTTTGATTATTCATTACAAAATTATTGTATGCGCACCTGCACAATCAACTATTGCATGTTAGTAGATTAGGCTTAAGTTTGACCAAGATTGCCCACTAAATATTTTTTGAAAACAAAGAGAAAATGTACTTAAAGGGTGCTAGATTGGAGAAAGAATGTCACAAGTGCTGTAACTTTCAAAAAATACTCACTTGAGTGCCATAACTTCTTTTTTTTCGATCATTTGAGTGCAAACTCCATTTGCAATATCAACTTTGTGGCATTTTTCAGATAGTTGCTCAACATTTAGCAAATTCCAAAAAAGTCCTAACAAAAAGTAAACATCCGCAATAGTAATATTGGTACCATATTTTGACTTGATATTAATGTTTCCTTTTCCCATCATAGGAATTATTTATTTATTCTCGAAGTTGACTTCACCATGACTCGTCTTGTCCAACTGTGAGAATAGTTTCTTTCAACCAAACATGTAATTTTATATCCAGTATCCAAGTACGATATGTTAATGTCGGAGTCATCCTTTTTACATGTTAGCACCATATACTCTTTAGCATCATACGTTGCCTTTACCTAGCATTTGGATTTATAATGTTTGAATTTATTGCACTTAAAACACTTGACTTTTGATTTGTCATGTGTTAGCTTTCAATTAAATTTGAATTTCCACCTCTACCTCGGCCTCTTCCATGGCCTCAACCGTTTTGATAGCCTCCTCGACTTGATGGAGCAACCCCACTTTGCAATGCTTGCTTGAGATTTGAACCAATGGACTTTTGATTCATTATTTGCTCATACAAGCACAATGAACCCATCAACCCCCTAATGTTAGGGTTGACACATCTTGCCCTTCTTTCATCACTGTGATGACGTAGCCAAATCTTTTAGTCAAAGATCTCAAGATTTTTTCTACAATTCATACATCTTGGAGTTCTTCACCATTAACCGTCAATTGGTTAACGCTGGTTTGCACACGATCAAAATATACCAAAATTGATTAAGAGTCATTCATGCATAGAGACTCAAAATCACCTCGAAGTATTTGAAGCTGCACTCATTGGACATGGTCATCGCCTTTATAGGATTTTTGCAAAATATCCCACGCTTCTTTCGCGGTCTCTACACTCGATATTTTTTCAAATATTGTTTCCTCCACAGTTTCAAAGATCACATACAAGCTTTCTGATCTTTCTTCGGACACTCCACCAAAGTATCTGTCTCCTCCTTTCTTAAAGCCTCAAATGCTTCAGCATCGACCACTTCAGTGTAGCTGTTTTCCACCAAACTCCACGAATCTTGCAACTTGAAAAGAACTTCCATCTGGATAGACCAATTGTTAAAATTCTTTACGTTCAACTTTGGAAGTTGCAATTGAATGGAACTAATAGATACCATTTCTAGCTCCGATACCAAATGTAAGAACTAAAAAAACATAATAATGGTAACTTTTGAAAGTTTGGAACGAGGTATAAATGAAGATCGGAGAGATAAATAATGGAAATGCAAATGCTCTTTACTTGATGTAACTACAAATCAGAAATCCACAACCTTTTAAAGTGGTTGCACATGCATGTAGCTTAACTAACATTGAATGAGCAAAATAAGAAAGTCCAAAATGGTAAAGAAAAAGCAGAGACAAAGACATGAAATCTTTGCTCCTTTTGACAAAGAAAAAATCTCACGTTCTTTGAATAAAGAAAAACAAAAAAGACCTCCCATTTTCAATATGAAAGCAACCACTGGGATTCGCCCTAGTGGCCACCCTTCCAACGTGGAAGGGGGAGGTGAGGGGTTCAAATCCCCACCTTCTCAGGGGGATGGGGGTGGGGACGCGTAAGTTTCAAGAGTGGGTTTCGACTCCCACGCCCTGCAAGAGGCTGGGCAAAAAGTCTGAGAGTGAGTGTAAATTAGGAATAGAGTAGGACTGACCAAAAAAAAAAAAAATATGAAAGCATTTACTCCTTGTTGAATGGTCGAGGGGCTACCCAAACATAACCCATCATAAATGGTGCGGATATCCTTTCGTCTTCAATCTTCTTTTGACACCCACCAGAGATCAAGCATTTTGAAGAATACGAACAACAAATCCAACATGCTCAAATCTTCAAAATTTTATATTATTTTAACATACACAACATTGAATGCACCTAGACTTAGAATCAGGGAAGATAGAGTCAGTTTCCTGCAAGTGTGCCTTCCCACAGTGGGCGAACAACTCCCGTTCAAGCCATTCAAGAACAGCCTTTTAGCAGAAAACCGCTATGCCCTTTAATTCAGAGCCTAGAGACACTCAGAGATGCCAGGATGATAACGTTTCTAACTATAATTTTTATATTATTTTAACATACACAACATTGAATGCACCTAGACTTAGAATCAGGAAAGATAGAGTCAGTTTCCTGCAAGTATGACTTCCCACAGTGGGCGAACAACTCCCATTCAAGCCATTCAAGAACAGCCTTTTAGCAGAAAACCGCTATGCCCTTTAATTCAGAGCCTAGAGACACTTAGAGATGCCTAGATGATAACGTTTCTAACTATCCGAGCTATATTTCTCAAAGGATCCTACTATGCTAGAGAAGAAGAGGAGTTTAGAAAGCCATGGAGAGTTTTCAGAAAACACTCACTTTACTTCAAGGACTCTGCCCAACACATTACATCATCCTTGCCTTTTATAGATAGTGGGAGGTCACACACAAATAAGGACCATGCTCACGGGTCCTGAAACAAACAGAGGTGCTGGAAACTTCCGATAGGGAATTATTTGTACGGTATGAACAGTGACAGTGAACAGTGATTTTCCTTGCCTACTGCTACGGTCACTTGCTACCGTGACTTGCTATAGTGATATGTACGGTCAGTAATCTCGTCCATCACAAGCATTAGAGTGACTTTTGGGATAGCAAATCCAAATTCAATCCCCTTTGTTTTCCTCACCCTGAATCGTCCTCATAATATCAAGATATGACTTTCCTCGCAGCTCACGAGAGTAAAATCCCTTGAAGTAATCGGCAACACCTATTGTTCTGAACATTGCTGGCTTGTCCGGAGTGATTAAGCTCGATGTAGGACCCATATTGCCTTCCAATTTCGGGCTGTAGAATGTGGCAACTGAGAGCCTCTCCTTCATTGAGTTAACTATTACTCGATGCTCAATGCTACGATAATTACCATTCGTGACAATCTGCGTCAATCATCAAATACACAAACTATTCAGTCATGCCTCTGATGGATTCTTGTTCATGAAATTCTATTCTCTATACTCATCCTAATAAATTGCATAAAGTTCAGTTTAGGTAGACTATTCATCGAAAGGTATCTTTAAAAATACCAGATTTTTTTAGATAACAGTCTTGTCATCAATAGCTCATCGAATCTAAGACAACATTGGCTAGTATATAAGACAAAATTAGGTGGAACTCTGCAGCAAAACTATAGAGATTTGGCCGATCAAAAATCTTTACCTCTAAAATGTCTCCGACATTGACAACGAAAGCATTAGGAAGGGGCTTGATAGGAACCCACTTGCCCTCTTTTCTTACTTGGAGACCTTCCACTTCATTGACTTGGAGAAGAATGGTAAGGCCTATAGCGTCGGAATGTGGAGTGAGGCCAATGGCCAGTTCAGGTCGCGGACATGGAGGGTAATAGTTCATCCTCATGCCTTGCAGGCCCTCATCAAACAGTTCTATCATCTCCTTGGTGTCCATCTTTAAAGCTTTTGCCATGAGAAGGAGTATCTTCATTGCAAGATCTTGGAGCTCTGTGGAGTATTTATCCAGCACATCTCTGCATAATAATTACACATATAAGAAAGGTTACAAAGGTGTGTGAGAGAGAGAGAGCATGGATTTTCACACAAAATGTGAGGCAGTGATATGAGCATGTTTGTTTTCAGTATGTAAATTAATTATTCATCTTGACGTCGAGAGATTTGGGATTTGTAGAAAATAGTTACACAGGTTGTTAATACAATATTCATCATGCTGCTAAAGTTAAGGTATTATTGATGATGCGGGCTAATCATCAAGCCAATCTTTCATGCATCCCGCGCATATAAGCCCAACTCACATGAATCATTGGCCACACATGCACCGGGTGTAGCCAAGAATTTTTCTAACTTATTATCTTTAATTCGATTGTTGATGTGTCAACCAATTAGAGTAAATTAAATAGTTAGCTAGTAACGGAACCAAAAGTCCAATTGGAGGAGGAGGGGAAGGCCAAAGTTTTCGCGTCTCTCTTAGAAATGATGGGGGGACACACTTTAGATATTGCGAGATGTATATTTGAACTTTTAGTTAATAAATAAATATAAAAAATTTAATGCCATTGGTCCTTCAACAATGAATGTTATTGTTTCGTGTGACGCTTGGGATTACAGAACTTGGTATATAAAATTAGTTACCCTGTTTCTCGAACTAATTTTGCTAGAAAATGGGTTCTTTGTATCTCTAATGTTTAAGTTTCAGTGACGAGCAGGGGCGGGATTTGCGCATGTGGCCTCTCAGCCTCTGTCGACCTTCAATCCGGGTTGACTATGGGTCATCCAATGCAACATGGGAGGGAGGAGAGGGAAGGACATGATGGACGAGGGAGAGAGAGCGGGGCCATGTGTCGATAGCGATGGTGGCTGCGATGGCGACATGACCAATGGTGAGGTCCGGTGGCTTATCAGCGCTCGTGGGGCGACGACGGTGGAAGCGGACTCTATGCAATATCGACAGTGGCAAGCAACGTGTGTGGAGGTGGCAATGGGAAGGGCAGATAGACAAAGAAGAAAATCAAATCCGGCCAATTCAAACCTCCTTCATCTTAATGCGTCAGCCTCGGAAGGGTAAATTTACGACATGCATTCAGACAATCTCGATGGATAGTGTACTCAATGCACGAGAGAGAGAGAGAGAAAAACCTGATGGGAGAAGGAAGCATGGGAAAAAGGTGAGGTTTTCTCAAATGTCTGGGGAGGGACACCACGTAAAACAAGTCGCCCCAATCGAGCTTCTGCTCCTCGGACACTACAAACGCCTGCCCGAAGCCCTGCAAGTCTCCTTCTTGTTGCCAAAACTTCCTCTTCTCCTCCATTGGAAGCTTGAAGAACTCTTGTATTCCCAACTTCACCTCCTCCAACAACGAAAAGCTCACTCCATGGTTTATCAACTGCATCCACAAAGAGGGGATCGATTAACTTCGAAAGCCGAATTCTTGAAAAACAAATCTGGACCTCACGGAAGACCTGGAAGAATCCCCAATCTCTGCATGCAGAGTGCAGCTTTTCAAGCTCGGACTCCGTCAAATCGCCATCGCTCGACGAGAGCTTGCTCAGATCAATTACTGGTACTTGAAGCAACGAAGTCCTATGGTCTAGGTCGGTACGGATATAGCGAGGCGGGAGTTCGGTTATGACCTCTTTCGCCAACTCCTGAACGCTCGGGACTGGAAGAGAACCACCAAGCTTATTGACAATCGCGTCCATCGTCGCAACGAGAGGATCGGATGACGAAAATCTCATAAGAGCTCTGGCTAAAGCTGGTTTCTCATTTATGGCGGTGATGTCAAGAGACCTGGCATTTCGAGCCACGAGAAGTACACGTGGCTTCCGGCCAAACCCAATCTACTGACCGGCAGACTTGTGGCATCGTGATCGGTAGTCTGTGGCCTTGTCTTATTTTAATAGTAGAAGCTTCAAGAAATAAGATTTCAAATTGGCCATGAGATCGTGCTGACTACGATAAGCTAGCAAACGTAAGCAAATCACTTTTGTGTTGATTTCTAGAAAGCGGTATCGCAAGAATTAGAATTTACAAAAGCAACAAAACTTGAGTAAACTAAATTATCCTTACCTTTCGAAGATTCCATTAATCAATTTTGGTCAAATATAAACCCAAATGAAGTAAAAGAGAATATTTTACTTTTACGAACCAAAAATTTAATGAATTTGGGGACATGAACACGTTAAATTAATCTTACACTTTTTCCTTACATTTTTCTCTTTGTCTCGCTCCATCTCATTTGAAACAACTCCTTTCACCAAATAATGCTTACTTTGTTAAATCAAATCTGATTTGTTTAAACCTCCACGCCTCTCACCAAATCACCGAATTGCCCTCAATTTCCAATCTCCAACGGAACTCCTTTTAATTCCTTCTTGTTCTGATTATTATTATTTTTTTGTGAAAGGCAATTAATATATTGGGGAAAGATCGAGTGAATAAAAATATCACGGTATCAAAACCCACACTCAAAATAACGGATCATAATGAGTGAAGGGATGCCGAGATAAAAAAGCCACAGCCATGGTTTATTTAGTACCATTATCACCTAGCTCACGGTTTTCATTTTTCAAATAGAATCTGTTGTGCTTGCTGGATAGTGACCAAACTCCCAAATCCCACTGGTCGCGCCTTATATTTTTAAACTGACCGAATCCGTCGATCATCTTCTCTCTTCAAATCCTGCTATTGTCTCCTATCACGCCATCTATTACCTGGGGTTTGAAATTTGGCCATGGGATAAGATGAAAGAGAGATGGTCAGTCATTATGAAGAAGAATGTGGCGCACGCTCACCATCATGATGAAAATAGAAATCCATGTGATTGGCATGTAATGACGGCGTGACGTCTATGCAGATGATATTTTCATTTTGGGGTCGGGGTCGATCAATTAATTATATAGAATAGCTTAAATTTGCGCGTCACGAGGGATTTGAATAAACAAATGAAATTTTTGGGTAAGGTGTATTGATGGTGCTGCCTTGAAAACAGTGATTTCCTCCATATGATTTGTGATCCAAAGCAGTCGGTTCTGATGGAAGTCCTGTCCCCATGATGCAACGCGCAGACACTGGCCTTCCTGACTTGGTCTGCGTTCTAAGCGAAGGACGACCCCAATTCAAGCCTTGAAATGATAGTCTTAAGTTGATCTCGGTTTTTATGCAATTTTAAGAGACACGGACCAACGAACATGCAGACCAATCTTCTTTCCAGTGGTCCCATGAAGACCACAATGGGAAGGGAAATTCATGCCTATCCACTTTGTGGGGTTCCCAATGAAGGAAACCGATTCCCTACTAGCTATTTCCTTGAACCATGTGGCAAAACCAATACGAACCTTATTCTCAAAATATTAATTTAGATTTTGATCATATCGACTTGGCCACTATGCTACGTACTGTCAAGAAATTCCCTTTACCAAGGTAAAAATGGAAGGCAAGGAAAATATGGCTTTTGGCCAGTGGTTATGTGCAGAAGTCAAAGAACATAGTCCTTACTGGCATACCTTTTATGGTGCTCAAGACAGATTTGCAGAGACAGTGGATGTGATACCCGAGACCCCTCGTTTTTTTATTAGTAAGGCCCTAGCGCCCCCTCCTAATGACAATCCCACTAGACCAAGTGACAATGCTGGCCCGCCAGCAGGACAATCATCCACAGGGCATTTGGCCCTTGCCTTATCTAAACAACATGGTATACGAGACCTTCATTAGTCGGATCAAGAGCAGAGAGAGGGGATTAGGCAACTATTAGCATTACCTCAGTCTGAACAGCATCCGCAAGGTGAACAGCATGTGCTAGAACCTAACTAGGGTTCTTCCAAGGAGGCTATAATTTCTATACCTGCTAAGTTAAAAGGCATTCAGGATTAGCACATGGATGTCCCAACTCCCAAAAAATCAAAGCAATCAAGACTACCAAATAGAGCAGGAACTTCTAAGAAGCTAAAGAGGTATAATCCCTATGAGTCTAGAACTCATATTGTAGAGGATTTTGATGAAACCCAACTAGTGGACACTCCGATCCTCATGGTTGAAGAGAATAACAGATGGGTTGAGGTGGCTTGCCCTCAAAAGCCACCCACAGCAAAATGAAGCTCGTTAGGAACTGTCAAGGCCTAGGGTCTTCCCGACAGTTCGAGCCCTTAAGGCCTTAGTGGCCAAAGAAAGACCTGACCTGGTGTTTTTGATGAAAACCAAAAATAGACCGGAGATGCTCACAAAAATTCAGAGGCGGCTTAAGTTCACAAATTCATATTTGGTTAATCCTGTTGGCTCCGCAGGAGGTCTAGCCATTTTCTAGCAGGCACACATCTCTATTAGCGTGCTTCATTCACATCAGGACCTCATAGACTTTATGTGCACAAAATCACGGAACAACATACCTATTCGTGTGACTTGCGTCCATGCACCAACTGTGTTTCGACTTCGACAACAGCTTTGGACTGACCTCCGTCGAATTGCCAACTCTAACTCTTTTCCTTGGATCTATACTGGTGATTTCAACAAAATAATCTATCATTGGGAGAAGGTAGGTAAGAGATTAGCAGACTTCCAACGTATGAACTCTTTTCGAGAGGTACTACATGATTGTTCTTTAATAGATATGGCGAGTAAGGGATGCGCGTTCACCTGGACAAATAACCGTTCGGGTGATGAGATTGTTAAGGAGAGACTGGATAGGGTTCTCTGCAACTTGGATTGGAGACTCGCCTTCCCAGAAGCCGAGGTGTTTGCTTTACCAACAGTGGGGTCGGATCATAGTCCTTTAGTTTTGAATACTGAAGCCCTTTTGCGAAGGAGACGGCGGCCATTTATCTTTGAATCGTTATGGCTACAAGATCCGAACTGTAGGATGATTATTGCCAACACATGGCACATTGCAACCAGCTTCGGTTCTGACCTGCCACAGAAATTAAAGTTTGTTAGTTTCGCACTTGCCCGGTGGAGTCATGACAAGTTCTCCAAGGCCAATAATAGAATATCAAAATTGCAATTTCAACTACAACAGATCACAAACCAAAATGATACTAGATTTGATCAATCGACAACTAACATCAAGATAGAACTTCAGAAACTTTGGCAGCAAGAGGAGCAATATTAGTGTTGACACCTATTTTTACAAAAAAAAAAAAAAAAAAACCAATCAAAGGAAAAATTAAAAAATTAATTAATTAATTTTTTATTATTATTTTTAAAAAAAAAAAACGAAATCGATCGGGTCGGGCCGAATCCAGCCTTGGCTTGACCCACCCCCTTTCCTTTCCTTTTCTTTTTCCCTACCCTTGGCCCGGCCCGGCCCATTTCCTCCTCCAGCCCGGCCCGCGAGCGACTCGGTCGTCTTCCCCAACCTGGTCTTCGCCGCAAGACCCGCAAAAGAGGAACGAAGCGGAAGCGGCGACAAAAGGAGCAAAGGATGAGCAGCAACAGGTGGAGCGAGGAGATCGGTGGCGGGCGAACGGCGTGATCCACGGGTCGGGGATGCAGTCCGGCCGGCAAGGCGCGAGTTGCCGAAGCCATGTGCGCTTGCCGGCCGAGCATAAAAACCAGAGGAGGAGAATCGACGAAGGGGGGATACCACAAAAACGCCCGGACCGAAGACATAGGGCAAGAGAGGGAGATAGAGAGAGTTTTTGGCCGTCGCCTGGAGCACACCCTTTGCTCGCGGTCCGAACCGCGGCGACGAAGAAAAGGGTCAAGTTGTTCGAGTTTGACCTAACGACGATCTCCGCCTATGAGAACGGAGACGAAGAAGAGGGATCATCGTCGGTCTTGACCTCCAACACGCATTGACCGAAGAAGCTCTTCGAGTGCCCGTACTCGCCAAGACGTTTGCAAACTCATAGGCCTTGGAAGGTCACGGAACGCCCACAAGAGGGAGAGTGAGAGAGTGAGCCCGAGAGAACGTTTCGCCGTCGCCTAGAGCACACTCGTTGCTCGCTGTCCAAACCAGGTAGGCTTCCCAAAGCCGTGCGTTTCTTTTCGAGGTCTTGGGCCGGAGCTCGCGGTTGACCAGTTCGCGCGAACTCCGGTCCCACTGGTCTTCCACGAAAGCTTTTCGATGTCCTGGTATATGTCGATAGACGTCTAAATTCGTGTCAAGTCCATATCAAGTATGAGAATCCTTCGATTCATTTATGTATGCTGATCGTTTGTTGAAATGTCTCAAAGAGAACATATTTTCCTCTGATTTTTAGTCACTGAAAGGTGTAGTGATAGGTTTTGCTTAATGGTGATGTTTTACTAATCTCAACACATGCTGTGGTTCGATGTGTTTTTCCCTTTTGTGGAATCTCGTTCGATGCCTTTGTGGTCTTCGTGCGGTAAATGTTGGCATGTTCATAAGCGAGAGTAGATGATGGACGGGTGATGATGGAATCTCGGTTATGTTGGTTTGGAAGTGTTATTAGCCTTTTGATTGCCAGAAGTTCACATTCAATCTTCGGTCTTTTTTTTTTGTTCTGCAATAACAGTAGCAAGAAAACCGCGTGAGGCCGAATAAAGTGGTCAGTAAGAGATGGTTTTGAGCTTATTTTGGTCAAATTAAAAAGGGTGTTGCTATAGGTTAGCGCGGCTTTTGTTTTAGAGATAATATTTGGATGCGGATGTTGGATGATGGGAATATGGTCTATGGATTTTTGAGCTCCATCGTGTCTTCATCGGTTGGGTTAGAGGAGTTTAATGGGGCTGGTTTCGCTTTAACTTTAGCGGGTTTGGGTAACTTTGGGCGTGCGAAGTCGCGGGAAGAAGAAGACCAGAGAAAGGTAAAAAGAAAACAAAAAAAAGAAAAAGCGAAAAGGTGCAGCGAAAAGTTTTAAAAAAGGAGAAATAGGGAAGCGAGAGCGAAGGCTAGCTTCGGGAATGAGGAGTGCAGAAAATGAAGCAAAAAAAAAAGAATAAAGAAAAGCCAGAAAATAACAAAACCAAAATTAAAAAAGAAGAGAGGAAAAGGAAAACCCAAAAAGAGAAGAAAAGACAGTAGATGGGGGGTGTTCGGTGAAAGTGTCAGAAGACTAAAAGAGAAAGAAATAAAAAAAAAAAAGGGAAAAGAAAGACCAAAATAGAATAATAAAAAAGAAAAGTAAAAAAAAAAGAGTAAAACCAAAAGAAGTGCAGCATTTCGAATGTGGAAGGGTTTTCTGCAGAGAAAGAGTGCAACACAAAAAGACAAAACCGAAAAGGATAAAAAAGAGAAAAGAATTAAAAGAAAATAAAAAGAAAAAAAAAATGCAAAAAGTGCACTAGGGTTTTCTGATGTGGGCTGGAAAAAGAGTTAAAAAAAAATTCATGGGCTTTTATAATTAATTCCGAACGACCTTTTAGGGTTAATAATTTTAGTTTAACACGATACAATATGGTTTGGGTCTGTTTAGTTGGGTCGGGTCTCATGACCCGGTTCGCCCCTTTTTAAATTAAATTTAAAAAAAAAAATTTCGAAAATCTAAAAGTGATGGGGTTCGGTTAGGATTTGTCATGTATTCCTTTTTTAATGTAATTAGGATTTTATTTATTTGCACATTAATTATATTACATGTTTAATTTATATATTTGACTACATTTGCATTGTTTAGTTACTTATGTTAATTTTGCTGCAATTAGGATCCTGGTAGCTATGGTTGTTATTTTAATGATTGTGCACATGCATGGCCACCTCACATGTTAGTGGATAGGTACAAAATCAATTCAGACTGCCTGATAAAAATCATTTCTTTTAAAATGAACAAGATTAGGTACCGAAAGGGCACTAATTGGTTAATTAGTGTAATCAAGTCCCCGATCCTAGACTCTCTGGTTGCGTAGGAAGTGAGGCACGCTCCCATGCCTCACTTGGTTTCTAGCCGACCCCAATAGGCTAGTGGCGACTCCTTTTGTGCAAAATTTTAAAATAATATCCCAATGTCACGCGGGGTATGGGCTTGGGAGAGCCCACGCTTAATCGCGGGCCTTAGGCCCGTCTTTTAGGCAATACTCCTAAACCTGTTCCCTTCCCCCGAGGGTAGGTCGCGACAGCTTGGCGACTCCACTGGGGACACTTGGTTTTAAACCTTAGAGGACTTAGGCCAAAATTAATCTTGTTCAAAAAAATATTTTTGTTTGGCAGCGAAGACATTATGTGCATCCATAACATATTGAATGTTGATTGTTTGTGGGAGTTATAAAGGGTGGTGATTTCTAACCTTTATTTTGTAGGGAGTACAAGAGTGAATGGTTTATTTATGTTTGAAGTGCTGATTGTTTTTAAATTGTTATGCATGAGTCCCTTGCATTTGCACTACACTATAGCACGCACTACCTGCCGCCGGACCTGGGCTGCATAGGATCATTTAGGATGGTGTTGAGGTGGATACCACTCCGACTACAAGCATGTAGTACGAGTCGCCCACCTTAACCCCGAAATTTCTTTCTTAATGTCAAAGGCCCCCACCCTGGTCTGCGAGCATGTGACACGGGTCGGTCCTTTGACAAAGCCGGAGTCATGGGTAACACGACCTAGCCACGAGCTTGTTGGTTCGGTCCTGTGATCCCATGGCTTCATTTTGGGCCGTCTAGAGTAGAAATCGAACCACTGTCCATGCGCATGTCTATGACATTTACATCGATGCTCAATGAGTAGGGTAAGTTTTTCTTGAATTCTGTTTTTCACAATTTACTTATTTGCTTTCATTTTGGTTGGTCCATGACAAATTAGGTTGATCTTACGATGGGGGTACCTGACCTTCGCATCATCTCCGTCCCGAAAGTTGAGCTTCGCGCGTGGTGGGATAAATTGGATCCAACTGGCTGTGATTGGGTGCGATCATATGTTGGACATTTACTTCCCCTATTAGAGATATAAATTCATTCTGGTGTAGTACAAGCGTTAGCGCATGTTTGGTGCCCCGAAACTTGCACGTTCATACTCGGTGATCATGAACTCACACCAACCCTGGAAGAATACAGTGTTGCCATCGGAAATCCCTTGGTGTCGGAGTTAATTGGCCCACCCGTAGGGGCCCGAGCATGCATCGACCTTATCGATTTCCTTAGAGTTAAGGAGGATGATGTGAGGAAAGTTTTGAAAGCTAATCGCAAGACCTGCCCATTTTCATTCATAAACGAGCTTTTTCAAAATGCCCCATCTTTTCAAAAGAATAGGATCTTCCTGTTAGCTTTCTTCGGGTTCGTGCTATTCCCACATTGTAGGAACGCTATTAACCCCTCCGTGGCATGGGTAGTTCGTGAGGTATGTATGGGAAAGGGTTTTGTTAATGCCGTCCCGACTGAAACTTTTCTTTCCCTTACCCGTTTTAAAGAAAACAAAGACGGGGTTTTTCATGCCCCTCCTGAACTCTTGCAAATTTGGTTCTTCTCTCACGTTAAAGGGTTTGGTAGTTTGATGACCGTGAACGACATCTCTGACTCTCATCACCCTATCCTGAAGTTTAAAGATAGGAAGACGTTTGCTCCCGATTATCATTATTCAGAGTGGTTAGTTTTCATGACCAACCCTGGACCCGAAGATCTCCAATGGCACGCCAAATGGCTCAGAGTTCGAGAAGCGCGGTTCATGTGTGGGCTTACTGGACCTATTCCTTTGTTGGGAATTACCGGAGTCACCGAGTACCACCCGACCCGGGTCACCCGCCAATTCCAAGAGGTTCAACAACTTCCACCGACGATCCAAGAAGACCCGCTCGGGATAGACTTCACGACGGATGCCAAGATCACGAAGACTCGTCGCATTAGTCAAGTCGATGTGGGATATGTGCCACCCTCGGAAGCTGATATGGCTCGAAGAGGAGTTGGAAAGGCAAGAGAAGACCTACTACGCCTCGATGGAATACATCCTTAGGCACAAAATCCCAAAGAGCTTACGCCCCAAGATTCCCGACGTGCCATTAAAGACCACCCATCGAGCCGAGATCAAGCACCTCAAAAGGAAGCTCAAGGAAGCCGAAAAGCGTGCCTCGAAGTTGACCCGAGTTAGCGAGGCTGCCACAAGCAAGAGCTGTCCTCGTTAGTTAGATTGAGTCAAGTGCGATATGTAATGGGCCCATACCCGCGTATGTTACAATGTTAAAGAATTTGTCTTGTGTCGTAATATCGGGAGATAAGAGTCATGATTAGTTTCGTTGTTTAGGTTTTCTCTCTCATGTTTTCTCCTACGTTATGTAGTAACTTTGCTTTCAATGAAACGAACAAATTGGGGCGATTAGATCTTTGTCATGGACCGACCGCATAATCATTACTCCATGCTTATATGTGCTTATCTATCCTAACCAGGTACTAACCGATCGATTGTCTTCTGCTGATCGTCGACACGGCCAAGCGGAGATCCCCGATTCGCACACGCGCAAAAGTCAGAATGGAGAACGAGGATACCAACATACGCATGGCCAAGATGGAGGACCAGCTGGCCCAACTCACCTCAATGATGCTTGAAATAAGCCAGAAGCTTAAGGAGCCCCCTATTGTAGCTGTCACTGGAGCATCCACTCCTACGTCATCAGGAGACGCTCCCCTGTCGACTGGAGGTGCGCATGTTGCTGATCTCCCCGGGAAAGAAACTGCCGGAGAGGCCCCTTCTGTCACGCCAATCATCGTCAACTTGGATCCTCCTCCGAAGGAAGACCCAACACCCCGCCTAAGTGAAGAGAGTGAAAAACGTTTGGCAAAGATGGAGGAACGACTATGTGCCTTACAAGGCTACGAGCTGAAAGGAGCGATAGGCTGTCCCCATACACCAAGACGAACTTCCCGAGAATTTTCAAGAGCCTGAGTTCACGAGAAAGTATGACGGAACGGGATGCCCCAAGACCCACCTTAGGTATTACATGAGGAAAATGGCTCGTTATGCGACAATGTGCCATTTCTCATACACACATTCCAAGATAGCTTGGAAGGCATTGCCTGACGTGGTTCATTGCCTTTGGACATTAAAGAATTCACTAGTTGGGAAAACTTAACCAATGAGTTCTTACAGCAATACCGGTTTAATACCGAGCTCGCCCCCACGAGAGAAGAGTTGACCCGTATTGAGAAGAAAAGGAACGAGTCATTTAAGGCCTTCGCGCAAAGATGGAGGACCATGGCCTCACAAGTGAAGCCGGCCTTGAACGAGAGGGAGATGAAACAACTGTTCCTAAAGACATTGCCCCCGAATTCTTCCGGGGTTAGTGTTCTCGGGTTGCCGGACATTTTCGCAACTAGTTGAGGTGGGTGAAGGAGTCGAATGGGCAATGGTTGAGGGAAAGATTTCAATCGGAGGCACGAAGAAATTCCTGGCAAGAAAAGATAAGGAGGCCGCAGTTGAAGTAGCGCTTGTGCAAGAGCCGCCTTTCCCTCAACCGTCCTCAACACCGCGCGTAAGCCTATAGTGGTCCAAGGCAGCTCGTCACGAGCATATGATAATGGCAAGAGGCCATTTCGAAAGGATTTTTCTCCTTTGCCACGCCCACTTTGTCAAAGATGTTGCCCATGCTCCTCGAAAAGAGGATGGTCGCAAAGGAAGTACCTAGAGACAATCCCCGAGGTTCGCCGGGTTCGATCTAAACAAGACTGTGAATATCACATGGGAGAAAGGGGGCATGATGTAGATGATTGTAACGTACTAAGATACAAGGTTCAACAGCTTCTAGACAAAAACATCTTGACTTTCAAGGAGGCTCAGCCTAATGTGCAACAGAACCCTCTACCAGATCATGCAGGAGGAGTGAACTCAATTTCCGAGATTACACGGGCAAGTCAACAACCTTTAGTGATGGATGCTTCCAAGTTGTATGAGTCCTTAGTCTTTGGCGGGGATACTATGGAGGTCAGGAGGATGTGGCACTAGAAGAGAAACTGGAACGCGTCCGTAGGATGGTAGCCATGGGGGTAATCCAACGCGGAGAAGAGGGAGAGAGGGTTGTATCCATGATCATGCCATCGTCATTCCGCTCATCTCCCTGCAATTTTTCTCATGTATCTAGTGCGAGGAAGGTTGCGCTGGAATTTCGAAGACCTCGGCTTTGTACGAGGAAGGGGTGGTAGCTATGATAACTCCGATGGTGATTGAACTATCCGATGAGGAACCCGCCGGTGATATAGAGATGGAAACCACTTTGGACCCACGGTGATCGACCTTATGGTCGAAGAGATGTCGACAATCCAAGTCACGGGAGCGAACGCAATGCCGTCACGATAGAATTGCCACCACAGGGGAGAAAGATGGAGTGATAGTGTTGGAGAGCCCTCCCAAATTCGATCCCAAAGCTGTACCTTAGGACTATGGAACAAGCGAGGTAGACGCTGCTATCACGCGATCAGGCCGCTGTTATGCCCTGATAATGGAGTAGAAAAGAAGGCCGTGACCGAAGAGGAGGCAAAACAATTCTTAGCTGTAATAAAATCGAGCGAGTTCAATGTGGTGGACCAAGCTGCGGAAGTTGCCAGCCCAAATCTCCCTCCTAGAGTTGTTTAAATCCTCCAGAAGCATAGGGACATCTTGTTGAAGGTCCTCAATGAGGTGCACGTACCTGAAACGATCGATGAAGTCCGGTTGGAAGAGTTTGTTGGGGCCGTTCGCTGAAAGACCAAATTTCTTTTTCTTGATGATGATCTTCCCCGATGGTCCTAATCATACTAAAGCGCTACACATCTCGGTGAAGCATGATAGTACTCTTGTTTGCAGAGTATTAATCGACAATGGTTCGGCGCTCAATATTTCCCGTTAGCCACTCTCCACCGTCTCGGCATTGATCTTGGAAAAATCCATGCGGCAAGTCCACTATGCGGGCTTTTGACGGGATGAAGAAGGAGGTGATGGGGAAATTGAACTTGAGCTGCGATTGGCCCCTGTACTTTTCCAAATCTGTTCCAAGTGTTAGATATACCAAGCGCTTTTAATTTTCTATTAGGGAGGCCATGGATCCATACGGCGGGTGCTGTTGCCTCCAGCCTTCATCAGAAGATACGATTTGTGGTGGACAACAGGCTCATCACGGTTCATGGGGAGTCCGACTTCAAGATCTACCATGAGACGGCCATCCCTTATGTGGAACCCAAATGTACCGAGGAATCCAGCTTTCAAACATTAGAGTTGGTGTTTATGATTCATGTGCCTGCGGGTTCTTTCACAAAGGCCCCTAAATTGTCTAAGCCGGCTATAGGTGTGGGAAGGATCATGCTAGCGGCGGGTATAATCAGGGAGGGTCTTGGATCACGTGGCCGGGGGTGCGAAAACCCATTGAAGCTCATAAAAACTTCAAAAGAAAAGGCTTGGGATATGTCGAAGCGGGGGAGGCCATGATAACCGAGGAGGCCGTGGAAGGTATAGAGGCCGAGGTGCCCGAAGAGGCCGAAATGGGTATAAAAACCAGAGTGAACGCGTTACCCAGACTGAAGAGAACGAGGACGATCAAAGCCTATTTCTCCCGTTGTTGGAAGAGACGTTTCCAGGGCCCCCAAGGATGTTGTTCGAGGAAGAGGATGATATCTATGGTGTGACCGAGCTATTTGAGGAGGACGTCATATGCACCATCCTGGCGTGCAAGGAAGCCAAGTCCTCTGAAGTCGTGGCTGTCCCTCCAAAGTAGGGCAGTTCTCGTATAGCCTAGTCTTTTGTTTTATGTCTTTTCCCCTGCGCGGGATCTCGTAGTTTTCCTTTCTTTGTTTCATGCTTATGTCATTTGTAACGTAAACTATGGTCAACCCCGATCTTGAGCCGTTGGTCGAGGGTGGTGTGTGTTAAAATACGGCCTTATCTTTCCTCATTCAATAAAATAGACACATGTTTTATTAAGGACATGTGGAAGCACATCAAACTAGCCCTATGATGGTCACTGAGGCCTAGGCCTCTACATGCTTCCTTATTTGAATGTTTTGCGAGAACGAGGAAATCCGAGGATATGAGGACAAGTTCTTGAAATTTTTACAAAAAAATACTTCAAAAGCTTTTTGAAAACAACATGCATCGTCTTTGTTGTTGACATTACTCTAACTCATCTCATCACATCCCAGGCATTACATTATGCATAATCATGATAAGGACGCATGTGACTCGGATGTGCATGAAGAGAGTCCCTCAGGTTCCGATGACACCGACGACGACGATCAGAAGGGGATCGAGCGCGAATGGAATCGACACGAAGAATCGAAGCCGTTGACTGAAGAGCGAACAGTCACCATAAATTTGGGTGATGCGGTGAATGTCGGGAAGTAAAAATCGGGGCATGTCTCTCGAGTTAGAAGCGGAAAGGATGACTAATCTTCGAAAGAGTATCAAGATGTGTTCGCTGGACATATGCCGACATGCCGGGATTGAATCCTGAAATTGTGGAGCATGCTTTGCCGACGAATCCTAGCGTGCCGCCTAAGAAGCAAAGACTTAGGAGAACTAAACCAGAGTTGTCCAAGAAGATCGAAGAAGAAGTGATGAAGTTGCTGAAAGTAGATTTTATCGAAGTGACACGCTACCCTGATTGGGTAGCCAATATCGTGCCGGTAATGAAGAAAGATGGACGAATCAGGGTGTGCGTTGACTATCGCAACTTGAACCGAGCAAGTCCCAAGGACGACTTTCCACTCCCGCATATCGATGTCTTAGTTGACAGCACAGCAGGATTTGAGTTATTCTCTTTCATGGACGGTTTTTCTGGATATAACCAAATCCGTATGAAGGAAGAAGACGGGAGCAAAATGTCATTCATAACTCCTTGGGGAACTTTCTGCTATAAAGTGATGCCTTTCGGTCTAAAGAATGCCCGGGGCAACGTATCGAGAGAGAGCCATGGTCACGTTATTCCATGACATGATGCACAAGGAAATCGAAGTATACGTGGACGACATGATTGCAAAATCGAGACGGGGTGAAGATCATGTTAAAGTCTTGCAAAAGTTATTCGAACGTCTTCGGAAATTCAAGCTACGCCTCAATCCGCGAAATGCGTTTTGGAGCGAGATACGGGAAGCTGTTGGGGTTCATGGTCAGTGGTAAGGGCATAGAAATTGATCCGTCAAAAGTTAAAGCTATCGTGATTTACGATCCCCGACTACCACCGGAGAAGTCCGCGGCTGATGGGACGACTCAATTATGTGGCGAGATTCATCGTCAGCCCCATGTTTGAAATAGCGAAGCCATTCTTCAAGCTCTTGAAAAAGAATGTAAAGGTTGAGTGGGATGTTGAGTGCCAAGGCGCCTTCGAGAAAATAAAACACTATCTCACTCACGCACCAGTCCTAGTGCCCCCTCTCCCTAAAATTCCCCTGATTTTGTACTTAACCATACATAATGAGTCATTGGGAGCCATGTTGGCACGAAAAGACCAAACGATGGGAGATAATGCGCAATATACTACTTGAGCAAGAAGTTCACCATTTCTGAGAGGAATTATACAGAAGTTGAGAGAACTTGCGTGGCTTTGATTTGGGTTTTGCACAGGCTGCGGCAATACACACTTCATCACCAAATCATGTTGGTGACCGAAAATGATCCCGTTAGGTATCTCCTAGAGAAGCCGGCATTGGTTGGCAAGTTGGCCAAGTGGCAAATCTTAATTTCAGAGTTTGACGTTCAGAGCCTGGGACAAAAGTCCGTTAAAGGTCGCGCCATAGCGGACGTGTTAGCGAGAAAGTTCCAAGGGGGCTGGAACATCGATGAAGATAGTGATGCGGAAGAGAGAATTTTACTTGTATCAAGCGACAAATGGACGATGTACTTCGATGGTGCGTTAACTTAGCTGGATCCGGTACTGGGGCAGTCCTTATTTCCCCAGACGAACAACACTACCCTGTCGCCGCTAAATTGACGTTCCCTTGTACGAATAACATCGCTGAATACGAAGCGTGCGTGCTTGGCCTCCAGGCTGCCATCGATATGAGGATCCAGAAGTTGCAGGTTTACGGTGATTCAGCCCTTATCATCTTGCAGACCGAAGGTGAATGGCAAACACGGGATTCTAAATTGGTTCCATATCATGAATTCCTAGGGAAGTTGACGAAAGAATTCCAAGAAATATCATTCGAATACCTACCAAGGTCCCAAAATCAGTTCGCTGATGCCCTGGCTACCTTGTCTTCAATGTTGCGAGTAACTGGAGGCATGGACATTGAACCATTAAGAATTGAAATCTTTAGACGCCCAGCTTATTGTATGATAATTGAAGAGGAGCCCGATGGAAAGCCGTGGTACAGTGATATCTTGAAGTACCTACAGAAGGGCGAATTCCCTGGTAGAGGTGAAGCAGCAGATAGGAAGCATATCTCGAAGTTGGCATCAAGATTCTTCGCCAGTGGAGACATCCTTTATAAAAGGTCATTCGACTCGACATTGCTAAGGTGTGTCGACGCTAAAGAAGCTGACCATTTGATGAAAGTGATACATGAAGGGGAGTGCGGTCCCCACATGAACGGACACTTCTTGGCGAGAAAGATCATGCGACTCGGTTACTTTTGGCTAACCATGGAGTCCATTTGCATTCAGCATGTACGGCGTTGTCACCAGTGCCAGATTTATGGAGACAAGATAAATGCCCCTCCAAATGAACTTCACCAAATGTCTCAATCTTGGCCCTTTTCAATGTGGGGAATTGACGTGATCGGGCCCATCAACCCCAAAGCTTCAAACAGGCATCGATTTATCTTAGTGGCGATAGACTACTTTACCAAGTGGGTCGAGGCTAACTCGTATGTTAATGTCACCGCCAAGAATGTGGCCAGGTTCATTCGTCGCGATATTATTGCCCGTTACGGAGTACCGGAGGCGATCATTACTGACAACGGCACTAATTTGAACAACAAGATCATGGATGGCTTGCTCAGTGAGTTTCGAATTAAACATTTGAACTCATCACCGTACCGCCCTCAGATGAATGGAGCAGTGGAGGCAGCGAATAAGAACATAAAGAAAATCCTGTCAAAGACTGCTGAAAATTATCGTGATTGGCACGAGAGACTTCCTTATGCATTAATGGCGTACCGAACTTCTATCCGCACCTCTACGGGGGCAACTCCTTTTCACTCGTGTATGCGGGATGGAGGCGAGTCTTACTGTTGAGGTTGAAGTTCCTTCTCTAAGGGTCATTTCCCAGTCTAAACTTAATGAGACTGAGTGGATGCAACAAAGGTATGAGCAGCTAAATATGATCGATGAAAAGAGATTGCAAGCTGTGTGTCATGGTCAATGCTATCAGAGACGAGTCGCGAAAGCCTTCAATCGAAGGGTGCGTCCCAGACATTTTGAAGTCAACGACCTTGTGTTGAGGAAGGTGCTTCCAATCATACCAGATCCTCGCGGCAAATTCACCCCGAACTACGAAGGGCCGTATGTTATTAAGAAGATTCTTCCCGGGGATGCTATGTTTTTAGTTGAAATGGATGGTAATGAAGCTTGCCTAGACCGTATGGCTGATGCGAGTCAAGAAGTACTTTCCATGAGTGAAATCAAGGCCGAGTAGCCACTTCATGCACAATTCGAGTCACATGGCATCATGCATAACATTGTAGATATTATGTACATGTTGCATACACGCACATCTATTTGTGTTTCAGGTACCTTACTGCCTGACGAGGAAATGGCAGAAGAAAGAATTGACTCAAGAATCCATCGAGTCCTCGCATAAACGGTTGAATGTCTCTCTTGAGAGGTAATAAGAAATTATCAATAAAAAGGGCAAAACAAAACAAAACAAACAAACAAAAAAGAATAAGGACAAAAACAAAAAAATGTGTGACATGATTCGCGTGACCTATTCTCTAGTGTCACCATGCGTGCTTCACATCGGCGATCCTCAAGAAAAAAAAGCTCATTGAAATGACTTTATTCAGGCAAAAGGATGAAACATTAACCATGCCAAACATAGAGTGCTTAGGAGGAAGAAAGGCAAGCCCGTTTCCAAACATGTCATTCAAACACTTTTGAGAGTTGAGTGGAAAATGACCTTCTCTTAGGACGAAGGATTCATTCGCATTGAGCACAAAAATCGAAATGATAAAGGCATTTCCTTCATCAATTCAAGCACCAAGTTAACATCTTGCTATCCCTTTGGGCCGAAAAGAAAAGAAAAGATGATACTTCAAAGTACCCTCATCGAGAACGACCCTACATTAGGGCAACATAGGGGGTTATGATCATGTTGTAAAGTGAAATATTGAGAAAGATTCTATTACTTTCACTTGCATCAATCTTCTAATGATAGCTTCAAAGGAATTCTCCTTAGAGCTTGACTCATCCCAAGGTGAAGAAGAGCATTTCCTTCTCTACCCAAACACTGATATCCATTGTTTTAAACAATTTGGGCCTGATTATTCATTTCTAAACCCGAGCGGTGATCATCTCCCTTCACTGGGGCAAGGCATAAGAATTGACCAAATACAATGGACGGTCACGAGAAAATGTGAAAAGCATCTCGAAAGTCATAAAAGCTATAAAAGTTCAAAAAAGTTCGACAAACTAGGGGGCATGAAAAAGCAGTGTACCTGGTAAAAGCAAGGTCAATGCCCGTCAAAAAAAAAAGAAGCCAAAAGGCTGCATCTTATGTGAAAAAAAATTGTCAAAGTCAAAGTGCCTGCGTAAAAAAAATCATCGCAAGTGCAAAGGAAATTAGAAAAAGGAGCAAAGCTTTATTATAGAAATGATTAGTCAAGGGACTTTCGAGATGCACGAGTGTTTCAAAAGCCAAATGCCTCCGAAAGGTCGAGCGACTTGGTCATGATGCCATGATGATCACTGACTCTTAAAAACCCTCTTGAAAATTTTAAGCCTTTCGAGCCTCTCCCGAGCCAACATTACAACCCTTTTTCCGAAGCCTCTCTTGATTGGGATGATTTGAGTGAAAATGAGAATACCACAAAGAAGCTATTGCTTGAAGGAGTGGAAGTAATTCTATCTTATCTTATCGTCCAAGCTCTCAACTTGTAAACCTGATGAAGATAGCGACAAATGTTCCTTTATTGGCCTCAAACCAATAATTCCTTTGTGTAAACGCAAATCAAGCCTATATTGCGGCCCTTTCAAAAGACCTTTTTGATCGATCAGATTGTGCTCATCGCAAATGTTTCTGAAAGCCTTTGACATGGGTTATATGAGATATCCTCAGCAATTAATTATTTCTCACGCGAATGGATAGGATCAAGCAGCCATTTTATCGAGAGTGTGAGAAACCCTTTCTGACTAGGAAGCTTTAGTTTGGCATGTTTAATGAGTCTTTTTCACGAGTCGTAGCCATTCGATAAGAACTTGACTCTGGAGAATTTGATGATTAATGATACATCCCCAAGCAAGATGACAACTTTGCATCACATGATGCTGATTGACATCGAATGTTTTTCTAAAAACAGTCAAACTTAGCTTGATTAGCTTGTTTAATTAATGCTGTAATATTACCAATACGCCTCTTGATGATGTCTCTAATGATATTTGCCCAAGTTGAGTTTGACAGGATTCATCAATGAAGCCATGCAATTTTTAAGGGGGTAGCGGGTGCTTCCCTAAAAAACAACGGTTCATGGTCAACCTTAAACCATGTCATCTCCAAAGGTTCATGGTCAACCTTAAACTATGTCATCTACAAAGGGTCATTGGTTTTCCTTAAATCATGTATTTTCATATCCGGTTGAAACCCGTTGTTACATGGTGAGACCTCATTCCTATCTTCTTATGACCCGGTGGGCTTTCCGTAGCCCGGAGTCCTTCAATCCCCTCCTTATGACCCGGTGGGCTTTTCGTAGCCCGGAGTCTTCATTCAACCCCCCTTTCTATGACCCGGTGGGCTTTCCGTAGCCCGGAGTCCTTCTACCCCCTTTCTTATGACCCGGTGGGCTTTCCGTAGCCCGGAGTCCTTCAGCCCTCTTCTTATGACCCGGTGGGCTTTCCGTAGCCCGGAGTCCTTCAACCCCCTTCTTATGACCCGGTGGGCTTTCCGTAGCCCGGAGTCCCTCTCCTTCTTCTTATGACCCGGTGGGCTTCCGTAGCCCGGAGTCTTTCTTCCTCTTATTGAATAGACGCGCTTTCATAGTTATGAGTCCTATCCATCGACCCGATACATGCATGTGCGCCTACGGTTTCTCTACCGCCGAAGTAAATTAGGTGTCTTCGGTCTTTGAACGCATAACCTCTTCGAGAATACATTCAAAGAGGGCAGCTGTTGACACCTATTTTTACAAAAAAAAAAAACCAATCAAAGGAAAAATTAAAAAAATTAATTAATTAATTTTTTTATTATTTTTTTATCAAAAAAAAAAAACGAAATCGATCGGGTCGGGCCGAATCCAGCCTTGGCCCGACCCACCCCCTTTCCTTTCCTTTTCTTTTTCCCTACCCTTGGCCCGGCCCGCCCATTTCCTCCTCCAGCCCGGCCGCGAGCGACTCGGTCGTCTTCCCCAAGCGGTCTTCGCGCAAGACTGCAAAAGAGGAAGCAGTAGAGCGGCGACAAAAGGAGCAAAGGATGAGCAGCAACAGGTGGAGCGAGGAGATCGGTGGCAGGCGAACGGCGTGATCCGCGGGTCGGGGATGCAGTCCAGCCGGCAAGCTGGCAGCTGCCGAAGCCATGTGCGCTTGCCGGCCGAGCATAAAAACCAGAGGAGGAGAATCGACGAAGGGGGGATACCACAAAAATGCCCGGACCGAAGACATAGGGCAAGAGAGGGAGACAAAGAGAGTTTTTGGCCGTCGCCTGGAGCACACCCTTTGCTCGCGGTCTGAACCAGAAGCAGCAGAAGAAAAGGGTCAAGTTGTTCGAGTTTGACCTAACGACGATCTCCGCCTGTGAGAACGGAGACGAAGAAGAGGGATCATCGTCGGTCTTGACCTCCAACACGCATTGACCGAAGAAGCTCTTCGAGTGCCCGTACTCTGCCAAGACGTTTGCAAACTCATAGGCCTTGGAAGGTCACCAGAACGCCCACAAGAGGGAGAGTGAGAGAGTGAGCCCGAGAGAACGTTTCGCCGTCGCCTAGAGCACACTCGTTGCTCGCTGTCCAAACCAGGTAGGCTTCCCAAAGCCGTGCGTTTCTTTTCGAGGTCTTGGGCCGAAGCTCGCGGTTGACCAGTTCGCGCGAACTCCGGTCCCACTTTGGTCTTCCACGAAAGCTTTTCGATGTCTGGTATATGTCGATAGACGTCTAAATTCGTGTCAAGTCCATATCAAGTATGAGAATCCTTCGATTCATTTATGTATGCTGATCGTTTGTTGAAATGTCTCAAAGAGAACATATTTTCCTCTGATTTTTAGTCACTGAAATGTGTAGTGATAGGTTTTGCTTAATGGTGATGTTTTACTAATCTCAACACATGTTGTGGTTCGATGTGTTTTTCCCTTTTGTGGAATCTCGTTCGATGCCTTTGTGGTCTTCGTGCGGTAAATGTTGGCATGTTCATAAGCGAGAGTAGATGATGGACGGGTGATGATGGAATCTCGGTTATGTTGGTTTGGAAGTGTTATTAGCCTTTTGATTGCCAGAAGTTCACATTCAATCTTCGGTCTTTTTTTTTTGTTCTGCAATAACGGTAGCAAGAAAACCGCGTGAGGCCGAATAAAGTGGTCGGTAAGAGATGGTTTTGAGCTTATTTTGGTCAAATTAAAAAGGGAGTTGCTGTAGGTTAGCGCGGCTTTTGTTTTAGAGATAATATTTGGATGCGGATGTTGGATGATGGGAATATGGTCTATGGATTTTTGAGCTCCATCGTGTCTTCATCGGTTGGGTTAGAGGAGTTTAATGGGGCTGGTTTCGCTTTAACTTTAGCGGGTTTGGGTAACTTTGGGCGTGCGAAGTCGCAGGAAGACGGAGACCAGAGAAAGGTAAAAAGAAAACAAAAAAAAAAAGAAAAAGCGAAAAGGTGCAGCGAAAAGTTTTAAAAAAGGAGAAATAGGGAAGCGAGAGCGAAGGCTAGCTTCGGGAATGAGGAGTGCAGAAAATGAAGCAAAAAAAAAAAAAAAAAAGAATAAAGAAAAGCCAGAAAATAACAAAACCAAAATTAAAAAAGAAGAGAGGAAAAGGAAAACCCAAAAAGAGAAGAAAAGACAGTAGATGGGGGTGTTCGGTGAAAGTGTCAGAAGACTAAAAGAGAAAGAAATAAAAAAAAAAGGGAAAAGAAAGACCAAAATAGAATAATAATAAAAGAAAAGTTAAAAAAAGAGTAAAACCAAAAGAAGTGCAGCATTTCGAATGTGGAAGGGTTTTCTGCAGAGAAAGAGTGCAACACAAAAAGACAAAACCGAAAAGGATAAAAAAGAAAAGAATTAAAAGAAAATAAAAAGAAAAAAAAAAAATGCAAAAAGTGCACTAGGGTTTTCTGATGTGGGCTGGAAAAAGAGTTAAAAAAAAAAAAAAATTCATGGGCTTTTATAATTAATTCCGAACGGCCTTTTAGGGTTAATATTTTTAGTTTAACACGATACAATATGGTTTGGGTCTGTTTAGTTGGGTCGGGTCTCATGACCCGGTTCGCCCCTTTTTAAATTAAAATTTTAAAAAAAAAAATTCGAAAATCTAAAAGTGATGGGGTTCGGTTAGGATTTGTCATGTATTCCTTTTTTAATGTAATTAGGCTTTTATTTATTTGCACATTAATTATATTACATGTTTAATTTATATATTTGACTACGTTTGCATTGTTTAGTTACTTATGTTAATTTTGCTGCAATTAGGATCCTGGTAGCTATGGTTGTTATTTTAATGATTGTGCACTGCATGGCCACCTCACATGTTAGTGGATAGGTACAAAATCAATTCGATCTTGCCTGATAAAAATCATTTCTTTTAAAATGAACAAGATTAGGTACCGAAAGGGCACTAATTGGTTAATTAGTGTAATCAAGTCCCCGATCCTAGACTCTCTACGGTTGCGTAGGAAGTGAGGCACGCTCCCATGCCTCACTTGGTTTCTAGCCGACCCCAATAGGCTAGTGGCGACTCCTTTTGTGCAAAATTTTAAAATAATATCCCAATGTCACGCGGGGTATGGGCTTGGGAGAGCCACGCTTAATCGGGGCCTTAGGCCCGTCTTTTAGGCGATACTCCTAAACCTGTTCCCTCCCCCTCCCCCGAGGGTAGGTCGCGACAATTAGGCTATGAGGTCAAGGATTAACTGGCTGAAATGTGGTGACAGAAATACAAAGTTCTTCCATGCAACTACCATCCAGAGACGACGGCGGAATAGAATACGAATGCTGCTGGATACTAACCACAGCTAGGTGAGAGATAAGGAGACTTTGAAGGCGATGACACAGGATTTCTACCGTAAACTCTACACAACAGTGGCTCCCGTGACTATGACCCTATTCTGGCCCAATGCTCAACTATAGTTAATGCTGATATGAATTCCATTCTTACAGCTACTGTAACTAAAGAGGAGGTTCGCCTTGCAACGTTTCAATTGGGCAGTACAAAAGCCCCGGGCCCGGATGGTTTGAGTGGATTGTTTTACCAATCTAACTGGGAAACACTTTAGGATGAGATATTCATTTCAGTTCATAATTTTTCTCAATCAGGTGTGCTGCCACCAGACCTTAATAAGACTGCTATAACTCTCATACCAAAGATACCACTACCCGAAAGTTTGGACCATTATTGTCCCATTAGCCTATGCAATTACGCCTATAAAATCATATCCAAAATCCTTGATAATCGCCCGAAGCCCTTACTACTTGACCTAATTCCTACGGAACAAACTGCCTTTGTTTTTGGACATCAAATCCAGGACAACATCCTCATGGTCCAAGAGATTCTTCATCAGATGAAGACTCGGAAATGAAGAAGAAATTTCCCGGTGATCTTAAAATTGGATATGAAGAAGGCATACGATAGAGTCGAATGGGATTTTCTAATGGCTTATCTCCTCAAGCTAGGCTTCCATCCTACCTGGGTTCAGTAGGTTTCGTAGTGCTTCTCATTGGTCTCTATCAGCATCAAGTTCAATGGTGAGCAGTTAGAGTATTTTCAACCGACCCAAGGTCTTCGTCAAGGCAACCCTTTGTCTCCTTATCTGTTTATACTGTTGACAAATCTCCTATCATCCCTCATCCATCAAGCCATCGATATCGGAATCTGAGGGGCATCAAACTAAACAGGTCGTGCCCTACTCTTTCCCACTTGTTTTTCGCTGATGATGCCATTTTCTTTCTAGATGGTACAATTAGGGAATGTCAGAACTTGGCTAACATACTGAACCAATACTGCCTAGCCACGGGACAAGAAATTAATAGGAATAAGTCAGGTATCT
The DNA here is from genome assembly GCA_014182395.1 of Eucalyptus sp. ANBG9806169. NCBI lineage: Eukaryota > Viridiplantae > Streptophyta > Magnoliopsida > Myrtales > Myrtaceae > Eucalyptus > Eucalyptus sp. ANBG9806169. The sequence goes on from CM024577.1 coordinate 26,063,470, forward strand.
TCTTTAGTAAAGACTGCCTTGTATTCCTTGAGGAAAATTTGACTAGTGAACTATGAGTCCATGTGCTTGAAAAAACGGGTAAATACCTTGGCATTCCTTCTGACTGGGGTAGATCCAAAAGAGATATGTTTGCCTGGCTTTTGGGTAGAGTAAATAACAAGCTGGAAGGTTGGAAGGAAGGTCTTATTTCCAAGGGTGGAAAGGAAATCCTAATTAAGACGGTTGTGCAGGCTATACCTCAGTATTCCATGTCTGTCTTTAAAATTCCTATATCCATTTGCAAATCTGTTGAACAGAAGGTTGCCCGATTCTGGTGGCAGACTGATTGTCGGAAGTCAAGGGTCCATTGGAAATGATGGGAGGTTTTAAAATGTACAAAGGCTATGGGAGGAATGGGCTTCAGAGATCTAGTCGCTTTCAATAAGGTAATGCTTGAAAAACAAGCATGGCGATTATTACAACAGCCTTCCTCCATTTGGAGTAAACTGTTTAAAACATTGTATTTCCCTTCCAAGGACTTTCTTAACGCGGACAGAGGAGCCTAACCAACCTGAGGTTGGCAAAGCCTATTGTCAAGAAGGGAGGCGATCTTACCTAACCTCCAATGGTCAGTTGGAGACGGAACTCAGATTAAAATACGCGAAGACCGGTGGCTACCAAGCGGGAGAATAGGTAGCCCAGCAACAAAAGAGGAACCTATGTTTGTAGCTAACCTATTGGAGCATAACTCAAACAACTGGAATGTCCTTATGCTAAATTAGTTCTATGATGCACCAATAGTTCATGAGGTACTGAAAATCCCTTGTTAGAGCTAACTTTGCCTCAGACCGTCTAGTTTGGACAGCCACCACCCAAGGGGAGTACACAGTTAAAAGTGGTTATATCTCTATCAAGAAAAATTTACCAAGCACAACTACTCATCAAGCCTCATCTTCCTACCAAGCTCCCTCAATCCTTTGGAAAAAAATTTGGCAGATCAAACTCGCACCCAAAGTAAGAATTTTTCTCTGGTCTATCTGTCACAATGCATTGCCAACCAAACACAACCTATTCCGGCGACGGATCAGTACTGATCCGATTTGCACATTATGCCATCAACAACTACCTGAGACGATTGAACATCTCCTTCTTCTATGCCCATGGACTCATAGAATCTGGGCTCACCCTAGTATGCACATTCACATTGGCGCCACAACAATACATCGAGTAGAAGAGTGGTTAGCCGATTGTATCATTCAGAGGAAAAACTCACCTGATCTGGACACTATCACTACAGTTTTCTAGCAGATTTGGAAAGCTCGAAACAGGTCCGTTTTTTACAGAGAACGACCAAATCCATTCCTTGTTGTTGAAGCCACTCTTGCTCAGGTCAAAACAGCTTAGAACCTCCTCCATCTCTCGAACAGACCTCGCTGCAACCCCTCTGATTGCAGCAATTTTTGGCAGGCCCTTGATTCGAGCATATTGCAGATCAATATCGATGGGGCTTATATCACAGACAATATGGAAGGATCTGTCGCATTTATATGCCAAGGACCACTCTGGGAAAATGTGAGAAGGATTTACTAAGACAGTACCTGCTTCTTCAGCCTTGCAAACCGAAACACAAGCTATGATCATCACCCTACACCACTTAGTGCAGCAAGGCAACACCGAAGCGCATCTCTAGATTGATTCCGATTGCCTTCTCTTGGTTGACTCCATCAACAACAAGCTCGATCCTCCATGGGAGATACGCTCCCTCATCGCCGAAGTTGCCACTCTCTTTCGCCGCTTTTCTCATTTACAATTTAGGTTTTGCAAGAGACAGACCAATTTCGTGGCTGACTGGGCCGCAAAAGCCCATAGTAGGGGTTGTCTTCTACCTAACTGGGCCGAATGTCTCCCCCCCCTTTCCTCTCTTTGATCTTCTTCTTTCGGACGCATTAGCTGCAGGTTGTAATATCTTTTCCAGTTAATGGTATCCATGATCAGTTGATGTCCAAAAAAAAAAAAAAAGACTCGTCGGTTCTTCTAAGGTTGTGCGTTATAGGTCATGCTCTCATCCCGGTTAGCAAGAGCTTTAAAGCTTTATCATGACCCTGGGAAGCGATCCTAAATTCCACACTCACAAAGTCGAATCTCATCCTCATTTTTCACTCCACTTGTCTAATGGGTTTGTTACGAATGATTAAGTTCAGCCTTCGTTATGATGTAACAATGCACATTTTGCATTGGTAAGAAGAATATAGATTTGTAGAAATTCAAGAAGTTGCACTGATACATTCTCTGTAACAGATTTACGCTGGTTTGTTTTATTATGAGTAAAGTTCACTTGTTTTCCCAACAAAAAAGAAATGCATAAGAGTTAAAGGGCTCTATTTATGTCATCATAATGTCATCCAGAAAAAAAGGGATGAAATTGATCAACAAAACCAAGGAGGGAGCGAAATGAATATGGATTATACAGATATTCCGTCAATACATGATCCACTTATTTAGAAGTACATGGAGAATGTAAACATAAAGATATTATTCAATCCTCATTACGTCAAGATATGACTTCCCTTGGAGCTCACGAGAGAAGAGACCCCTCAAGTAATCGGCCACACCTATTCTTCTGAACAATGCTGGCTTTTCCGGTGTGATCAGGCTCGGTGCAGGACCACATTCCCCTTCCAATTTTGGGCTGTGAAATGCAGCAATCGAGAGCCTCTCCTTCATTGAGTTAACCATTGCTCGATGCTCAATGCTACGATAAGTGCCATTCGTCACAATCTGTGTCGATCATCAAATACACAGACTAATTTGTCATCCCTTTGATGGATTTTATTCGTGAAATTGTTTAATCTATAGATCAAACTAACTAGCTCATTGCATATCAATAAATAATGATGTCCACATGGGGATTTGGAAAATATACATGTAACTATACAAATGTCCCACATTTCATAATTGAAATGTCTACCATTTTATTCAAGATTATTGTTGCGTTCACAGCGCATAAATTTTCATTTAGATTGATAACTCGTCCCTCTTTAACATTTATAAGTGAAATGTAAGATGGATAGTGTATGATATTATAGTTTCGTCATCAACAGCAGATGGATATAGACAATACTAGCTCATATAGCAAACAAAATTAGGTGGAACTCCGCGTCAAAGCAGTAGAAGTAGGGCCAATCGTAATACTTACCTCTAAAATGTCTCCGACGTTGACAACGAATGCATTAGGGAGGGGCTTGACAGAGACCCACTTGCCCTCTTTCCTTACTTGGAGACCTTCCATTTCATTGACTTGGAGAAGAATGGTGAGGCCTGCGGAGTCGGAGTGAGGAGTGAGGCCCGTGACAAGCTCAGGTCGCGGACACGGAGGGTAATAGTTCATCCTAAGGGCCTGCCTGCCCTCATCAAACAGTCCTATCATGTCCTTGGATTCCATCTGCAGAGCTTTTGCCATGAGAAGGAGTATCTTCATTGCAAGGTCTCGCAGCTCCGAGGAGTATTCATCTAAGACTTCTCTGCACAATGATAAGGTCATACATGTAAGAATAGGTTACAAAGGCGGGAGAGAGGACGGGATGTGTAGAAGATGGTAAACAGGCTGAGCATACAATATTCACTGTAAAGTTAAGATATTCTTGATGATGTGGGCTAATCCTGAAGCTACTCTTCCATGCATCCGACTCATAATGTAGTTTTATTATATTTTCGGTGCTTGCTAATCTTATCATGCAAACTTAGCATTAAGCCTAATAAGCGATTTGATCACATACTATAGACATAATTTGTCAACATAGTTTCATTAATCTTACAATGTATGCAAAATAAGTCATGTATGGTTTCTAAATCTTGTATATGTCATAAACGAGAGTTCTCTATAAATGACAGACCATTGATGTTCTTAATTAACTCAAACTCATTAGAATTCCAATAACGCACTTCTTATTCTTGTATTTAAGGTAACCACTCTCGTACATTCACACTAATGCTAATCCCTATTGGCCTTTCAACGAAGTATTTCTCCGTCGAAATGTGTTGTAGCTAAGTAGAGTTCATCGTTATTTCTACACAAAGTCTAGTAATACACAAACTCTAAGAAAGATCTTCAAAAATAATTAAAATCTACTTATCTATGATTAAATAGGTAGCAAACCCTTAAGAAACTGTTACTCAATAGATGCCAGAAATCCAGGCATAGGATCACCTCGAAATCTCCCCCACTTTGATTAAATTGCTCTTTATGGACAAGGGATTTGCAAATCATTTGAGTTGTCAGTAGACATTATAAAATAATTTGAGTGTGATCTTCGTTTGATTTGGCCAGCTATAATTTGCCTGAATCCAAATATAGAATGTACGTACGTGTACCCAACAAATCGCGTAAACAATCATCTCGCCTGTCCATGAAAAGCTGAAAGCGACAATTTTTGTCCTCACTCCCAAGTCTCACTCGTCAACCAAATTATGCTTACGAAAGTGACTATACTAGGACAAGTAGAGTGGCGGTCAGATTATAGAAATCTTCCCTTTACGTGAGCACGAAGACAACCCCACATGAATTATTGTTTCGTGACACACCAGAGATACCGACATTGGTATATAAAATTAATTCAGCTATTTTGTGAAATAGAGAGAGGGGAAGGGGGATCACCACAAAAGGCCACAAGAATGGGCAACGAGTGGGGCTAGGTGCGACATAGTGATGCTAATATGATATATCAAAATATCTCACATCACTTGACTATGAAGTTTATATATATATATATATATATGTAATCTCCATATACCTATCAACTTAAACATTTAGGTTGAACCATTAATATTAGTGTCAAAGTCGTCCACCTTATTCTTTAATATCTCCCTTCACCTATTGGTTTAATTTTTTACATAATGAATGGCGAGGGTCAAGTGGCTTATCAGTGAGGGTGGGGGCGACAGCAGTGGAGACGTCCTGTGTGAGATATGGTCAGGTAGGAAGCTATGTTGGTGCACGTTGGGAATGAGAAGAGCAGACGTAGAAAGGGAGAAAATAGAAGAAAAGAGGGGGAAATTGGGGAAATCAAATCTGCCAATTTAATCCTGCTTCATCTTAATGTCTTAGGCTCGGAGGGGTAATAAGTCTATTCCACCAAATTTAGACAACCCCGAATTTTTTAAAATGAAATATCCATTTGATATAAAGTGCCTCGGTGCATGAGAGAGAGCGAGAGAACCTGAACGGAGAAGGAAGCATAGGAAAAAGATGAGGTTTTCTCAAATGTCGTGGGAGGGACGCCATGAAGAAGAGGTCGCCCCAATCAAGCTTCTGCTCCTCCGACGCAACAAACATCTGCCCAAAACCCTCCACGTCTCCTTCTTCTTGCCAAAACTTCCTCTTCTCCTCCATCGGAAGCTTGAAGAACTCTTGGATTCCCAACTTCACCTCCTCCACCAATGTACAACTCACCCCATGATTTACCAACTGCGTGCGGAAAAAGAAGAAGGATCGATTAACTTCGAAAGTCGATTCTTGAAAAAGAAATTCAGACCATTTGTCTTAAGTAATACTCATAGAAAGAAAAAGTAAAAGTACGCCTTCATGAAAATTGTACCTGGAAGAATCCCCAATCCCTACATGCAACGTGCAACTTTTCCAGCTCGGACTCCACCAAATCGTCATGGCTTGACGAGAGCTTGTTCATGTCAATTACTGGTACTTGAAGCAACAAAGATCCATGATCATCACGCATGAACGGATGATCCTGGTCGGTACGGACATAGCGAGGCGGGACTTCGGTTATGGCCTCTTTTGCCAACTCCTGAACGCATGGGACTGGAAGAGAACCGCCAAGCTTCATGAGATTCACCTCCATCGTCGCAACGAGAGGATCGGACGACAAGAACTTCAAAAGGGCGGAGAAGAGGGGCGACAGCTCGGGCGGAGGCTCGCGGTGGCCTGGCGGGGCCTCCGGCGGCCTTGGCGACGACGAACGGGCGGCTGGACGGTCGGACGACGACGCTGGGCGGCGGACGAAGGCGGAGCTGCAGCTGGCGCGGGATGGCTTCGGCTGGCTCGCGGTGACTCTCCGGCGAGCTGGACGACGACGGGCGGCGACAATGGAGCTCCGACGGTGGCCGGCGACCACGGGCAGCGATGGACGGAGGTGTTAGAGGTTCGGGGTCACACGAGCAGGGGCGGAGCAACGAGCCGGCACGCGGGGCGACGCGCGAGAACGGGCGGTGACGGCGACGGCGAGCTCCGGCGATGTGCGAACGGCGGCCGGTCGGGCGGATGGAGGCGTCGCACGAAGCGGGGTCGGGCGGCTGCTTCAGCTTTCCCTCTCTCTTCTTCAAGTCCAAAAACAAACCCAAGGAAGAAGAAGAACTTGATGTGACACCCCCACTTTTGGTGAGCCAATTGGCTTGCGACACTTGTCAAGCTCTTTTTCAATCTTGGCCTCCACTATGACATAGGTGATGGCATCTTCCACTAACCCAAATCTCCACAACATCTCCCAATGAGTGCAATTTCATTTTCTGTGGGATGAAATTCAAAATCTTCAATTCTCTTCTAATTGAATCAAATTGAAGTTCATAAAATTTCATAAAATTAATCCAATATCACCACACTTAAATTCACATATTTACTTGACCATAAAATTATCTTGGGTCTCAAAAGTACGACCAAAAGCGGGCCTACTAATTTCTCGAGCCAAATTAACCATACTTTGATTAATTTGCCGAAAAACTCGGTTTGTATGAAAAATCCTCCGAAGATGAGTCAATGTTCCTAAAATGATTTGTGACACACCATGACTTCCAATTTCTAAATTCACTTTTAATTTCACGACTCGACACGATCTTAGCGGTCCTAATCTACTAGGTAGCTTTTAGAATTTTTCGTGCATTTAACCTGTGGTTGATCAATTCAAGCCACAATGTACATCTTTGACATATTGGCAACTCTCGGTTGTCGTGGTAACCTCAAGGTTTCAAATACAGACACAGGATACCCAAACAACAGAAAAGCCGGTCTAATGCCGATCAACAAGAATTGTGCGATCACACTCGATCACATGCCTCTGTTGAGTCAACATATCTCCGGTCTCTAATCGATTTTTAACTATGCCGTAATGACCCTTGCAGATTAGCTCGGTCGAAAGGTCGTTTCCTAGTCAAATTCTTGAGTCCGATGCATTAGAATTTCTTAACGGCTTCATCTGATAGACTAATTATCTCATGAGTAATCAGTTCAGGGAAAAGAACTATATGCGTGCAGATGAAATGCCTATTTCAATTTACTGAAAATAGAATTGGAAAAATCGGGATGTCACAATGAGCAACCAAACTTAAGTAAACTTACTTATCTGGATTTATAAAGAAATAAAAAAAAAAAGAATTAAGATTAAGATGTAGACAAAATTACTTCACCTTAAAATTCTATGCAAATGAAGGTTAACTAATGTACTAATATATTCTGACTCCCAGACTAGAAATAAGCATCTCAACTTACATAATATGCAACAAATTTTAAAGTAGCTATTGTAAACTCAGTTACTATTTATATAAATTTCACGAGCCATGATTTATTATCTATTGTTGAATAACAACTAGATTAATAAAAAAAAAAAAAAAAGGCTTCTTTATATGTTATTGTTCCTCCCAAATGATAAATGGGATTATCATCATCTCAATTTAGGAGGTATACCCGCTGCCACATTGTCAAGCCCCTCTCAAATGCTTCTGTTGTCAATATTGTAGACATACCGTAGGAAAGGGACTCGATTATATGTTTCGGACAGTATTAGAGTAACCCTAGTTATAGAATGACTAGTTTGAAAAATTTATATATTTAGTAAAGTGGTAGATTGCAAGGAGACATTTAAATGAGTGGATCATATCCAATGCCTCGTTAAGAGTAAGTCGATTTTCTCTAGATCTATTCCTTAATGTCGCATGTATAATTGAAAATTCATGTTCGTTTCTTAGATTATTATACCAAGCTGGTGGAGTTAGATACGGCCAATCAATAATATGCGCATAAAAATCTGAACACTCCTTTTCCACCACCCCACTCTCTCCCCTCTCCTTTGCCATCACCACCACTTAGCCAGCCTTGACATGAAGTTCATGCCCACATTAGCTGATTTAGAGAGAGAGAAGATAATTGAAAAGAACGAACGGTCTGCATTCGTGGCAGGTATCAATCTCTCAATAAATTTAATTGGGGAAGGATTGCGATCTTAAATTTACCATGTGTGAAAGCTAAACTTGTAAACTATTGGAATATTTCGTTTACCTATGGATATTCGATTGTTTTCTAGCTAGTATCCAATTACAATTTCATATTTTGATTGGTTCTATTCTACCCTTTAACAACAATCATATGTATTATAGTGAAATTTCTAACTATTAGACGAAAATCGATACTTATCTTGAAAATGATGGATAGATTATGACAATTGGGTCATACTAGATCATTGAATATCAAGTCTATTAACACATAAATGTTGACTAGCTATCTAAGTTTAAATTAGAGATTGGCTTTGCCCTAACAAAAAGAATTTTCATTGAATACACACATATAGGTATTAGGATCATTTGCATTAATAGTACTAGTTTTTCTTTTGAAAAAAGAAATAATAATAATAATAAATGAAATGGGGCCGGATCAAACGGCCCATTTCCTTTCCTGGCCGGGCCCTACCCGGTCCCCTACTTTTTTTCTTCCCCCACCACCCCTGTGCTGGCTGGCCCACTTCCTTTCCACCCCGGCCCGGCCCGGCCCGTGCACGGGTCTTCTTCCCCCTCTCCCCTCTCTTCCTTGCGCGGCCGCACGGCGCAGGACACCCGAGAGACCGCCGGCTGAGGGAGAGGACCGGCTGGCGCTCCAAGGACCAGAAGGAGATGAGCTTCACCTGACTTGACAACTCAAGCTGTCAGTCAGGTCGAGGAGCTCAAGGCAGCAGGTCTGTCTAAGGCAAGGGACAGACCGGCGGCAGAGCAGGGAGGAGAGAAGGACCGTCGGTGTAGGCCAAGGACCGGCCGACGCGCAAGAGACCGGAAGGTGAAGGGCCTCCACTGATTGGACTTTTCGGCAGGTCGATTCGTGGGAGAAGAGGGGCTATAAAGGGGAGTTTGAACAGAGAGAAGGCGAGAGAGCGAGACCGAGAGTTGAGGGAGACCAAGAGTGAGATAGAGCCGAGAGAGGAACCGAGAACGAGTGTTCTCCGATGACGGACACACTTGAAAACCGGCTGACAACCCACCGACGTGGCCCCTTTTCCCTGACGGAATAGTCTGGGTTATCGGTTTTTTTTTTCTTTTAAATTTTTCTCGGGTCGGGTCCATTTCCGGAGTATTCCGGCTCGGATACTCGCGAGCCGAACGGACGTAGCCCGATCTATCGAGCTCGCCCACCGTCCGACGCCGCCGAGCTGGGTAGGGAGCATTTCCGACCGCCCCTGTTTTGCTTTCCTTTCTGTGCCCTGTTTTGGGCTCGCCGGACCGGGCTGCCGTCGTCCGGTTCGCGCCAGTCCCTACTCCATCTATGTTGTGCTTTGCTGCTGCTGGGTATTTTTTTTGTTTTTTTCGGTCCTTTGCGATCTGTCTCGGTCCTCGTCTGAAGTCCCGGTTGAGCTTTCGTTCGTTCCTCAGATGGTGCACGCCACCTTGCTCGATGAAATGCCTAGGTTAGATGCTCGTTTGTGTCATTCGTTTGTGGCTAAGACTTGCTGTTTTTTTCATTCATACTTGTAATGAGTGCAAACGAGTCGTCCCTGTACGGAAGCTGAATCTCACTTATTCATTGCTCGCTGATTTTGGTCTGAGTTCGCGTCTCAGTGAAGTCTATAACCTCCTCTCAGCTGCCGCCTTCCGTGTGTTAGATGAAATGCCTGAGTGAGATTTGTGCAGTTGTTCTTAGTCTTCTGTCCATTTTGGGTGCTTGTTTTTCGTTAGATGCGTTTTGGTACATTGCCACCGCTATCCTTTGCTTTGTATGTCCTTGTTTTGTCGCTTTTTCGGTGCGCGTCGTGTTTCTGTGAGGGATCGGTTCTTGGCCGGCGAAGATAAAGGGTGGTGGTGATGGCTGGACACGGCTTATAATGTTGCCTGAGTTATTTTAATTAAACTTGAGCGTTTTCTGTAGTGCTTGAACCAGCGGATATTCTCGGTCCATGAAGAAGAGGGAAGCCTGCGTTTGTGCTGGGAACGCTCCTGGGAGCAGTGTGGGTAAACGGAGAGATTAGCAAAGAAAGATGGGGATAGCAAGAGCTTAGGGTTAATTTAGATCCCGGGCTGGGCTTTGTTTTTTCTTTCCTTTTCTTTTTTAATTTCTTGTTGTTTTGGGTTGTGGGTGTTGCCGACCTTGGTTCGCCTGATTATATAATATAATCTAATATCATTTTTTAATATTAAAATATATTTCTAATTTTTTTTTTTAAATTATCTTTTCTAGAAGTTAGGAAGAAGCTTGAAAATTAGTTTTTGAATACTTTTCTCTTTAAATGTGTGAAAATCCTTTTAAAAAATAAATTATGCTCAAAATTGAATAAACTCTTAGAATTTTAAATGCGCTTTGGGATTCTAAAGTCCTTTGACCAAATGCAAATAACATTTGATTCATTTTTTGCTCAACTTTAGAGAATTACAATTGCATTTCCGAAGAGCTCTAAAGATCTCTAACCCAAAATAGATTTGGAGGTCTTTTAGGAAATTATATTTTCGAAATGCAAGTCTTGACCTTTTGTTTACTATTCATCTTTTCCATGATTTGCACGGAAAAGCTAGTCAAGGCTTTTGACTGCTGCCAAGGGGTTGTGCACGCTAGCAATCACCGCTTGAGGTTGCCACATCGCTTGCTTGGGTCACAACAAGGCAACCCAGGCGAGGTCATCTAGCAACTAGATATGGCAATCAACTTTCAAAAAAAGAAAAAAAAATTAAAAACTTTTTTTTTTTTAAATTTAGTAAAATTTCTTTATAAATATAATTTTTATCAAAGGTATTCAAGCAAAAGTTATTCTCCAATGCATTTTAAAATTATAACTCATCAAATGCTATTTGTATTTTAAAAAAACCTCTTTATGTCAAAAGTACTTGCATTCTTCCAAGGATATTTTCCCAAAGCCAAACCAAACGGGGCCAATACGGATTGAATGTTAATGGAAATAAATGTTGGCTGTTGTTTGCACATTTCCATTATTTCGGTCATGCCCTTTTGGTGCATGGATTGCATTTTCCTTAGCCCGGTTACAAATTGAATCTTAGGAGTCATGATTAGTATAAAACGTTAGATGAACACTTTATTTGGTAGTTGAATAAGGATAAGTACCGAAAGAGTATTAATTGATTAATTAGTGTAATCAAATCTCCAACCTTAACTCTATGGTTCCTAAGAGTAAAGTAGGTCCCATTACTTTACTTGGGTATGACGACTCTTGAACAAAAATAATTTTGCATATTAAGAACTTGGACCATAAATTGTGAAATGATATGAGCTTGGGAGAGCTCAACTAAGTTTAGATTTAATAATTCATTAGTCAAATTCTATGTGTTTCACATGAGGGTAGATCACAATAGGGCCATAATCAACTTGTCTTAAGAAAGGTTTCAACTCAAGGTTTGATGAAGACATCACAAAGCCTAATTACATCTGAAAGCCAGTTTTGTTTAAGAGAATAAGCATGACTAGCGTGAATGTCAGCAAAACATGATTAAAAATTGCGCTGAATACTTAAGACTTTCGCAAGCTTCAAGGCAAATCCTATTTCAATGTCATGAGAATGTCAACAAAACAAGATTAAATCCATCTAATCTGCGAGTGAATCATTGTTGTGAGATGATGCTCGCATTGTTTAGCATGAATAATGTGTCCGAGAAGGACCCAGCACATTTCTAAGCGTTATAAAAATTTTCTATTAGACCAGATGTATAGGTAATTTAATCGATGGAAAATCTTCTATTCGAATAAGCATATGTTTTTTCTTTTAAAAAAATAGGACTCACTTTTAATAATCTAGATATGTGATTGGGCTGATCTAGTAAAGAGCGTGTGGATTTATCCTCGCTAGAAGCTCCGAACGTGAGAGGTCTTATAGCGAAACTCCTGTCTAAAGAGTTAGCATCCTCAAGACTTGGAAAACACACGGAGAACTGTTAGCCTTGGCGACGAAGTTAGGCCCGGCTCTAATTGACCCGCATCCGCTCGTTAATTACCTCTGATTGATAGGTAAGACGAAGCCCAAACGAAATGATTTGAAAATTTTCATGTGCGTTTGGGCTTCCATTTTCACGTAACCAGCACTCGTGCAAACCCGAAATGACAGGGAAATAGATAGAGCCACTTGGAAATCTGTCTTAAATGGAGGTACACTTGTTTTTGCGAATATGTCAGCTGTTAAAAGTTTCTCCTCATTCTCTACTGCGTAGCATCGCGTAGGAAAAATATATTCTTGATCAACAAAATTCTATGTTTCAATTATATAAAAACTTAGCATCCAATTTGACCTCCACTCCCTTTAGAACCATACCCAGACCTTAAACTCAGAGATTGGATTAAGTGCAAATCGAAATAAGAATGACATGTAAAGTTTGATGAATGAGATAGATGCACAAACTAAATAAACCGAGTAGCACCTCGTCGGTTCTAATACCATATTGGAAAGTTCGATACAAAAATTTAAATTAATAGATGAAGAAAGACCACATGTATATAAGGAGTATATAAACCTTATAATCTATCTGTTGTAATTATGGTTAATGAATCAACGAAAGCCAATAATTATGATACGTCATTTCTATTCACGTATCTCTTTTGGATTCATGTATTTCCTAATCTTTTCTGTTCACGTATCTATTGATTTCATGAATTTCCTAGATTCATGTATCTTTCAGTTCATGTATTTATTGAGTTCATGAATCTCTTGAATTCACGTATCTTTGGATACATGAATCTCTTGGATTCACGTATCTCATTATTCATGAATCTCGTGGATACACGCGTCTATTTAATTCATGTATCTTTTTAGTACATGAACCAAAAAGCTCTATAAATAGATATGAGAATAGAGCTTCTTAACGGTTTTTTGGTTTTGGTTTTTTCCAACTCAATTCCAGAAAGCTTTGATATACTTTCCTACTCTCCTGTTTTTTCTGAGTGTGCTGGTTCAATTGAACGGTTCGATTGAGTCATGCTTGCATAGTACTGATCCAAACAGGTTCGAGGTGTTGTATCTTGGGAGGCATAGTTCGTGAATCTGCGGAGCACCTTTGGCAGGAACTAATCGCCTTAAGGAGATTCGGATATCTGTACCTCACCTCCAATTTTATATTCTAATTACAACAAACAGTGTGTATTTTCTGGATTATTTTCCAACAATCTTAAGGAGATTAAATTACTCACTGTGTTTGTTGTTCTTGTCAGATTATTGAGATGGCTGAAAAAAATCAAGTGCCCTTCAATGTCCCGAATGTTTCAGGAGACGTTCCTTTGGTCAATTCGATCGTTGCTATGGAAGATGTTCAACCCTTAGGGTCTGAATTTGTAGCAGCTTATGCTACGGGCCCTTGGGCTAACACCAATTTTGGTGGTGCGGGTACAAGTCATTCGACTGGTATATCCGGGACCCATTTTTAGAAAGTACGAGGCCAAATGGCTTTTGGCTCCGTTTCGGAGGGGTAGTTCAACGAACTTTGCCGACTGTGATGGCAACACCTTCAGTTACAGCTAATGAGAAACCAGAGAAATTCACCGGAGTGAGCTTTAAACAGTGGCAGCAGAAGATGTTTTTCTATCTGACGAAATATTTATTGGAGGTGTGCCCGATAATTAGTCCAGATGAGCAAGATGTCACGACGCTCGGTGCGTTGGAGGCTTGGAAGCATGGGGACTTCTTATGCCGAAATTATATCCTTAACTGTTTAGTGAATTCTCTTTATAATGTTTATTGTAATATTGAATCGCTAAACAGATTATGGGAGTCCTTAGAGAAGAAATACAAGGCGAGGACGTTGGCACCAAGAAATTTGTGGTTGCCAAATTCTTGGACTATAAGATGGTGAATTCTAAATCTGTCATGAGTCAGGTTCAAGAATTGCAATTAATTCTAAGTGACATCTCTGCCGAGGGAATGATTCTTAGTGAATCATTCCAAGTGGCGGCTATGATTGAGAAAATGCCTTCGGGCTGGTCAGACTTCAAAAATTATTTGAAGCACAAACGAAAGGAGATGAGCCTTGAAGATCTCATTTTGCGCCTCAGAATCGAGGAGGACAATAGAAGGAGTGCGAACCATTTGTCTGAGCCAAAGGCCAACATTGTGGAATCTTCCAAATCCCAACAAGATAGAAAAAGGAAGATGTCTTTTCAAGGAAAAGGCAAGCAGAAGGAACAGTTCCAGAAATTTCAAGGGATGTGTTTTATATGCAACAAGCCTGGCCATCGTGCTAAGGATTGCAAGAAGCGCCCGAAAAAAAGGCAAGAACGATGGTGCAGCCCAGCAACTGAATTTGACAGAACATGACAACTTTGGAAGACTGTCTGCTGTGGTAATGTTTGAAGCATCCCTGGTGTCCAACACTAATGGCTGGTGGCTAGACACAGGTGCCACAAATCACATTTGTGCAGACAAACACATGTTCTCATCTTATGAGAAGGTTGAAGAAGATGAGAAACTTTATATGGCGAACTCTGCATCTGCAAAGATTGCCGGAAGAGGAAAGGTGATCCTGAAGTTTACATCTGGCAAGGAGGTCGCCCTGCTGGACGTGCTGCATGTACTAGAGATTCGGAAAAACCTAATTTCTGGCTCCATACTTGTTAAGAAGGGTTTCAAAGTTGTATTTGAATCTGACAAATTTGTACTTTCTAAAGGAGGGATGTATGTGGGGAAAAGGTACTTGTGTAATGACCTATTTAAGGCCAATGTGGTTGTCATTGATGAAAACTCAAAGTATGTGTACCCAAAGACTATTAATAAAGAAAAGTCTTCAGTTTACACTGTTGTGTCTCCTTATCTATGGCATGGTAGATTAGGACATGTAAACTATGGTACAATGAAAAGAATAGCAAATTTGGGGTTAATTCCAAGATTTGAGTTGGATGCCACGTTATAAGTGTGAGACTTGTGTTGAGGCCAAGTTTGCTAAGAAACCTTTCAAATCCGTTGAAAGAACAAGTGAACCTCTACAACTAATCCATAGTGATCTATGTGATTTAAAATTTGTAGAAAGTAGAGGTGGAAAGAAGTACTTCATCACATTTGTGGATGACTGTACTAGATTTTGCTATCTTTATTTACTAACTAGCAAAGATGAGACTATGAGCATGTTTGTCAAGTATAAAAATGAAGTTGAAAACCAACTTGATAAATGAATCAAAGTGCTTAGGTCGATAGAGGAGGAGAATACGGTTCAATCAAGTTCAAAGAGTTTTGTGCTAGTTTTGGAATAATTCTCCAAACGATCTGCACCTTATACTCCACAACAAAATGGAGTTGCTGAACGATTGAACAAGGACACTAAAGGAGATGGCTAATGCCATGCTTTTGAGTTCAGGTTTACCTCGAGAACTTGTGGGGGAGGCGTTTTAACTGCAAATTATATTCTTAATAAAATACCCCACAAAAAGACAGGTAAAACTCCATACGAGTTATGGAATGGAAAGTTGCCATCCTACAATTTTCTAAAAGTGTGGGGGTGCTTGGCCAAGGTGGCAATTCCTCCTCCTAAACAAACTCGGTTAGAACCTAAAACGGTGGATTGCATATTCATTGGTTATGCTCAAAATAGTAGCGCATATAGATTTTTGGTTCACAAATCTGAAAATGTGGAAATCCATGTCAATACAATCCTAGAATCAAGGGATGTTGAATTTTTTGAGGATATATATCCTGCAAAAAGAAATCAATGAGAACTTTCTCAGAAAAGGCTTAGAGAATCGGAATCTGAGAATGATGAAGTTCGACCTAAGAAGCCGAACTTCGAAGGAGTAAAAGGTCTCGAATTGAAAATCTTTCGGACCTGATTTTATAACATACATGTTAGAAGGTGAGCCTCAAACATATAAAGAGGCAATGTCATCTCCAGATGCTCCTTTATGGAAAGAAGCTATTGACAATGAAATCCATTCTATCCTAAGTAACCATACTTGGGAATTGGTTGATCTTCCACCTGGAAATAAACCAATTGGATATAAATGGATATTCAAGAAAAAAACTAAAAGCTGATGGTTCCATTGATAAGTACAAAGCTCGGCTTGTAGCCAAAGGGTTTAGACAAAAAGAGGGTCTTGACTACTTTGATACTTATTCACCCGTTACAAGAATAACATTAGTAAGGATGTTGATTGCTATAGCTTCGCTATACAATTTGCAGATACATCAAATGGATGTGAAAACTGCATTCTTAAATGGTGATCTCGACGAGGAGATTTATATGGAACAACCTGAAGGGTTCAAGGTCAAAGGACAAGAACACAAAGTGTGTAGACTTGTCAAATCATTGTATGGACTTAAACAAGCTCCTAAGCAATGGCATGAGAAATTTGACTGGGTAATGATTCAAAATGGGTATAGAATCAATGAGTGTGACAAATGTGTGTACACTAAATCCACAATGATTGGATATGTACTTATTTGTCTATATGTCGATGACTTACTAATTCTTGGAGATAACATTGAGGTCATCAAAATCACCAAGAACATTCTCAAAAAGAACTTTGAGATGAAAGATTTAGGTGTAGCAAATGTTATACTCGGCATCAAAATTCTAAGGAATTCTGATGGCTTAGGTTTAACACAATCTCATTACATTGAAAAGGTAATTGAGAGATTTAAAGGATTCAGCATTAAAGATGCAAACAATCCTTTTCTTTCACACCTAACTTTAAGAAAGAACATTGGAAATAGTGTCAGACAACTGGAATACTCTCAAGTAATCGGCAGCATCATGTATATCATGAATTGCACTAGACGATATTGCGTACTCGGTAAGCAACCGAGTAGATATACCAGTAACCCCGGTCATGAGCATTGGGATGCTTTGATGAGAGTCTTAGGATATTTGAAAAGGACAAAAGACTATGTTCTACAATATGGCAAATATCTAGCTGTTTTGGAAGGTTATTGTGATGCCAATTGGATTTCAGATTCTGATGAATCGAAATCAACTAGTGGATATGTGTTCACGCTAGGAGGTGCTGCAGTGTCATGGAAATCCTCTAAACAAACTCTAATAACGCGCTCTACAATGGAATCAGAGTTTGTTGCTTTGGATAAAGCTGCTGAGGAAGCAGAATGGCTTCGACAATTTTTAGAAGATGTTCCAGTGTGGCCAAAACCTATTCCTGCAATTTGCATACATTGTGATAATCAAGCGGCAATTGCAAGGGCACATAATGTGATTTATAACGGTAGGTCTAGACACATTCGTCGTAGACACAATACCGTAAGGCGATTTGCTCTCAAATGGGATAATTTCTTTAGACTTTGTAAAGTCAAAGGAAAATATTGCGGATCCGTTGACAAAAGGTTTGTCAAAAGAGCAGATAAACTGCGCATCGAGGGGAATGGGTTTAAGAGCCTTAACCCAATAAAGAGATTCCAGGGTGGAAACCTAACCTATGCGATTGGAGATCCCATGGACTAGGTTCAATAGGACAACGCAAATTTTGGAAACTCTAGTGTAAGCACTTTGTCTCCCATTCCTATGATGCAACAAGTGCTTTCCTACAGCGTTATTAAGGGTACGCTATGCGTTTAATGATTCCTATAACTTGGGATGTATCATCCAAGTGAGATATGGTAGGCTATCTTTAAAAGGAATGCACCTATATGCGTGGAGCTGGCCGACTCTATGAAAATTTTTAAAGGCTTGATTTTCTAAAGCACGCATGAATCCCGAGAGGTTCAGGTTCGAAAGAACGAACACAACGAGAACCAATCTTGAATTGGAGGTACTCCGTGTGAGGTTTATTGTCTAGGCTTACACCAACAACTGGCGATTCAAGGCTTAGTCCATCGACTAGTTAAGTAAGTCCGATAGGCTTTCACTAAAGAAGGTTCAAAGCGAAAGCTACCTATCTTGATGCGGTGTATTTCAACAGGCATGCTCAAATTCCTTCGAGCCAAAAAATGTTTTGTTGATCCTTTAATGTGGGGGATTGTTGTAATTATGGTTAATGGATCAACGAAAGCCAATAATTATGATACGTCCTTTCTATTCACGTATCTCTTTTGGATTCATGTATTTCCTAATCTTTTCTGTTCACGTATCTATTGATTTCATGAATTTCCTAGATTCATGTATCTTTCGATTCATGTATTTATTGAGTTCATGAATCTCTTGAATTCACGTATCTTTGGATACATGAATCTCTTGGATTCACGTATCTCTTTGTTCATGAATCTCGTGGATACACGCGTCTATTTAATTCATGTATCTCTTTAGTACATGAACCAAAAAGCTCTATAAATAGATATGAGAATAGAGCTTCTTAACGGTTTTTTGGTTTTGGTTTTTTCCAACTCTATTCCAAAAAGCTTTGATATACTTTCCTACTCTCCTGTTTTTTCTGAGTGTGCTGGTTCAATTGAACGGTTCGATTGAGTCCTGTTTGCATAGTGCTGATCCAAACAGGTTCGAAGTGTTGTATCTTGGGAGGCATAGTTCGTGAATCTGCGGAGCACCTTTGGCGGAACTAATCGCCTTAAGGAGATTCGGATATCCGTACCTCACCTCCAATTTTATATTATGATTACAACAAACAGTGTGTATTTTCTGGATTATTTTCCAACACTATCAATATGAGATATTTTAATAATGTATCAATCGATAGCTATCTTAAATGGTACACGTAGAATTATAGCCACCAACGCCTTGCTTTCTATACTCATACATCCTATATATATTCACTCATGCTAACATGCATGGCCGGCTTACGCATTATTTTATACTCGTTTAAATGAGTATCTCAATAAGTTCAATTTATTTTAAGGATGAAAAGACCCCTTTTTTTGTGTCTCTTTTTTATTATCTATCATCAGGACACTTCATGTTGATGTCGTGCTAAATAGGTGCCCAATATAGGCCTAAAAATCTTCAAAAAAACTAACAGATAGAAGAAGCCGAAAAGGCCCTCAACGCCATTACTTGCCACTGCGACGGGGTACTGCCACGCCCCGTCGACGCCCCATCGCAGTGGCGTCCACCGCAAGAAGGGAAAGACTATGGGAATCAATTGTCTCGGGCGAGGGTCGTGGAGCCCTTCCGAGGGAAAGAGAGAATAATCACCCCCTTGAGGATGAGGCAACTTTAGATGGTGGGGGTGGTGTTAGACTCATCAAACAGGTGGGTTAGATTAACAATAGTCCAACTCAAATAAATCTATTTAACTCATTCTGACTTATTTTTATACAATACAAATTTAGTGACCTGTACCCAATCTAATCATACCTAGCTCAACCTATATTATTAGAACACTTTCATTAACTCAATTTATGAAAATTCATACTCAAATTGAGGTGAGAATGCGAAGTGAGCGAACGTGAGATCAAATAAAAGAGAGAAAGAACGAAAAGAGAGTTATAGAGGTGGATTGAGTTTAATTAATTATAAATTGATTTATGATCTAATTAATATTTATATTATATTTAAACTCATTTATGATTAATTTATTTAATATAATTAACCAATTAATGATTTATTCAACTTGAATATGAACTACTAGGGTTACCCTAGTGGCCACCTTTCCAACATAGAAGGGGAGATTGGGGGTTCGAAAATCTCTACTTTCTCGGGGTTGGGGTTGGGGTTGGGGGTTGGGGTTGGGGTTGGGGTTGGGGTGGGGATGATTTAGTTTCAAGCATGGATTTCGATTCCTACGCTCTATAAGAAAATAGGGTAAAAATTTGAAAGTGAGAATTAGAGTAAGAGTAGAGTAAAATCGAAAAAAAAAATTGAATATGGATTAACAAATTGACCAATAATTTATTTTGATGAGCCTAGATGGTGTACATTTGCCTTCGCGTGCTTCCTGTCCCATTTTCCTATATGAGGGTTTGGTGATCCTGACAACAATGACGGTAGCCGCACGATTCACATCCTTGCCCCTCGTGTATCTCTCCCTCTCTCTCTATTTCTATAATCATCGTCATCATCTTCAGCCTTTGTTGTTGTCTTTTCAATACTTTATTGATGTGGACCTCGTGGAATGACAAATGACAATAAAAGAAAACTAATAAAAAGTCTACATAAATTTTTCCATCATCGAAACGAAGGGTCCTAATGGATATATTTAATTGCATCATTTTTGACACGTGGTGACACATCCTTAAAGTGTACCACCTAGGGTTTTGATTAATAGATTATTAACCATAAACTTAACTTAGTCCATATCAATTCGTAACTTATTTTTTAAATTCTTAATATGCAAATGATTTTCAATAAAAAAAATTGATACTAATTAATTTGATGTGGTTTGATTAGAAACCTAAATAAAGTAACGCAAAATTTACTTTATTCATGAAAATCAAAGATTTTGGGTTCGAAGATTTGATTACATAGATTTCTCAAATGCGTTCTCGGTATTGTTCTTTTTATAAAAACACATTTATTAGGCAGTTTGAATTGATTTTGTTACTTCCTATTATGTAAATGATCATACGAATGTGTAAAACAACAGAGTAACATCCAATAAAATAATGAATAAATTGTAGAACTTACTTCAGAGCACTAAAAACATCTGCAATATTAGCTCAAAAATCACACCTATAACCTAGATCTGATTTTTAATTAACACAAAATCGCTCATTGTTATTTTATTTTATGGATTTTCATTTATCTAAAAGAAATTCAAACAACATGCAATACGTAATTATTCCAAATGTAACGACATACAAAATATGTCTATACTAAAATGACTTACGACATGTAATTAAATAAATCTAACGTGCAAACTATACATCACATAGTTTTAATTAAATGACCTAACTCTAATGGTAGACAATAATTATCATGTAACTATGCTAACACGTCACACGTTTTAATTTAATGATCCTGAATGTGTAATTACTAAATGACGTGCAGTGGATAAACCTAGTTCTACATGATACGCACATGATATTTTTTGTTTTTGTTTTAATTAAAATTCGTAATTAAAAATACCCTATATTTAAACATGCAATTTAAGCTAAAAAGAAAAAGATCTAATTTATTCTAAGGCAATTTTTTTGCATTTTTTATTTGAATTTCGGAATAAATAAATTACTTAATTAAAATATGCAGTCAAACCTAAAACGGGCAATATTATCAACAAAAATAAAATTAAATCATATCTAATCTTTTTTGGATTTTTTATGGAAATAATCAAATAACGGACAACCATTCAAACAAATATAATCCACACAATTTATATTATCTATTTAAACTTAGAAATGGAATAAACCAATGATTAAATCCAAGTGATTAAATATATTAATGGAATGTTTTCTGTTTAAATTTGAAAACAAGTAAATCAACGATTGTATCCAAGTAATTATGGATAAGATGGAAGATGTTTTGCACTACAAGGTATCATATCTCATAGCTAAAGATCGGATTACCATCCAAGCACGTTGTTGAGTAAGAAAAGTTTCCTAACTTAGGGTGATTTCTAAGATTTTGTGGATATGCATTATTGCTTGAATATTTGATAAAAGATGACAATCAATCAAAATAGGCGAGTAAACTATTCAAATCAATTAAAAATAAGAAAATTACCTAATTTGCATATTGACTTTCCAAATTTGAACTTGACATAATTGGACCGGAATCGCGAGATGGGACTCGACGATGGTGGGCGGTTCACTGGCTAAGATAGCGATGGTGGTGCTCGTTGCAGCGGCTCAATATGATGGTAGGGCAATAGGTTTGTCGGGGAAGTTCTGCGGCTCAAGATGGCAAGTACGCCGCGATGAATGGAATATAGATCCGGCCACAGAGAAGTAGTGTGTTCATGTCGGGGCTCATGGCTCAAGTTGGTAGGATGTCGCGAGGCAGCAGCTCAATCACAAAGAAGTAGTGAGCGACGTCGAGGCTCCACGGGATAGCTTGATAGTAGGGAGCAGTGATCGTCAGTAGGCAACATGGGTTGCTTGGGTAGCATGGAGCAGCTAGCGTCATCATGGGTCACCGCAGCGACGACGAGACGGCTCATAGGCGATGAAGGTCATCGGGGCGTTGCGGCCGGGAGTAGCAAGTAGCGACAACGGTGCGTCGAAAGGCAATGCGGCAAGGGGGTGTCTTGGCCAAGGTTTGGTCTAGAGGATTCTCTTCTCTCCTCACGTGTTTACCTATTGTGAAATTTTGATTTGCCGACTTTGAATTATCAAATAAATATGTCTATATAGCAAAAACCTAGGTCTAAACTTGATTATACGGGCTCATCTAGGCCATTTCTATTGGAAAAACATCTCCGAGTGATTTTGATGATGTCTAAACTATCCTTAGTATAATATTTATTATGATGTATGCAAATGTTTGGATCAAAGGACCGTGCAATATCCATGGTGTAATCTGTTGGATAAATTCTCTTTAGGTATTTTGAAGTTGACAAAACATTTTCTTTAGTCTAGTCTGAAGACTTATAGACTCTACTGGCAAAGTCTGAAGATCAAAGTCTGAAGCTAGCAAGACTCATGTTTCAAAGTCTAACCTCATGGACAAGTTTCCAAACCAACAAGATAAAAACTTTATTTTGATCTAATATGGTTCTTACTCCAAACGGCTGGGGAATATCTTTCTATTGGATTCAGCACTAGAAGATCTTATTTTCGTATTCGAATATGTATAGATTCTCTAAAGATTTCGCAACTTATATATGGAAATCAAGATCCTGATTGTATGGGCGAGCAGGATTGATGGACTATCAACACTTACCTTAAAGAGCTCGAGATCTCTCTAATTGATTCTGTCCAATGGGTTGATTGGAAGAACTTCTTTGGAAGGTGCCAACGGTAATGAAGGCATGAAGAAGTATATAAGAGAGATGCTCCGCTTGTTGAAGGGTGTCGGATAGAAGAATTCCAAAGTCTGAATCTCATTTTCTATTTTGTGATCTTATTCTTCGAGCGTTATATGTAATCAAAAGAGAGATCATATTGTGGTGAGACCTTGAGGAAGTGTAGTAGAGCTTCTACACTGTGGACTCAAGAGCGTGAGACTGTAATCACTCTTTTTGATTCTTAGTGAAATCTAGCCAGAAGGGCTGTCCGTGCGGGAGAGTGGACGTAGGCTTGGTCTAAGCCGAACCACTATAAATCTAGAGTCTTGATTCTCTATCCCTAATCCTTTTATCTTTCATTACTTTCATTTGCTGCGATTGTTGGTTTTAATTCTTTAATCTCTCATTCAGATTAAATTGTTGAAATTTCTTTAATCACCTATTCACCCCCCTCTAGGTGCTAATTCTAGTCCTAACAATTGATATCAAAGCTTGTGTACTCATTCATAAGAAGTGTCTTTACTTCCGAGTAAAAGATCTATGGCTAGTATGTTGCCTACAGGGTTGGTTGAAGGTCAAAGCAATACCAGACCTCCATACTTTGATGGAAAAGACTACATCATATGGAAAAACAAGATGAAAGCATTCCTAAAATCGAAAGATCCTTTGGAATGGGAAGTGGTAGATAAATGAATCATTCCTGCTGCTGCATCAGAATCAGAGATAGGAAAAGAAGTTGCTGATCCCACTCTACTGACTCAAGAAGAAATCACCAAGAGACAGACTCTTGACGCTAAAGCCATTTACTCATTATATTATGCTTTATCCCCTACTGAGTATAACAGAATATTTTCTTGTGATACAGCAAAAGAAGTATGGGATAGGCTTCACATTACCTATGAAGGGACTGATCGAGTGAAAGAAACAAGGATCAATATTCTTTTGGGACAATATGAAGTCTTTAAGATGAGATCGGGAGAATCAATAACCGACATGTTTAGTCGCTTTACTGAAATTGTGAATGGTCTTGAATATCGGGGACATCCAATCTCGGGACATATGAAGGTCAACAAACTCCTACGAGGACTCTCTAAAGACTCGGAATTACATAAAAACCTCAATAAGAGAGACGCAGAGGATTGCTCCACTCTCTCGTAGACGAACCGGTTGGGACTCTTCAATCTTATGAAGTGGAACACACCAACGAAGAGGAAGATTCAAAAGGTAAGAAATCTATTGCCTTAAAGTCTAATGACTATTCGATGCTACGAGACTCAAGAAGATCTAGATGATGAAGAACGGCACTCATGATAAAGAGATTCAAAAAATTGAACAGAAAAGGAAGGAAATTCAATTGGAAGAAACAAAGCTCACAAAGGTTTCAAAATAAATCAATAGAGGAAGATGATTCTAACAAAGAAGTGACTTGCTTTGAATGCAAGAAAAAGGGACACATCGACCCAATTGTCCTCTCGTTAAAGAAGAGAAAAGGAAAGACCGAGAAATACGGGGAAGGCACTCAAAGTAGAGACTTGGAGTGACACTGAATGTGAAGAAAGTGATGACGATTATGCCAATATCTGTTTAATGGCAAAATCAGATTCAGACTCAGACAGTGAACTCGAGGTTAGTAACCTAAAAATTCCTGTCAAGGTTTCTAAATATATTGATGAACTTTGTCTTAGTCTAAAAACCTCTCTCAAGAGGATCTCCGAATTAAAAAGGGAAAATTCTACATTGAAGCAACAGGAAAAACTTATGAAAGAAAAGTTTGAAAAGTTGGAAAAGGACTTTGCTGTTGTGAAAGAAAACTCAGACTTTATTTCAAATGAAAATAATCTTTTGAAAAATGATATTACTAACATATCAAAAAGATTTTCAAATGGTTCTGAAAAGTTGGATAAGATTCTTTCGATACAAAGACCATACTTTGATAAGTTAGGTCTTGGTATGACTTCTGAAACTATTCCACTAATTGATTTCCCAAAGGTAAATGAAAGAATCAAACAGAGACCAGCTAGAATTGTTTATAAGAATCATTTCCAGAAAGTTTTTGTAAAACCTATTGGCGAAATGCTTTGAAATGTTCCAAGTGCAAAAGCTCAGAACATTTTGAGAAAAAATGTCCTTTGGTTTGGAGACCGTTAAAAGGAACTGGGCTAAGACTGTCTATTGCTCTAACACTTTTGGACCCAAGATGATATGGGTACCAAAGAAAGCTTGAATTCGTGTTAATTGCAGGTTACTATCAAAATGAAGATTAAATGGTATCTTGATAGTGGCTGCTCAAGACATATGACAGGAGACTCAAGTTGCTTCATAAGACTTGTCCAAATAGACGGAGGAAAAGTTTATTTTGGTGGTAACAACAAAGGAAGAATTATTGGTCGAGGAACAATAAAGATTTGAAGTTTGTCAATCAAAAATGTTTCCTTAGTTGAAGGATTAAATTACAACTTGCTTAGCATAAGCCGCTTGTGTGATCTTGGTTTCAAGATCAATTTTCAGGAAGAAACGTGCTCGGAATCGGCAAAGACTTTACTCAATCTTTTACCGGACGAAGACATGGAAATATCTATCTTCCGGATGTGAATCATGAAAAATCTCGGTGCTTAATATCGTACAAGATGAAGCTAATCTATGGCACAAAAAGCTAGGCCATACCAATATGAAGCAAATCACCAAGATCTCTTCCAAGAAACTTGTTCGAGGATTGCCTATTCTCAATTACTCAAAGTCGATCTATGCACACCATACGTCCGGGTAAACAAGTTAGAAACTCTTACAAACCAATAAATAAAGTTTCCACTAATCATGTACCGTAGCTTCGCATATGGATTTATTTGGACCTACCAGAATGCAAAGCATTGGTGGAAAAAGGTTTTGTTTAGTAATAGTGGATGATTATTCACGATTTACTTGGGTCTACTTTCTTTCAAGTAAGTCTGAGACTTTCTCTCTCTTTTCAAAGTTTGCTAAGAAAGTACAGAATGAGAAATGTCACACTATCTCAAGCATTCGAACAGACCATGGAGGTAAGTTTGAAAATCAAGACTTTACTAAATTTTGTGATGAATTTGGTTTTCAGCACAAATTCTCCTCTCCATATACACCAGAACAGAATGGGGTTGTGGAAATGAAGAATAGGTCTTTACAAGAAATGGCAAGAACTCTTTTAATTGGAAGTAATATTTCTTCAAGGTTTTGGGCTGAAGCCTGTGTCAACGCTTGCTATATTATAAACCGAGTGTTTTTAAGGCCAATTCTTGAGAAAACTCCTTATGAAATTTTTAAAGAAAAGAAACCAATAGTTTCTTATTTTCAAGTATTTGGTTGTAAATGTTTTATTCTAAAGAATGCAAATGATCGTGTTGGTAAGTTTGAAAAGAAATCAGATGAAGGATTCTTTCTTGGTTACTCAAGCGCAAGCAAAGCCTATAGAGTATTTAACAAGAAGACTCGGATCGTGGAAGAATCAATGAATGTCAAATTTCAAGACTCTCCACAAATTCAGCAAACTTAGATCGAAGATTCATAATCTATTCCGGACTCGCTAGATCTACCTCCATTGAAGCAGTTAAAAATTCAGAAGCAAAGTACAACAAGATACCGATAAAGAATCTACTAAAGAAAAAGATCAACAATCTATCGACTGTCCAAGAATCGGAAGCACAAGTCTAGTCATCCTGAAGAACTCATTATTGGAAATATTAATGAGGAAATTCGAACAAGATCCAAAAGGCGAGAAGAGTCTAGTGTTGTTGCTCTTATTTCTGAAATAGAACCCAAAAATATTGAAGAAGCTTTAGCTGATGAAAGCTGGATTGAAGCAATGCAAGAAGAGCTCAGACAATTCAGTATTAACGACGTATGGGAATTGACTCCTAAACCAAAAGGTAAATCAGTTATTGGAGCTAAATGGGTATTTAGGAACAAAGTTGATGAAAAAGGCAAAGTAACAAGAAACAAAGCAAGACTCGTGGCTAAATGATACACGCAAGAAGAAGGAATAGACTATGATGAGACCTATGCTCTAGTAGCAAGGTTAGAAGCAATCGATTACTACTTGCTTTTGCTTGTTATAAGAATTTCAGGTTATTTCAAATGGATGTCAAAAGCGCATTCCTGAATGGATTTATTCAAGAAGAAGTCTACGTGGAACAACCTCCGGATTTGAAGACTCAAAGAAACCAGACTCGGTGTTCAAACCGAAGAAAGCTTTATATGGATTGAAACAAGCTCCTCGAGCTTGGTATGAAAGGCTAAGTAATTTCTTAATTCATAATGGCTTTTCTAAAGGAAAGGTAGACACTACTTTGTTTATTAAAAAGGAAGGTAAAAGTTTTCTACTTGTTCAGATTTATGTTGATGACATTATATTCGGATCATCTAATGAGACTTTGTGCAAGAAATTTTCTAAGTCTATGCAGGATGAATTCGAGATGAGCATGATGGGTGAACTATCCTTTTTCCTTGGTCTACAAGTGAAACAACTAAAGGAAGGAATATTTATTCATCAAGAGAAATATGCAAAAGAACTTGTTAAAAAGTTCGGTCTGGAAAATTGCAAAAAGACTGACATACCAATGTCAAGTTCCTTGAAGATAGACAAAGATGAAGCATGGAAGAAAATCGACCAAAAGTTATACAGGAGCATCATTGGTTCACTTATTTATCTTACTGCATCCAGACTTGACATATTATTTAGTGTTTGCATATGCGCTAGATTTCAATCGATCCTAAGGAATCTCATTTAAGTGCTGCTAAACGTATCATTAAATATGTTGCTACTACTTTTGCTAAGATTGGTCTATGGTATCCCAAAGAAGGAGACTTTACTCTTCTTGGTTATTTGACGCAGATCTTGCAAGTTGTAGAGTTGAAAGAAAAAGCACTTCAGGTACTTGTCAATTGCTTGGAAATGTAGTATCTTGGTTTTCAAGAAAACAAAGTACTGTGGCTCTTTCAACAGCTGAAGCAGAATACGTAGCCCTTAGAAGTTGCTGTTCTCAAATATTGTTGATAAAACAACAACTACAAGACTTTGGCATTGAAGATTCTTGCACAGAGATCAAATGTGACAATACCAGTGCAATCAATCTTACAAAGAATCCAATCCTACATTCAAGAGCAAAACATATTGAGATTCGACATCATTTTATAAGAGATCATGTTCAGAACAAAGAAGTCTTGATACAATTCATAGACTCAAAGAATCAAGCGCGAGACATCTTCACAAAGCCACTTGAGAAAAGCTTATTTGAGTCTATTCGCTCAAGACTCAATATTTTATCTCTTGAAGAATGTTGAAGCTCAGACTCAGAATCTAAAGTCTGACAGAGTATTAGACTCAAAAGGTTGTAGACTGAGAATACCAATCGACACGACTGTAAGTTCATTTATTTACTTAAACTTTTATTTCGAAAAGGTAAGATTGCCTGTTTATCTCTAATTGAGCTTATTAAGGCAGTTAAATTTTAAAAAAGGTGGTTATCGATTTATTAAGGCAGATATTTTTTTTAAAAGGAAATTCTTAATATTTCCAAATTGCGACGCTTAAGTTAACCCATATCAGTTATCTTTTATATACATCTTCTCCTTCTTCGTTTTTACTTTACCCAGAAACCCTAGTTCAAAAGCTTTTCACTCCTCTAAATTTTCTCTCCTAAATTTCTACCTCTCAAGCTTTTGACTTTCTTGCGACACAAGTGTGAAAGTTTCTCCAAGAAAGCAACAATGTCTTTCCAAAGGAAATCCTCAAGGATAGCAAACAGGGGACCACAGGGCTCTGGTGAGGGGCCTACGCACTTCGATCTCACGAAGAAAGTGACTTTCCAACGAGACTCAACAATCTCAACAGCGCACCTCCTCAACTAGATCTCATGATCGTCGTCCTCAACATGCAGAACAAGTTCTTGAAAATGTTGAACCTGTAAGATCACTCAAGCCTGCTTTTGTTTATAGGTTATACTCTGCGTTGAAGGAAGGAGGTTCTGCAATGACCTTCATTGATGAATTTTTGAAAGAAAAAGGTTATAAAAATGAGACACACTTTCTCACTGTGATGGAGAGATCATGCGTTGTTTCTGTTGGAACGGCAGCAAAAGTCTTTGCAAACTTTCCCAGTGACCCTCGATTTGGTACTGTAAATCAACCTGAGGGAAAGGATGATGATGAGAAAATGTTTTTACATTTTAAACCTTGGATGGGTGTGGCTGCAAACCTTCGAGGAAAGAAGGATGATCTGTTTCGATCAGAAGGACACATAAAGATGTATGAGAAACTGCTGAAGCGTGGGGTGATGAATCCACGGACGGTGGACTTTGATTTTCTGGATTTATTAAGGATCAATCTGAGAGAGAAGTTTGAGAAACTTCAACTTCATAAGTTCTGTACTGAATGTGATGTGCTTATTCTGAATTAACAGCATATTTTTATTCTAATCTCAGTTTCCTTGATGCGAATAGCTTTTCATTCAGTGCGAGAGATAGAGAATATATTGTTGATACGGACACTCTGGCAAATGTAATTGGTGTGGAAAGAGGTGCTTTCCAATCAAGTTTTGTGTCTGTAAGTCATGCAACTCTAGAACTTGCGAGAGACTGAATTGCTGAAGGATGTCTCTCCTACTCCAGGATGAATGCAACAAACACTCTGCTTCACAAGATTGTGATCAACTATCTTAGACCGAAATCAACATCAAAGACAGATGTATCCATCTTAGAGGCTAAGTTGATGTATGCAATCAAGATTGGTCTTAACTTTTCTCTGCCACACACTATCATGTTTCACATGTACAGGTCCATGGCAAAGGACAAGGGAAAACTCCCTTATGCTGCTCTCATCACTCGTCTTTTCAGACACTTGAACATTCAGCCTCCTCACATTCTCTCTGTGAAGACTATTGATCAAATGGTCATCGGACTGAGGATGATAACAAAGATGCGTCTGAAAGAATTCAGCAAGAAGCTGGAGCAGTTCAAGGAGAAGACTCCTGTTAAGTCTAGACCAGACCCTTCTGCGGCCAAGAGAAAAGGAAAGGAACCGGTGACTGGTCCTATCAAGAAGAGGAGGGCAATCATCATGGAGGATGAAGATGATGAGGATGATTTGCCTATCTCGCTCTTGTTTCTCGAGTCGCACACTGTTTCAGCTGTTCCGAACAACATTTTGCGAAGACACCGAGAAAGGACTCCGAGGAAAGGGATCCTTACAAGAAGAAGAAGAGAAAGAAGAGAAAGAAGAAGAGCAAGAAGAGAAAGAGAAAAAAGAAGAAGAGGAAGAAGAAAAAGAAGAACAAGATGAAGAGGAAGAACCAGCAAAAACAAATTCTCTAGTAGAAAAAAAGGATCAAAGACATCCTGTCACTGAGGAAACTCCTCAGAAAGAAGAGTACTTCTCCCCTCCAGAAGACATTGAAACAGGGGGAGATGTTCAAAGAGAATGTACTCCTCTTCTATTAACTTTTAACAGTGCAGGTGTTAGTCGATCGCCTCATGATGCAGAAGATGTTCATGCTACTCATTTTCCTGAGGGAGAGGCATCATCTCCAAATATTGATCTCTCTGTTGATATTCACACTGGCTTGACTCCACCATCAGACCGAGTTGACGCAATCACACAGACTGACAATTCAGGAGATTTTGGAAGGTTGCTTGACATCATCTTGGAGCTCAAAGGCCAAATATATGCTATGGGGTATGAATTTCAGACTCTACAGAGTGAGAATCATGCCATGTTCATCACCATGCATGATCGCCTTAAAGAGGTTCGGCTTCGAGTTCGAGCCACTGCAAAAGGAACTGCTCTTGCTCAACACGGGAAGATCCGAGGAAGCTAGAAGGAACCTGGTCAAGTCTATGGAGGACTTTCAACTTGTTCGCATTCCTCGTGCTCCTTGATTTTTTTTAATGCCGACAAAAAGGGGAGAAGACTTTGCAAATTTCAAGACGCAAATTTCAAGACTCTATCCTCAAACCAAATCTTCACTTTTAAACATATTTTTTTTTGATTTGTTATGATTGTGATTGATATTTTGACTTTATCTTGAGTTTTTTGAATGTGTGCTCATTATTGCATTACTTTAAGCTATTAAATTAGATAAAGATAGTAATGTATGCACATGACTAATGAGGTTTCTGTGGATGTAGATCTGTGTACAGGGTAAGTCGTGTATCGGGACATACGTGTACAGGATAACTTCTACTATTTTTATTCTAATCTTTTATGAGATATCAATGCTTGCTTAAAAGTTGTATTGCAGGGCAATAATATTCAAATTTGCAGAAAAGTTTTGTCACCATAAAAAATGGGGAGATTGTTGGATAAATTCTCTTCAGGTATTTTGAAGTTGACAAAACATTTTCTTTAGTCTAGTTTGAAGACTTATAGACTCTACTGGCAAAGTCTGAAGATCAAAGTCTGAAGCTAGCAAGACTCATGTTTCAAAGTCTACCCTCATGGACAGTTTAGTTTCCATACCAACAAGATAAAAACTTTATTCTGATCTAATATGGTTCTTACTCCAAACGGCTGGGGAATATCTTTCTACTGGATTCAGCACTAGAAGATCTTATTTTCGTATTCGAATATGTAGATTCTCTAAAGATTTCGCAACTTATATTTGGAAGGATCTACTTATGGAAACCAAGATCCTGATTGTATGGGCGAGCGGGATTGATGGGCTATCAACACTTACCTTAAAGAGCTCGAGATCTCTAATTGATTCTGTCCAACGGGTTGATTGGAAGAACTTCTTTGGAAGGTGCCAACGGTAATGAAGGCATGAAGAAGTATATAAGAGAGATGCTCCAATTGTTGAAGGGTGTCGGATAGAAGAATTCCAAAGTCTGAATCTCTTTTTCTATTTTGTGATCTTATTCTTCGAGCGTTATATGTAATCAAAAGAGAGATCATATTGTGGTGAGACCTTGAGGAAGTGTAGTAGAGCTTCTACACTTTGTGGACTCAAGAGCGTGAGGCGTAATCACTCTTTTTGATTCTTAGTGAAATCCAGCCAGAAGGGTTGTCCGTGCGGGAGAGTGGACGTAGGCTTGGTCTAAGCCGAACCACTATAAATCTAGAGTCTTGATTCTCTATCCCTAATCCTTTTATCTTTCATTACTTTCATTTGCTGCGATTGTTGGTTTTAATTCTTTAATCTCTCATTCAGATTAAATTGTTGAAATTTCTTTATTCACCTATTCACCCCCCTCTAGGTGCTAATTCTAGTCCTAACATAATCCATAGGAAAGAAGTTCGCAAAATGTCCTTATACGATTTTTCTATAAACAGTACTAGTGGACCTAAAAGATCAGCAATTGATGATATTTGTGTAGAAGCTATAAAAATCGAGTTGATGGTGTTGTGACAACGACGTACATCTGATGATATTTGTTGGGTCAGCAAATTAGCCATTGTGGCCTTGGGTTTGTATAGTAGCAAAATCTAGTTGAAACATGTAGCCAAGTAGCTAAGTCATTTGACATGTTTGTCAAAGACTTTTATGAGGATACAATAGCAATTGCTATTTCTAGATAGTATGCAAAGGTTTGAGGAAAAGAGTAGTATTGGTAGTTCCATTCATGAACAACAGCTCAATGGTAACTCCAACAACTATTTGCTTCTCAATCCACCTTCAACGGATAGATTGAAGATCATTATAAAAGAGAAGACCTCAGAAGCCATGTGTTAGAGTGTGCAACTTCAAAAGATCAAGAAGCTTACTTCTTGTTGTTTTTCTTAGCTATACGCTCTCCGTCGTACTGTTTTAGCATTCGTGCTATTTAGTAATTGTGTTAAGGATTAAGTGTATAAGAGTAAGAGCTGTAGTTGAGTCTTAATAGTGATATCTATTTTGTAAAGGATAAGTGTTGGCCATTTGTAACTTTACATGCAAATTACTAGTGGAATCCAACCCACCTTATGGTTGTTAGTTTGAAGAGTGGACGTAGGTTTGTGGACTAAGCCAAACCACTATAATCCTCTATGCATTGCTGTTTTCATATGTTTACTCCTATTTGCAGTCGGTTGCTTTACAGCTTTTCTAAATATCATGTTGACCTAATCTTTGCTTAACGATTAGCTAATTTCTTTGAAAGATCGCCAAATTTTCCAAAACAATCTATTTACCCCTTCTAAGATGTATTGTTAGCCACTAACAATTGGTATTAGAGCCCTTTGCTCGTTATTTGAAGTGCATTACTTATGAGCATAAAGATCCCCCCTTATAGCTAACCGCGACAGCTTTTTTATTAATGATACTCAAGCTCCCAACAAGCCACCTTACTTTGATGGAAGCAACCATAGTTATTGGAAGCAAAGAATGCAATCATACATTGAATTCAATAATCTGGATATGTGAGATGTAATTATAAATGGTGTAGAAGTACCGGCTCCTAC
Organism: Eucalyptus sp. ANBG9806169; assembly: GCA_014182395.1. Taxonomy (NCBI): domain Eukaryota; kingdom Viridiplantae; phylum Streptophyta; class Magnoliopsida; order Myrtales; family Myrtaceae; genus Eucalyptus; species Eucalyptus sp. ANBG9806169. The sequence goes on from CM024577.1 coordinate 26,096,813, forward strand.
CAAGACGGTTAAGAAGCCGTTGCTGTTAACAACATGGAAGAAGCTTGAAAAAAAGCTCCTCTTAATGCTAAGGCCAAACATCTCTTGTATTGTGCTTTATCACCATTTGAGTTTAATAGAATTTCTTTTTGTGGTACAGTTAAGGAAATTTGAGATTATATCATGCTGACATTTGAAGGAATAGATAGGGTGAAAGAAACAAAGCTAAACATCTTGCTTAGAAGCAACAAGTTATTCAAGATGAAATCTAATGAAAACAGTACACAAATGTTCACTTGATTCACTAAAATAGTGAATGGTCTTGCTCTTCAAGGAAAAGTGTATATTGATATTGAATAGGTGAACAAGCTATTGCGAGCCTTATCCAAAGAAAGGACAAATTGAAGAAGGAACTTGACCTTCAAGTGAATAAAGTAAAACTTATTCGAGTTGAGAATGAGAATTTCAGAGATGAGATTCAAAAATCAACATCAAATTTTCTCTTGGTTCAGAAACTTTGAAGCACATTTTCTCAATTCAAATTCCTCACTACAACAAAAGTGGCTTGGAATGTGATGGAAATGAAGATGAGAAGAATCCCTTTCAAACTCAAATGATAGATTGAAGCACAAATCTCCTATGCATTGTTACAAATATCACTATGATAGACAATTCACAAGTGCTACTAGCTGAAGATTCCTAAGTGCTCAGATTGCAATGGATACGGCCATTTCAAAATGGACTATCCAAAACAACATAAGAGGTCCGAAAAAATTGGCTGGTCTTTTGGCCTTCAATCAAAGCCTAACCACAAGGGACTCAAGTTTATATAGGTACCAAGTTTATATAGGTACCAAAGAAAAGAATAGATTTTCTTGATTACATGTGATTTTCTAGAAAAACAAGTGGTATTTGGACAGCTAGTATTTTGGACATATGACTAGAGACATCATCAAATTTGGCACACTCACCACCATAGATGAAGGACTTGTTAATTTTGGGGGAAAAGACAAAGGTAAAATCATTGACAAAGGAAACACTGAGTTAGGAAATTTGATGAAGATGTTTCACTTGTCAAAGGATTAAAGCATAATCTCATGAGCATTAGCCAGCTGTGTGACAAAAGACACAAAATAAGCTTCAAAAAGGTAAGTGCATTAACACTAACAAGGACAATTCTCAATCATTCACTTGAAACAAGTATGACAATATTTACTTACTCGATATCAACTTTGAAGAATCTTATTGCCTATTGTCTATCAAGAAGAGTGTGATCTATGACACAAAAATTAGGTCATGTTAATGTCAAGCAAATTCACAAAATATCTTCAAAAGATTTTGTTCGTGGGTTACCAAAGATCAACTACATCAAATGTGATTCTTGCAATACATGTACATTGGGAAAGCAGATAAGAAGTTCTTTCAAATCAACAAAAACTATTACTACTACGGATCTTTTCAGCTGTTGCATATGGACCTGTTTGGGACTAAGACAAACAATAAGTCTAGGTGGAGAAAGTATTGTCTAGTGGTGGTTGATGATTTCTCATGATTTACATGGGTAATGTTTCTATCTCATAAGAATGAAACTTCTCACTCATTTGAGAAATTTGCATGACAAATTCAGAATGAGAAAGAATACAGTATCATTATCATCATAATTAATCATGGAGGAGAATTTGATAATCAAAACATTGCTGATTATTGTGATGAAAATGGAATGGAGCACAATTTTTCCACTGCCTATACTCCTCAACAAAATGGCATAGCTGAAAAAAGATCACTTCAAGAATGGCTAGAATCATGATGATTGAAAGTGGAATTCCCACTTAGTTTTGGGTTGAAGCCGTTGCTATCGCTTGTTACCACTCGACAGGGTATTGTTGAGACCCCTATTCAAAAGGACTTTGTACGAAATTTTCAAGGGAAGAAAGCCTATTCTACATTACTTCAATATATTTGGATGCAAATATTTCATTCTCAAGAATGTGAATGACAAATTGGGAAGTTCGATGCAAATGCAAGTGAAGGTATTTTTCTTAGATACTCAACTATTAACAAAGTCTATCATGTTTTCAATAAAGATTCAAAGTAGTAGAAGAGTACGTATATGTGAAGTCCAAGGATGATAAAAAAGAAGTGCAAGCCGATGACTGTGAAGACATCAAATAAATACCCGCACCAATCACTTGTAAATAGTGGCAACCATAACTATCAGCAGATCTTTCGAACCAAGGACAATCTTCTAAGGATAAGATATTCAAGTCAGAACATCTTATGGAACAAATTATTGGGAAAATGGATGAAGGAATCAAGACTAGGTCATCTCTTAAAAACATGCTAAATTCCTTGGCTCTTATGTCTCAATTGGAACCCAAAGGAATTGAAGATGCTATAATGGATGAAAACTTGATCGAGCCTATGCAAGATGAGCCACATCAATTCAAAGTCAATGATGTTTGGGAACTAATCGCTAGAACCAAAATCAAATAGTGATTGGAAGCAAGTGGGTATTCCGAAACAAACTCGACAAGAAAGGTAATGTAGTCTGTAACAAAGCAATGTTAGTTGCTAAAGGATATTTATAGGAAGAATGTATTGATTTTAATGAAATTTATGCTCTAGTTGCTAGACTAGAAGACATACATTTGTTACTAGCATACGCATGCTTTCACAATTTTGTGCTATAACAAATGGACATCAAAAGTGCATTTCTAAATGGTTATATCAAAGAAAAAGGTATATGTTGAGTAATCTCTAAGTTTTGAAGAACTAGGAAGATCAAGTGATGTCTATCGACTTAAGAAGACACTCTATGGACCAAAATAAGCACCTAGGAGCATGGTATGAAAGATTAAGCAATTTTTTGACTAATTATGATTTTGAAAAAGGTAAGGTAGACACTACTCTTTTCATTAAAATGAAAGTTAAAGATTTACTCATTGTTTAAATATACATTGATGACATAATTGTTAGAGCTACTGATGACATACTGTGCAATGATTTTGCAAACATTATGAAAAGTGAGTTCAAGATAAGCTGAATTCAGAGAATTCAATTTCTTTCTTGGCCTTCAAATCAAGCAAATTCCTGAAGGCACCTTCATACATCAGAGAAATATGCTAAGGAGATAGTGGAGAAATTTGGTCTAGAAAGATGCAAGAAAATTGAGATGCTAATGTCATCTTCTATCAAGCTGGACAAGGATGAAAAAGGTAAGCCCATCAACTCCAAATTATATAGAAGCTTGATAAGATCATTACTATACTTAACAATATTTAGACCGGATATCTTATTTAGCATCTGTTTGTGTGCCCGTTTTCAATCTGATCCAAAAAATTCTCATTTATTTGCTATTAAGCAGATCATTCGATACATTGGATCATTTCTAAAACTAGGAATATGGTATTCCAAAATTATAAATTTATATTGCTTGGATACTCAGACACTGACTTTGCAAGTTGTAAAATCAATATAAAGAGTACATCGGACACTTGTCAATTGTTGGGAAGTATGTTGATCTCTTAGTTCTTAAAGAAACAAAGTTTAGTTGCTCTTTCAATTACTGAGGATGAATATCTCTGGAAAGTTGCTATGCACAACTTATTTGGATAAAGCAATAGTTAAGTGATTTTGGAGAAAATGAGGAATGTATTCATATTATGTATTACAACAAAAGTGCTATAAACCTCACCAAAAATCCAATACTACAGTTAAAGGCAAAGCACATTAGGGTACGGCATCATTTTGTCAAAGATCACGTTAGCAATGGTGATGTTTATATATAGTTTGTAGATTCAAAACATCAGCTAAGAGATATCTTCACTAAGCCACTGGACAAAAGCCTTTGAATATATTCGTGGTGAATTGGGGATCTACAATGCACTTGAATAGTATCTTTTAGCTAATATTTAATTTACTTGACATTGATTAAAAAATCAAATATGTTAAAAATGCAGGTATGCATCTAATGTTTTTAAAAAAGTTATTATTATAGTGTAATTTTTTCCTCTATCTCATTTTATAGTCTAACACATGATATCCCTTATCTCTAGTTGTTACTGCTATTTTATTGGGATTTTGGAACCTGATTTGATTGCTAATTTAATTCTTGATTTTTTAAATCAACTATGTAGTAAAAATTACAGATAAGAAAGTTACCATTGGATACAACAGCTAGCTCGCTCTCAATGAGAACTTACTGCTTCTATTTATAAAGAGACAATATTTATGTCTTTCCTCACCACAAAATTATTTCTAATATTTCATACTCTCTTGCATTTTCTTACTCTCCTTAACACTCCCTCTTTTTCATTCCAAACCATGACACATAAACCTCACCCTGCCTCCAAGACCGTGCGAAAATCAGCTCGCACTACTAGACCAGTAACCAAAGCCTCAAAGGAGGAGACCTCTCAGCCAAAAGGATTGATTGAAGCCACTCAAAGTCAGAGTGTTGCTCAATCTCGACTAATAGGTGGGTCAACTACTATCGGCACTACATTGCCCTCATCAATTGAAAGGGTAACTCCAATGGTAAAAACACTTGAGTTGACATTGCCAACTGAGAAGGATACGACAGTTGTACTATCGATGTCACCTCTGACCCTTACTACTTTGTCAGTATCAACCCCGCTCCACCTCTACCTGAAGGCCTATTGAAAGGGCTAGCTGCTCTCATGGAAAGCTATGAATCACACCTGAAGAAATTGCTCAAATTTGAAGCCACTAGTTCATAAGCCTAGTAGGCCAAACATTTGTTTACTACTTAGGAATAGACAATTGCCGAATCATCTCAATCAGCTGTTCAACTCTCTCCTCAGAAGTCTTCTACCAAAGAAGAAGCATCTTCAGAGCCTATTGTTGCAAAAGACAAAGGCAAACAAGTCATCGAGGAACTCGAAACAGTCCCTGACCAAATAGTTACTTAGCCTAAAGGAAGTGAAGCCAAAACAGAAATAGAGAAAGCCTTAAGACAAACGTCGTGAAGATTATGATGACTGGGTATTTCAAAATCTTGAACCAACTGTCAATTTTTGAGGAAGAAAAAAACTTTGATTCTGAATTATTATTTCTCAAGAGCATCAAAAGGCCAACAATGCTTTTAATGACCAAGGAATCATTCCTCACAGATTTGTTGACTTTGATTTTCTCAACAACCATGGCATTTTTCTATTTGAACTTTTTGAACCCCTCAAGCTTAAGTTTTTCTGCTCCATGAAAGAAGAAATTCATACTACTCTAGTGGTCTTGTTTTACTCAAACTTGCATTTTCCAAACAAGGACTCATTCGTTTTCACTTTCGAAAACAAAATTATGTTGTGACTCTAGATGAACTCTTTGAGATAATGTAGGCCAAGTACAATGTTTTCAAAAGGATTCCTGTAGAGCCTGATGAGGCTTATAGTTTTGTGTTGGAAACCCCAATTTCTCTCAGAGTTCTTGAGAAATTGTGCCTTTGAGTTTGCTCCTCTGAAAATGAATTTTATTCAAAAGATCTTGACCTTATGCCTTTGTCCTAAAACATCTTCTACCAATTATGTTTCTCGTTATGAGGTTAGAGTTATTTGGACCATTCTCAACAATTCGATGAGTTCTCCTTCTCTCACATGATCTTTATTAACATATACTAGATGATAAATAGAAAGATGGGCAAGCTGCCCTATGGTGCTCTCATCACTCGTATCTTTAAGCACTAGAAGATCGACTTCTTTGATGCTGGCAAACATTCAGATCGGGAAGAAGACACTAGATAAGATGATATTGAGAATGACTCCCGAAAGATGGGTGTCGCGACCAAATTTTCAGGCGAATCACCTAGGGTTTGACTAATGGATTGTTAAGCCTAAACTTAGCTCGGGCTCTCCTAAGCCCATACCAATTCACGACTTAGGTTTAAATTCTTAACATACAAATGATTTTTCAATTAGGAGTCACCACTAATCTATTTTTGGTGGATTGATTAGAAACCCAAGTAAAGTAACGGGAGATTTACTTTACTCCTACGAACCAGAGAATATGAGTTCGGGGACTTGGTTATGCTAGATTTCTCTAATGCCCTTTTGGTACCTTTCTCTTTTATTTTGAAAAAAAAATATTTGGCAAGCAGCTTGAATTGATTTTAATTCACTTCCCTAACATATAAGGTGTTCATACGGGTGCGCAAACCACCAATTTAACATCCAAGAAAAGCAGTGAATAAATTGCAAGACTTACCTCATAGTAACGAAAGCATCTGCAATGTTAGATCAGAATTCACATCGACAGCCCTAGATATGATTTCTAATTAACACGCAATCACTCAATCTTTTTTCATGATTTTATCTTGTTTAATGAGAATCATGCTTTATGCAATACTACTAATCTAACATGACATGACATGACATAGCAACATGACCTAAGCTATATGACAAAAGTGAAATATGAGCATGTAGCCTATCCTAAAACGAAATTGATTTATTCTAAGACAATTTTTTGGTATTTTCCATGAAATTCGAAATTAGAAAATAACAAAAATTATCTAAAATTAAGATATCATCCAAGTTATATTAAGATTCAGATTAGGTCAAATCTTAACTTAAACTAGCATGTTATCTTAATTTGGATATATAATTTTTGTTATTTTCTAATTTCGAATTTCATGGAAAATACCAAAAAAATTATCTTAGAATAAATCAATTTCGTTCTTTAGGATATGCTGCATGCTCATATTTCACTTTCGTCATATAGCTTAGGTCATGTTGCTATGTCATGTCATGTCATGTTAGATTAGTAGCATTGCATAAAGCATGATTCTCATTAAACAAGAGAAAATCATGAAAAAAGATTGAGTGATTGCTTGTTAATTAGAAATCATATATAGGGTTGTTGATGTGAATTCTGATCTAACAATGCAGATGCTTTCGTTGCTATGAGGTAAGTCTTGCAATTTATTCACTGCTTTTCTTGGATGTTAAATTGGTGGTTTGCGCGCCCGTATGAACACCTCATATGTTAGGGAAGTGAATTAAAATCAATTCAAGCTGCTTGCCAAACATTTTTTTTTAAATAAAAGAGAAAGGTACCGAAAGGGTGTTAGAGAAATATAGCGTAACTAAGTTCCCGAACTCATAATTTCTGGTTCGTAGGAGTAAAGTAAATCTCCTGTTACTTTACTTGGGTTTCTAATCGACCCACCAAAAATAGATTAGTGGGACTCATGATTGAAAAATCATTTGTATGTTAAGAATTTAAACCTAAGTCGTGAATTGATATGGGCTTGGGAGAGCTTGAGCTAAGTTTAGACTTAGCAATCCATTAGCCAAACCCTAGGTGGTTCACCCGAAAATTTGGTCGCGACAGCTTGACGACTCCGCTGGGGGCTTGAGTTGAAAGCTTTTAGTGGACTTAAGCCAATTTCTCTCTTCTATTTTGACAAAATATTTTCATTTGGCGGCAAGGATCTCAGGTACATTCCTAATGTTTAAGGTGTTAAATGTTCTTACAGGATGGAAAGTATAAGGGGAAGTGTTTGTTAACCTTTATTTTGCAGGGAGGTGTAGGAATGTATGGTTTACTTTCACATATGAAGTATTGCTTGATATAAACTGTTGTGCATGCTTTGCATTTTGCACTACACTTTTGCACACACAACCTGCCACCGGACGTGGGCTGCGTTAGGATACTTAGGATGGTATTGAGTTGGATACGACTTTGATCGCAAGGCCGCATAGTAGAGGTTGCCCAACTCAATCCCGAAAGTTTCTTTCTTGGTGTCAAGAATGTTTACCTCTGCCCGCGATACTGCGTCGCATTAGGGTATCATTCTTGACTGAGCCGGAATTAAGAGGACTTGACTTAGTACGTGAGACTGTGACTAGTTATCCCACCCTTTAAACTTCACTTTGCTAAGCCTGTCTAGAGTAAAAATCGAGCCTCACATCTCATGTGCATATCTATGTGATTGCCATTGATTTTCCTTGGTGAAGTAAGTCTTCTATCCTTATATTATGCAATTTACTTACTTTGTTATACTTTTGGTCCGTCCATGACAATCTAGGTTAGTCATTTAATCTAATTCATTTGTCAATCGGAAATGAAATGAGGAAATTGTCATGCAATGAATCATTTGCAAAAATAAAAAAAAATAAAAAAATTGAAGAATTTGTTTTCAATTTATGTCGAGGAAATTTGGTCTTGTTAGGGTGTCTATTGTTATTTTCCTAGTCCATTTTTAGGAAATGTCATTCTCGTATGAACTTTTAATAAATGAAAAAATTGGAGAAATCGATTAGATCATTGTCATGGATTGACTTTCTATTTACACGTCATGCTTACATGTTCCCATTCATTTGAATTAGTTGATTATGGAGCGATCTCGCTCACCCATCTGTTCACGATCGAGAGTTAAAATGACGGATAAAAAAGAGCTTATCTTGTCAAGCAAAAGTGCTGCGATCTATCCTCAGTGAGAAATTGCGACTCCAAGAAGAGAGCCAAGAAGACTTTTTGAACCGTCGCATTTTCCTAAGGTAGCTGAATTTGATGCCATCGTGAAGAGACTAGTGACGTATCTAGAGGGAAGAATATCTTACCTGAAGGGTTCGCATCACAAGATCAAGGAGGGTGAAGAATTCAAGTACACATGATTCATGGTCCTAAGTAGTTTGATTTCCTCATTTAATTAGGGGCATGCACCTTACCCCCGCATGGGAATTTTTATCGTTTTTTAGGGATTAATTTCAATTTCTTCTGTGCTTGAACATCACATTCCAATAAATGTAATTCGATTGATGAATATCAATAAAATTACAAGTTTTGTTTTGAGGACATGATGGGGTACACCAAACCAGCCCGGTGATGATATCCAACAATAAAAAGAAAATATCATCCATGGAGAAATTTTGAGGACTGGGCTTCTTCATGCTTCCTCATTCAAAAAAGAAAAAAAAAATCATTTTTGAAACCATTTCCAAAAGCATGCATTAGGTTACCATTGTTTGTTTTTCTAACTCATTTATTTCATATCTCAGAGCATAATAGAGAGGCGTTTGAAAATAACACGTCAATTTTCACTGATAGTGGGCCCGTTGATTTGGGAACATACATCCGAAGGAAAAATAGACGTGGGGGCAAATGATAATTTCTTAGCTGATCTTGATAACATCTCCCAAGAGTAAAGAAGACATTAAGCACTACTTATCATCTTATTTGTCCCGAGCGATTTCCTTGCACATAAATAAGAAATCGAGGATGACGAATTTCCTTGCACTACAGAGTCTAGTTGTGACACGACTGAGACAAAATCTCGGTTCGAGCCAAAATGGATTTGCAATATGAATTTACTCTAATATTGTATGGTATCCTATTCATGCACGTTCTCTTGTGTAGGGGCAAAAGCGGATTTTCAGGGACAATCCAAGAACACCAATTCCTAAGACAATCCCCTCGTGGGACAATTCATTGAATGAACGCTCAAAATCATATTTTTCATACTTACGAAAGCATTTTTTTGAGTGTGGTAAATTGTTTGTTCTAAAGTTTGCATTTTTTCATGCTTAAAGCTACTAAAAGGATTTTGCATGATGACTCTTACATGTTTAGTCTACTAATTCCACTAAAGGACACCAAGATGGACTAATTCAATGGATGATGCTAAATGAGACATGTCAGGATGATGAAATGCAAGCCTTATCCTATACACTGTCCCTTACTTATGCACATGTGAGATGAGTGTAGGAAGTTCCATATTCGCAATGAAAAAAGTTCTCTCGCAAAAGGTACGATAACCGAAATGATGAGGGGCGGTTTATTTCTCTATCCCAAACACTACAGGTGATCAATTGCTTAACTCCTTTAAGTCCCATACACTTGTGGAAATTCTTTCAAATTACCCCTATCAAGAACCACCTCACATCGGGGCAAAGTTGGAGGTAAGACAGCATCATGAGTTGAAGAAAATGGAAAGAAATTTTCTTGCTCACTTGCATCAATTTTTAAGTCGTGCTATTACATTGAATTCATGTGGTAATTTAAGTGCCTTAGGATGATAAAGAACATTTCTTTCTCTATCATATACAGTTATATCATTTGCATAGCCCACTTGAGCCTGCAATTTCATTTCTTCAAAATCCAGTTGGTAATCATCCCCTACACTAGGGCAAGGTAAAAGTTAGATGAAGACTCTTGAAAAGTTCGAGTATCATTCAAAGTGTAATTGCTTGATGCATGCATTGTGCGCAAGAATTAATATCAAAATAGAACTAAGGGGCATGAAAAAGTAGTGTGCCTAGTAAAAGCAAAGCCAATGCCCATTAAAAAGAAAAAAGAAAAAACTAGAATTATGGCATTCTTTGCATGTCATTGCATATTAGGATAAGATTACATGTTTTTTTAAGTTTAGATATTTTTCTTTCCTAGATAGATTGCATTTTAGGTTAGGGAAATTTTATTTTCCTCATCTCCTGAATATTCTCCATTGATTTTATCGCCTATTGCTAAAGATAAGATTGCAATGCGATTTTCTCAAATTCCAAAAATTCATCGTAATATCATATCAAATCTCAATTTCTCACAAGATAATTAATTAAAAAAAACAATGGGCTCGGGCTAATTTGCTCCCTTCGTGAGCCTAGTCTGGCCTGTCAATTTAAAACTCAGAACCAACTAATTCAAAACCATCCGCCACTGGTCCAATAAATAAATGCAAAAAAATGCAAATTAAAATAAATGCACCTAAATTTATATGCTATGCAATTAATATTTTTTCAGGGATAAAATTAACCCCTTATTTTCTATGCAATAAATAAATAATCGGACTGCCAAAATTTAGATGTCAACAGCTACTCTTCTTTGAAGGTGAACTCGAGGATGTTGCATTCAAAGACAAATTGAGACCTAAATTTTGATCATGCGCATGCATTGAATGATTTTTTTTGTTGGAAAATGAATTCACATTTAAAAATGCAATTTATATGATGTATGAAAATGCTAATGCAAATGCATGATGCGAAAGAAAAGAACGTACCTACAATTACTTACCAATCAGTATGGTAGAGCATCTTGAGATACATGATAGATCCCCATTTACTCCACATGTACCCAGTTTTCACTTAGGTTCCTTGAAGAGTTTAATATGTAATGAATTGAGACATCAAGACTGAGAAGAACATTCACATCCAAAGAAAGTGAAATGTTCAATGAAAAGAATTGAGACATCCAGATTCAAACTGAGATGTCAAGATTTTTTTAAACTCGAAATACCTAGATTCAGACTAAGGTATAACGAGAAAGATTGAAAAAACATTCACATTTCAAGTGAAATGTTTAAATGAAAATAATCAAGACATCTGACTCCAGACTAAGATGTCAAAATTTTGGGACTCTAGGCTACAAAAGCATACCAGGTCGATAAAAGAAATCTGAGCTACGGAAGCACGCCGGTTCGATAAAATGGATTCTGGGCTATGAAAGCATGCCATGTCAAGAACTCCGGCTTACGAAAGCACGCCGGTTTGATAAAGGGACTTTGGGCTACGAAAGCACATCAGGTCAGGAACTCCGGGCTACGGAAGTAAGCCGGGTCTATTAAAAGGGATATCGGGCTATGAAAGCACGCCAAGTCAATGAAAAGGGACACTAGGCTATGAAAGCATGCCAAGTCAAGAACTTTGGGTTACGGAAGCACGCCGGGTCTATTAAAAGGGACATAAGGCTATGGAAGCACACCGAAGGATGGGTCAACCAAAAATGAGAAATCATCCCCATTGGACATGGAGAAGAAGAAAGAGCTGTTGCAAAGATTAGAGAAAGACTTGCTGAACTAATCGAACAAGAGAAGAAGCATGCTAAGACATGGCACTGCCTAAGGCCCCTTGTCCACCAAGACCAGAAAGATCACCATCTCCAACTATGGACTTATTTGCCTTTCTTGCTACTAACCTTGCCCAGCTTCAAGCCGATGTTCATGAAATCAAAACCACTATCTCCTCTCTGACTCAATATATGGTGAAGATTAAGCGCACCCTTCTAAGCTTGGATTGCTACAACCTTGTCTGTCTTGACCCTAGGCCAACATAACCTAAACTCCCCACCTTCTCACAGCAACGCAAATACCCTCGCAATTAAACATTTTCAAATCTTTATGTGCTCACGTTTTCCTTTTGTTGCTTATGCCATACTCATATCTGTTGATCTCATGTACTGGCCTTCCATATGCTATCAATGAAATTAATTTCCTTCATATTTCTGTGATTGATAACAAAAAGGGGGAGAGTTGACTTGATGTGAATGCTCATAATATTTGCTCACTCATGATATTTGCTTATAGTATATCTGCCCATGTTAACTTGGCATAAATATTTGCTTGTCCATCCTTGATGAATTTTACTAACCGCAAATTTCCTAAGTCATAAGGAATTGCTCTTCAAAACGGGGGGAGCATTCGAATGTATCATCAAAATAGGAAAGCATTCAACTGTCATTCTTTGAACCCCATACATTTGATGATATACTCTGGCTAGGAAATCTTTTTGCTAACATCTTCCATTCTATAAGATCGTCTAGTTCATATCTCTAGATTCATTGCAAAAATCTTGAGGAGATCCTATTTAATTTTTGCAAATTCATTCAAACAAAACTTATTATTTGTTCACATTTGCAGGATAAGTTTTGTCATTATAAAAAAATGGGGAGATTGTTGGAGAAACATCTCTAAGTGATTTTAATGATGTCCAAACTATCATTGGTATAATATTTACTATGATATATGCATATATTTAGATCAAAGAGCCATGCAATATCTATGGTGTAATCCATTTGAAAGAAGTTCGCAAAATATCCTCATATGGTTTATCCGTGAACAGTACTAGTGGATCTAAAAGATCAACAATTGATGATATTTGTGTCAAAGCTATAAACATTGGGTCGATGATGCTATGACAACCACATACATCTGATGATGTTTGTTGGGTCGGCAATCTAGCCTTTGTGGCCTTGGATTTAAATAGCAGCAAAATCTAGATTAAAAAAGGAAATCCCTTTTCCATAAACTATCAAATAAATAAATATTAAACATTTTTTTTCTAGAAAGTAATTTTCATGACATATATTTCCTTAATCATAATTTTTTCGATAAAAACAAATGCACCTTAATGGCACTTCGAAGACTTAAAAAATGAGTGAAAGACCCTTGGCACCTCTCAAGTGACCAGGGGACTTCTCCGGGTTGCCTAGGATTTTGACATTCTCGATGCACATACATAAAAATTCAGCATGGTTGATTTGTTCTATGTTCTATATTAATAATTGATTGATAGATATTTGATAGTGAAGACTGATTTTAGGGAGCTGAATATTGAGGCTGCGTTTATTTTGCAAAAAATAAAATAATTTACAAAATCTTTTTTTTTTAAATGATAGCCCGTATGACTTTTAAAGTAACCACACGAAAAAATATTTTTATTATCCACAAAAATATCATTTTTGTTGATCATGAAAGTATTTTTCATTAAATAATTATTTTAAGCGATTATTTTTAAGAAAATATTTTTTAAATTATTAATTTTGCATAATACAAATGGATGCTAAGATAGCCTAAACTTAAAGTACAAAAGGCTCTGGGAACCAATGTGTGCATATTCTCCCTCTTTTTGTTAAGTTGTCCCTTATCATGTGTGATTAAAGTTAATTTACTTGAATTAGATTATTTGGGATAAGTACAATAGGAGTGTCATAACTTTTATACTATGCTCATTTGAGTGCTAAAACATTTTTTCCCTCATTTAAGTGCCACATTAGAGTAAAATCGATCATTTGATTGGCATTTCTTGCGAATCGTCATACGTGGATTTTTTTAAAAAATTTTAAACTTCTTAGTTTTTATTTTGTATTTTCCTATTCTTTTTTTTTTTTGTGCCTGCCGCAAAGGCCCAGCCCTCGACCGGCAGGACTAAGAAGGCCTTGGGCGAGGCCATTGCGGCCTCATCGACCTTACCGATTGCAATCGAGGTGGCCTCATTGTGAAGGCCCTTGCCTACCGCTGATGATGGCCTCACCTAGGGCCATCGTGCCCTGCTAGATCTGGGTGGTTGGCAAGGCCTTGATGGTCTTGCCTAGGGCCATCATAGCCTCGCTGATCATGGGTGAGTGCACAAAGGCCCTTGCCAAATCTACGCAAAGTCGGCGATGGATTTTCCCAAATGAGTGAAAAAATTACAAAAATTGTCAACGTTAGTACCAATAGGGCTACATAAGACAACCGGCATTCATGTCGAATTTTCTAGTGAGGTACATCATCGATAACACTTCGAAAATCATCGAAAACACTTGAGTGAGAAAAAAAAAGTTTATGATACTCAAAGAAGCGCCATATGAAAGTTATAGTACTACTGTTGTATTTGTCCCGACTTATTTGTGCCGTTGACCATGGTTTTTTTCAAAATTTCACTTTAGTCCACGACCTTTTAGTAATTGCGGATTCATTCTTTAGACTTTTATTTTTGTAAATTGTGATCCTCTCTTATGATAATTGAATTAGGTCCACAACTGTTAGACGTCACCAATGACCTGGTGTAGTTCTTGCGCTTCGGCTCATTATGAACGTGACTCTCATGTTGAAGCATAGTCAAAACCCATGCCCGAACTATCTACGTGGAAACTACACAAGAATAAATTAAAAATCAAGAACTAAGCACGTTTTAATTCACCAAAGTATTATGTCTGTTTAAACACGTAACTGACAAAAAAAGGACGAGCAAGGTTAAAACCCATGCCTCAAATCTATGAAGAAATTACACAATAATTAATTAAAAACCAAGAATTAAGCACGTTTTAATTCATTAATTTATAAAAATATTATGCCGTTTTCTAGACGCAACTGTGAAAGAGAAGGACGAGCAAAGATTTTTGTGAAATAGAATGGAAGCTAACAGACTTTGCAAATTGAGTCTTATACGAAAAGAAGAAATTATCAGAAAAAAATCAATAAGGAATGACAAGGACACGGATATATACTTGATTCGGTTTGAGTGTTTTTACCTACTCCAAGAAGAGAGCTAGCCGTTAGGAAATTCACTATGAATCTGAGAAGTAAAGATTTAAAATCTGTCAAGTGCTTGCCAACCTTTGATTACATCCAAAGAAAACACACAAGTGTTATTTCACAATCACTGACAAAAAAATTCACTCTAAAAACTCACAAAGAGAAAATCCTAACACTTCTCTTGTTTGTTTTAGTGCGTAAGGACCAAGTACAATTACATCTCTTATATATATATATATATATATTATACGTGTGTTGTTTTTATCCAAAATAGGAAACCCCTTTTAGGAAACCTACTCAAACGAAGAAATCTACTTAGAATTCCATCCTTCGAGTTCCCTAAGCCACCCATGTTCATAAACCTTGTTACTGTTACTGCCACACTACTTGAATTATATCCTCCGAAATACGCCCCAACATTTGTTGTTCCCAACAAAACCAACAGGATCCACTTAATAACATCACAATATATGCCTGCATTAACTGTGTGCATTCTTCTACTTGTACGTGAAAGAAGCCTAATACTATCTAGGTCATAGCTCAGACAACCAATTGGGCTAGTATATGAATGATGTGGCACGTGCCCCTCCTCTACCCAAGTATATGCAACAAGTGGGATGTTTACATAATTTCTCAATTGAATGTTGAAGTGCCTCAATGCTTTTCCAACGTAGCTCTTTCGAGTCACTCGCAACATTTTCACAGTCTTCACTCTCTACATCTCCATACCAAAACTGTCTCTAATGTACCCAAATCATTTATTTTAATATATGCATACAATTGTCACTCTACCTCATCTATCTCCACTGAACACCTTGAAGCTTTATCAATGTGACCTTGAAACAATTATCCATTGCTATGGAATCTAGCAACTTTACGGACATCGTCACATATAGTGTACTCTTAACATCTCTCAGTTCTCTCTAAAGCTCCACACACACAGAGCACACCAGCACACCAGCACACCAGCGCGCGCGCGCGCGCACACACACAGATATTATCACTATTCTATTCTAATCTTTCTCTATAATCAATCCCTCTCTCATCTTCTAAAACATTTCAGATTTGTTAAAGGTAATCTCACACACACACACACACACACACACACACACACACACACACACACACACACACACACATATATATATTATCACTATTCTAATCTTTCTCTATAATCAATCCCTCTCTCATCTTCTAAAACATTTCAGATTTGTTAAAGGTAATCTATCTACTAAACATAAAACTACGAATCTTTCTTAGTGAACCATAGCCTGTATACCTACAACCTATGCGCATAGCCTAGGAGTATGCACTTCCTTACCCCTGACTCTAGTGTGCCATCACTCACACAAGCATGAATAGGGTAAAGAAATACTTTTAGTCTAGTGCAATTAAAAAGCTTACCTGATCACATTTTCTCCGGATTATTCCAATCGATTGGTGGTGATGCTGATCTATTTACTAACCAACCAGTAGTATTTACTTTGACCCAGAGATCTTCACCTAATCCAACATTGGAGAGCAAAAGAGCGATCCCTCTCTAATATAATGTTGGTTATCAATTTTGCAGCTCCGTTACTACAGTATTTTGGCATCAATGTGGTGTTTCACCATACCTTCCTCTTCGCAAAACCAGCTAACCTCCTCAAAACAAAATTCCAACTCTTTTTCAATTATCATGCACGTGATTTTCTTGCCTATTTGATTTTCGATCATTGCCTTCCACGACTTGAATTGACCAAGCACTCTGCTCTTGTGCTCAAGAAGAGAAATCGAAACTTTTCTCAAAACATCATCAACAAAGTGTTTGCAGCCTACAAACTCCGAGGTTTGATGAATTGCCACGCTAAACATCACTCTCTATTCACTATCTACATTGCAGTGTTCATAGAAGTTTAGCTTCTCAATGACCTCCTAGGAGACCCGCTTACTTAAAACAGTCATCTTCCTCTCATTCATGTGTCCGAGTCTCATGTGCGACA
The DNA here is from genome assembly GCA_014182395.1 of Eucalyptus sp. ANBG9806169. Lineage (NCBI taxonomy): Eukaryota > Viridiplantae > Streptophyta > Magnoliopsida > Myrtales > Myrtaceae > Eucalyptus > Eucalyptus sp. ANBG9806169. The sequence goes on from CM024577.1 coordinate 26,113,793, forward strand.
ACTCTATTTTGTCCTAAACCCAAAAGCTTAGAGAATCGAGTAGATGAGCCAAACACTGTCATTCTTTAAAGGAGATATAACTTGTAGTCAATCTTCCCCTCGTCACAATAAGCACACTTCAAGAGACCTTAAAACCTCTACCTTCATAAGAGATTTGGCATCCGAATCCATCCAAAGCACTTAATGAGATAAGATTTTTTGTTTTCCTCTTTGGTGCATGCCTCACGTCAATCAACTTCTCACCATTTCATTATGCATCTTAAGCTGAACTGTTTCGATTTGTAGTATTTCACAAGAAGTACTGTTTCCCAAAGGAACCTTACCACCCTCCATGCACTACTAGGTAACATGATAAAAACATAAAGAGTCGAGCACTCAATCATCACTTGATGAACTCATGGTGACTACTGACCTATCATCCCTATTATTGGAACTAGTATCTGTTGTAATAATAAAATTATCATCCATATTAACTCCTTCACCCTTGTATTTTGAAAAATCTCTCTTGGAGTGGCCTACATCCTCAAAGTGATAACATTGATGTTTCTCAACGTTGAACCTTGATTTGGAATGGCTCGATTGCTACCTCTAGACTCTCAATGTTCGTCTCTACCCTAGATAACCGAAGTTTGCGCCGTATCCTAGGCTAAGTAATCTCCTAGCCACTCCTTTGAAAACAAGATGGGTTTACCTCTTCAGAGGTAATCGTCGTGTGCCCCTGCAGTAGTGAATTATTAAAGGGCTCAAAGAATTCAGTAAAGATGCCAACAACATCTTGCCTTGTTTCTCATCAGGCTAGGCCTCATTTGACATTCTACAATCGCATCATGAGTTTGTTTAATTTATCTAAATGGGCTGTCACGGATGTGCTTTCAACCACTTGGAATTGAAATATTCTTTTTAGCATCTATAAGCAATTATTCAAACCCTTCATCAAGTAATGTTTCCTTAGTTTTGCCCACAATGGTGCAATATCCCTTTTTTTAGACATTTCAATTAATACCTTAACCAACAAATTCAACAGAATTATGTTTGTTGCCTTCTTCATTAACTTTACTTTATCAGCCTCTTTCATAGGTTTTGGCAATTAGTTTGACCAACTAATAAAAAACTAAAGTTCCTTGCCATCCTACACCTTTCAAACCTTAGGTTTTAATTGGGTGTGCATCATAATGCTCCACAACCCAACATTGTTCCTCTCATTGAACCTCTCAATCTCAACTTCCTCTACATATAATGCAAACACAACGTTTCCAAATAGTGATCAAACGAGCAAAAACTCCAAATTAACTTGAAACCCAAACCTGAGCTCTAACACCAATTGTTGTGAAACAACATGGAAGATAACAGATCTTGCAATTCAAATCTAACATGAGAAGAAGAAATTACTAAAGAAATCAACAAAGAACGATTAAGATACAGGAGACATACATGATTCAATTCAATTATTGGTACCCACACCACAAAAGAGCTAGCTAACAAGAAATCCATTATGAATCTAGAGAATATAGAGTTTACAATTGCGCAATAGATTAGGTATTCCCAACCCTAGATTACACCCAAAGTAAATTTACAAGTGGTATCTTCCAACCTCCTACAAGAGAACTCATTCAAACAACTCAGCCAAAAAAAAAAAAAAAAAAAACAATTCTCTCATCTACTCTAGTGTGTATTAAGCGAGTATAATTCCAATTCTCTTGTGTACGTATTATAATTTAAGGAAAATCCTTATAGAAAACCTACTCAAACTAGGAAACCACTCAAATTAGAAACATTTTTTTGAATCGGGTTGTATTTATGAGTTCAAATTTGAGACATATTCTCAATAAAATTAAAACACATGCCTCAATTATCTATGACAAAGCTACATAAGAATTTACGAGAAACCAAGAACTAAGCACGTTTTAATTCACCAACATATGAAATATCGTGCCTTCTCAAGACGATAGACGTGAAAAGAAAAAAAATTTCACCACGCAAATAAAATTAAAACACACGCCTCAAGTATCTATCGCAAAGCTACATGAGAATTTGCTAAAAACCAAGAACTAAGCACGTTTTAATTCACCAACATACAAAATATCATGCCTTTTCAAGACGGTAGACGTGAAAAGAAGGAACTTTTGACCAGGCGAATAAAATCAAAACACATGCCTCATGTATCCATGACAAAGCTACCCAAGAATTTAAAAAAAAAAAAAAAACAAGAACTAGGCACGTTTTAATTCACGCACATACAAGATGACCACGCAACCTCTCGGTTGATTGAGTCATTGCATATGTCATATATAGCGGTATCGAAGCATTGATGCAGCTTATATGATCGAATCCGTTTCATGTATGTCATTCAAAGCTTGGTCGATGTCGTCTAATGTAAAATATAATCTGTTTCGTGTCATCATTGTTTGCACTTTACAGGCGGTAAAATATATTATTATTGGTTCAGGTCGAACAGCATTAACCATAAAGTAAGATAAAAAATTAACGCGTGATTAGATCGATGTGACTTGCCATTAGGAAGAGCAACTAGAAAACTTCATTATAGTATAAACATTACACTACGATCACAAACGGTTTATTAAATTTATTTGGAGTGGATCATATCGTTGGTGCACAAACGGAAAATTTATTTTTTTGTCGATCCCAATTTCACTAATGTACTTTCAAAGTAAATATTATTTTTTTCGTATATTTATTATCCAACTGGTTCATATCGTTGGTGCCCAAACCTAAAAATGGGGAATCATGATTTTCTAGTTCCTTGTACCATAAATGATCTAGATTAGTGTGATTTAAATGAGCGTAGCACAATTATGAACTAAACTTGTTATCATATGTCGTTATTCCTCCTAAAATTCTCCCGGAGAACCAAAAAGAGACACCCTACAGTTCAATGGTTTGATTTTTATGGCAAATGAGAGGTTCATAAAACTAGAAATTTCAGGTAACAACAAGAAACAGGTGACAATTACCTTATAATTAGGATTCCCAATGATTTAATAATTTCGATTAATTTGAATCAACCAGAGATCATGTTACTTGTTGAAAATCAAAAGCTTACTCTATCTTTCACAAAAAATAAAAAATAAATCAGGTACATCGTTTTCAAAGGAATTCATATGTTTTTCCTAAACTAGGGATTTTGATGATAAAAGAAATGGAGAGACATCCACGTGTTCAATTTCTCTCTCACGAGGGAGGGGAAAAAAACTACTTCGATCAAAAAGTGACCGTACAATGACATGTCAGCCTTCGAGCCTTAATAGCCTATTTATATTGTATCGACAGTAGAAGTGATCGTAGAAGGCTAGTACGTGTGATTCTTGAACATCTGCTTCCACAGTTATACACTTGAAAGTTGGACATGTATCAAATAAGTACTACAGACGATCGGCTTTGGAGTAGGTCGGCTCTTGACTCAGAATTGGGAACCAACTCTTTGACTCTTGTTCCAAAAGATCGTAACTAGGAACCGTCCATTTTACGTTTTGGGTAGAAAACTAAATTTTTATGATAAAGTATTAAAGTTGCACGATTTCACTATCAAAAGAGTAGTTGGTCAAATGTTTAAGTTATTGTTTGTCCATGTTGAGGACCGTGGTTCAATTTTTGATAGGTCCAAAAGTACTTTCTTTTTTTTCTTGAAAAAAAACTTCAAAATCAATTTAGAATCGGTTTCCAAGAATTGAACCGACCAGACTAGTTCTAGGTTGGTAGAGTCGAGAACTGAACTGGATCTCCCTAAAACTAGCCTTAAGCTGGTCGGTTTGGCCAGTTCAGTCCATTTCTCAAATTAAATTAGAGTCGACTTACACCCCTAATAAGTACATCTTTTTCTTCAAAGTCTTCCCTTCTTTGTTAATTTTAGAAAGAGCAATATAGATGGAGCTGGACCCTATTCCAGCAGGCAGATCTAACTCTGCCGCCTTCAATGACCCAGATACGTGAGCCTTTGATTATATCTCCCTAATGTCAAATGTTACTTTGATTATATCTCCCCAAATCTTTTGTTAATTTTTGACTTTAGCATCAAGAAACTATTGGTCCATCTGTTCTTACCAAAAAAAAAAAAAAAAAAACTATTGGTCCATCTGTTCAATACCATTCTAAACGACCTTAGCTTGATGCCAAAGAGGAGAAAGAAAAACATGACAAAAGAATTGGAAGTTTGCTTAAGTATGGACAGGCTATTCCAAGTCCTTTTGCTTTGTTTTTTTTTTACCTTTCTTCTTCGGGGTTCTTTTGACGTATCTCTCTCTCTCTCTCTCTCTCTCTCAAACTCGTTAATAGAAGTTGTTATTGGTCGTCAAATCTGACCCGTTTATACCAACTTTCAAACAAATTTTCTGTTCTACGATAGTGACAAATTCATTGAACGAGCTCTCTTGTCTCTCTCTCACTCGTTATAAATAGCACTGTGCAAAGGCGTGTTCGGCATTGAGTTAGAGCAATGGAATCCCAAATACCACCTGTCCATACTGGTTCTTCGGTAGTGAGCGTTCAAGAGCTCATCAAAGAAACCATGAACACAGTTCCAGAGAGGTATGTTCGTCACTACCAAGAACCACTAATCCTCTCTGATAATGGAAGCACTCAAACGTCAGTCGTTCCAGTCATTGACTTGGGCAAATTGTCCTCGGACGAAATCGTGGGTAATCAGGAATTGCAGAAATTGCATGAGGCTTGCAAAGACTTGGGCCTCTTTCAGGTTTTCTCAGACTCCCTCTTCTCTACCTGTAAAGCCCACTTGGACTTAAAGCTTCGTACGTTGATGTCGTCTCAGATTTTCCTAAAATACTTTGATTGAATAGAAAGTGCGCCCCACGACCTGAACCTCCGACTAACTTGATCGGCCCAAAAGGACCCCATGGCGTCGAAAGGCTTAGCATGAATGGGATGCATAAGCATTCGACGCATCGTGCCGTGTTTCTTCTACTTTATTTGATTTACTTGTTTTTTAAATGACTAGGGTTTTAATGCTTGGCGATGGTGACAATTTTGACTATGATACAATAATGAACCTTGCAGTTTGTTTGTGACTATTCTATAAATTTAAAATTTTCTGGGTATTTCGCATGCATTGTGACCGAGGGAAATATTGACGAAGTGATAATCAAAACTATATTGGAAAAATTTAAAATGTTAAAGACTATATTCTACAAATTTAAATTTTTAAATAGCAATTTGTCTATGCAGCTGGTTAACCACGGAATAGGTCCTTCTCTGTTGGAGGATTTAAAGCATGAAATCGAAGAATTTTTCAAGCTTCCCTTGTCGGAGAAAACGAAATTCAAGGTAAGGTTAGGAGAGGTCGAAGGTTATGGGAATGTCGCGCGATCAGATGGAAAGCTTGACTGGGGAGACAGGTTCTTCATGATAGTCAACCCGCTTGCTAAAAGGAAACCTCATCTTTTTCCCGAGCTCCCTTTGTCACTCAGGTTCTTTCCCTATCTTTATACATGCACATATACGCACGTTATACAGATGTGATGGTCCTGTGCATTGTCAAGATACTTAGTACTAGTTATATTGACAAGTTGTGATGATAGCCTAGCCACAGACATTTATGTTGGTAAAACTCCAAAAGTAGACTTCTTAGGCCCACTCTGTGTGGCGTTGTAGAAATCTATGGGATTCATAGTGGACCTGCTTAGAAACTTGAGCTGGCGTACGATTCTTCTTTTTGCTATAATTGATTCTATCCATCATTTCATTTCATATATAAGAAGGTAGGTAGATAACTTATTCTTGTGAACTTCTCTACAACTTTTAGTGATTTTGGGCCATAGAGTCAGTGAATGACAAACATCATAATGTAAATTATAATCTAAATCTCTCTCTCTCTCGCCCACGTGCACACAAAATTTTTGGCTGCATCCGACACATTTGAGCCTAAGTCACACGCATCATTAGATAAGGCGAGTCTCATGTGCGAGCTACTTGATCTAACCGTATATGTGAGTTAGCTCACATATAATATTAATACATGCAAAAATCTTTATTGTTTGTGGATATAATACTCAGTACCTTCCTTTCACACGCAGAATTACCTTAGACTCTTACATTAAGGAGATGCAAAAGCTGGCTATGCAGCTACTTAGCTTGATTTCAAAATGTTTGGACATCGAGATAAATGAGATGAAAGAGTTATTTGATGATGGCTTTCAAACTATGAGGATGACGTACTATCCTCCATGCCCACGGCCAGAGCTTGTTGTCGGGCTGACACCGCACTCAGATGCTAACGGCATCACCATCCTCAACCAAATCAATGATGTCGATGGCTTCCAAATTAAGAAGGATGGAGTTTGGATACCTATTCACATTATACCACATGCATTTGTAGTGAATGTGGGAGATATCATGGAGGTATCATTTTGTTGCTGAGGCAAATTTTCCCATAAGCATGTGATTCGTTTGGCTGTTTAGCGAATACGTATTGTCTAAATGATACTACACCTCACTTATCAAGAGAACTTTATGAGACCCACTCTAGGCCACTTGAACATACGTAAGTTTTCATGTCACATCACCACTTTTTGAGGCTAAACAATATTTTTTCCACTGTAGCTAAAGCATGGTAATAAATTCGAGCAATTTAGTCCATCATTAGTAAATGGGTTTCGCATGGAGGTGGGGTCATGATGACGACAATCCTGAATTTCTGCTAATTTCATATTTTTAAGATCTTCATCATTACATTATTTATATATTAAATCAGATATTCATGATCAAATTAGGTTCCAGGGCTTTCATACTAATAAGTTATGTAAAAATCCACCTGTCAATATTTATATATTGGGCCCATTTTTTCATTTTTCTCTGGGCTGGGCCAAGCCTGTTTGCTCTCATACATAATATGATTATCCTTGGCTTATTATTGCAGATTCTTAGCAATGGTGTTTACAATAGCATTGAGCACAGAGCCACAGTCGATACGACAAGCGAAAGGATCTCAATTGCTATGTTCTTCAACCCTAAGTTAGACTTGGAAATTGGCCCAATCCAATCTCTAACGACGAAGGAGAGTCCAGCACTGTTTAGAAGGATAAAGATGGAGAAATATGTCAAAGATTTCTTTTCCCAAAACCTTAATGGAAAGTCATATTTGGAGAAGATGAAGCTCCAACCAGAGAAGGCTTTTGCATCTGAAGAGGAGTGAATGAGAAGGATTTTGGAAGACCCTTGCTTACCAAGCTTAATTGATGAGGGAAGCATATTTAAGTATTCAATAGAAGTTTGTCACATCATATCATAAATATATCTAATAAATCAATTTCTACGTCCCCTATAGTATTTGAGTGTTGTAGCATCGTTTGTCGAAAAAGCATAATGTCTTGTAACATAGGTAATTCGTTACATTAGTATCTTTACGTTTGAACGATATTGTATATTTCAATTCAGCACTACTTCATATAAATGATAGTGGGAGTGTGTACTGTTTATTCATGGGATTTTGATTACAAACTGCGAATCATTTTGTAAAATGTTTCACTATACATCTTCAAACAATTAAAAGGTACTAAGCATAAAATTCAGCTACAAAAAGAACAATATACTCTAAAGTATCTGCATTCTTTTTTCCAATAATGTCTTTTTATTCCACGATGTTATAAAATACATGAATGAATGAAATACATGAATGAATATTCATTATATTCATCTTATCTAATGTACTTATTATGGTACATTTGTATCATACTTTCTAAGTACATCTCCCTATACAATGAACGTTCATCTCCCTTATCCAGTACATGTATCATTCGATACATTGATATTAATGTTAAGTACATTCTTGTTCTCCTATAAATAGGAGTTTAGTTTTGATGTACAACAACAACTATCACAACAACCATTAGAATAAACAGTTACACCATCTTCTCTGGCTTTCTCTACTATCTCTGGTGTCCCATTTTCTCTACTCAATCTCTCTATTCTCTTTATTATATATTCGCAACGCCATATTTTACAACACGTTATCAGCACGAAAATCTACCGACTGAGTAAGTATTTTTTGCAAGCACGAAGATCTATCGTGAGTAAGTAATTTTTGCAAGGTGGGTATTCATTTTATTAATCATCCTATACTTCATCTTCTTCTATCAATTCTTCATCTTTATTTTTCTTGGCCCGAAACCAAATTTCAAATCTAAAAGTATCCTTCTGCTCTTGAAGTGGCGGTGGATATTTGGAAATCCTTTTAATTAATAATGATTTATTTTTGCAAGGATAATATGCAACTTTTATGATACTTGACACCTGAAGTTGTCAATATAAATGCAAATGGAAAATACCGAGAAAAAGAAAGATGTTTGTTTGCTTGATAGTGCAACAACACATACTATATTTCGTAGCAGACACTTTTTCTCGAGTATGACATTGCGGAAGGCACAAATCCATGCAATATCAGGTCATGTTATGATTATTGATGGTTTTAGGAATGCCACAATTGTTTCGCCAAATGGCACCATCCTGCATATTGAGGATGCGTTTCTAAGCATTATATCAAAAATGAATCTGCTTAGTTTCAAAGATGTACGCCGTAATGGATACCATATCGAGACTATTTATGAGCAAAATAAGGAATACATTGGCATTTCTTCTTATAAGATGGGCCTGAAGACCATCCATGAGAAGCTAGAAGCTTCTTCTATGGGTTTGTATTGTGTCATGATTAAGGCTGTTAAAACCTACGCCACCACATCCTGAAGATTGGTAAGCCCTGATCAATTTGGACTGTGGCATGATCGCCTTGGTCATCCTGGCGCTTCAATGATGCGTAGGATAATTCAAAATACAAAATGGCACCCTTTAAAGGATATAAAGGTATTGTTGTCCAATGATTATAATTGTGAGGCTTGCTCACAAGGAAAGCTCATTATCAAACCTTCTATAACAAAGGTTAATCCCTTTTATTCTTACAAAGAATTCAGGGTGATATTTGTGGACCAATACAACCACTAAATGGACCATTTCGATATTTTATGGTACTAGTGGACGCATCCTGTAGATGGTCCCATGTTTGCCTATTATTTACGCGCAATATCACATTTGCATATTTATTTGCACTATTATCATATTCCAGCTGCAAATGCTCCAGCTAGGATAGCTGTTCCCGAAGGACAGGCTAAAATGGATTAAAATCCCCCGCACTTGAAGTGTGGTAGACTGATAGGATCAAAAGATACTGCTCCTCAAAAACGAAGGGGAAAGAATCAGGAATCCGCTCCAGAAGAGCCTAGCGTTGTGCTTGCTCTTGAAGAGCTTATTGCCCCTGAAGAGGCACAAACCCATGAAAGGAACACCAATCCCGGGAATATTGAGAATTCCATTACATATTATAATGAAATTTGGGATCGAAATGAAATCATGATTGATGATGCTTTTGCATTCTCAGTTGCCCATAAAATTATGGATGATGATTGTGAGCCGCAATCTATTATTGAATGTCGTCAAAAGCAAGATTAGCCTAAGTGGGAGGAAACAATTAAGACTGAATTAGCTTCCCTAGCTAAACGAGAGGTTTTTAGACCCGTAACTCGTATCCCCGATAATGTAAAGCCGGTTGGATATAAATAAGTAATTGTCCGGAAATGAAATGAGAAAAACGAGATTGTCAGGTATAAAGCCCGACTCGTTGCCCAAGGATTCTCCCAGAGACCTGGGATTATTATAATGAGACATATTCACCTGTGATGGATATGATTACATTTCGTTTTCTCATTAGCCTAGCAATCTTTGAAAGATTGGAAATGCATCTTATGGACGTTGTGACGGCATATTTATATGGCTCATTAGATTATGATATTTATGTGAAAATTCCCGAGGGATTCAAAATGCCCGAAGCATGCACTCCCCGCAATTTATTCTCAATAAAATTGCAAAGATCCTTGTGCGGGTTAAAGCAATCTGGTCGCATGTGGTTTCAACGCCTAAGTGAGTATCTAATTAAGGAAAGGTACAAGAATGATCCTATCTGCCCATGCGTGTTTATTAAGAAATCAGAAACCGGTTTGCTATTGTAGCAGTTTATGTCGACGATATAAATTTAATTGGAACTCGAAGAGTTAGCTGAAACGCTGAATATTTGAAAAGGAGTTTGAAGTTAAAGATTTGGGTAAAACCAAACTTTGTCTTGGTCTAGAGCTTGAGCATAAAGCAAATGGAATAATCGTCCATCAATCAAGCATACGTTGAAAGATTGCTTAAACGCTTCAACGTGGACAAAGCTCACCCATTGAGCACCCCTTTGGTTGTAAGGTCTCTAGATCCCCAAAAGGACCCATTTCGTCCTAGAGAATCAAATGAAGAGATACTTGGTCCTGAAGTACCATATCTTAATGCAATTGGGGCTTTGATGTACTTGGCACAATGTACGAGACCAGATATCGCTTTTGCGGTAAATTTATTGGCACGATTTAGTTCGAGCCAACTCGGAGACATTGGAATGGAATTAAACATATTTTCCGTTATCTCCGAGGAACCATAGATTTGGGATTATATTATTCCAAAGATTCCACTAACTCTGGTTTAGTTGGATATGCCGATGCTTTGGATATAGATCCGATCCACATAAGGCTCGCTCTCAAACCGGGTATTTATTTTATTATAACGGCACCGCTATTTCTTGGCGTTCTACTAAGCAATCGCTAGTAGCTACATCTTCTAACCACTCTGAGATTATTGCTTTATATGAAGCCGGAAGAGAGTGTGTTTGGTTAAGATCCGTTATAACGCATATTCATAATTCTTGTTGTTTAATACCGGTTACAAATTCTCCCACTATAATTTATGAAGATAATGCTGCTTGTGTTGCACAAGTTAGGGAGGATATATCAAAGGTGATAGGACCAAGCATATCTCGCCGAAGTTTTTCTATACTCATGAACTCCAAGAAAGTCGACAAATTGATGTTAAACAGATTCGATCCATAAATAATCTTGCAGATCTTTTTACCAAATCATTGCCAACATCAACTTTTGAGAAATTAGTATATGGCATTGGTATGCGGCGAGTTCATAAGATGCAAGATTGATTAGCCCCAGAAGTGGCTATATGGCTCAATTGAGGGGGAGATATTATGAACTATGCATTACAACATTGATATGCGGCGAGTTCACAAGATGCAAAATTGATCAGCCCCAAAGGTGGCTATATATACATTGCACTCTTTTTCTTTTTGTCCGGTTTTTTTCCCACAGGGGTTTTCCGGCTAAAAGTTTTTAACGAGGCAATTAATGCATCCATAAAAGGGAGAGATCATAACTTTTGTGCTCTGCACTCTTTTTCCCTTTTATCCGGTTTTTTGTCCCACTGGGTTTTTCCGGCTTAAGGTTTTTAATGAGGCAGTATCATTCGATGCACATTCGTAATGAATACAATGAATATTCAAGGGGGAGTGTTATAAAATACATGAATGAATGAAATACATGAATGAATATTCATTATATTCATCTTATCTAATGTACTTATTATGGTACAATTGTATCATACTTTCTAAGTACATCTCCCTATACAATGAACGTTCATCTCCTTATCCAGTACATGTATCATTCGATACATTGATATTAATGTTAAGTACATTCTTGTTCTCCTATAAATAGGAGTTTAGTTTTGATGTACAACAACAACTATCACAACAACCATTAGAATAAACAGTTACACCATCTTCTCTGGCTTTCTCTACTATCTCGGTGTCCCATTTTCTCTACTCAATCTCTCTATTCTCTTTATTATATATTCGCAACGCCATATTTTACAACAAGTTTTAATATATACTAAGATACTCTTAATTCCTATATTTTTTTTTTGTTGATACTCCTTTATAGAACAAATTAAAGGAAAACTATTAGAGTTTTTGATCTCTTGAAAATAAAGATGGGATTCGACTTGCCTTGTCACAATTATATGAGTCTATAGCAACCAACTCATCAGTCCCATCCTGAATCTTGCTTGGATCACTGAAATTCAGGGAACAAGATCAGGGAAAACTAAAACAAGTTTATGCATTTAGCTATGATCCGGATGATCTTTACATATCAGGGAATCAGATTGTGACACGTGCATAATTATAAATATAAAACTATAAATAGTGGATGGAGAAAAAGAAAGAAAGAAAGAACGAACCTTAAGCGGCATAATCGTCCCAGAAACTTGGGGCGCGTTTGGTAACGATTACATTCCCAGGAATAAATTCGATCGAAATGATTATTTTTTATTACATTCCGGAAACCGATTCCGAATAAAAGAACGTGTTTGGTAATCGTACAAAATTTCTAATTTTGGAATAGAATTGCGTTTGGTACCGTGTTCATTGATTCTGTTCCAAATCAATTTATTTAAATTTTTAAATAATTTTTATAATTTTTTTCCTTTTTTTTTTTTTTATTTTCAATTTTTATTTTTATTTTTAATTTTCTTTAATTTTCCTTTTCTTTCCTTTTCTTTTTTTTATTTTATTTTTTATATTTTTCCTTTTTTTTTTTTTTTTTTTCTTTTTTTTTTTTTTTTCTTTTTTCTTTTTATTCTTTTTTTTCTTCTTCTCTATTCTTCTTCTTCTTCTTTTTTTTTTTTTTTCCTATTCTTTTTTCTTTTTCATTTTTATTTATTTATTATTTATTATTTTTTTAATTTTTTTCAAGCTAGACGAGAGCCTCCGACGAGCTCGCTGGACCAATTGCCGGTGACCGGCGACGGCGGAAGGCGGCGGGTGGCGGCGATGGCGAGATGGCGGTCAATGAAGAAGAAGAAAAGAGAAGAAGAGTTTTGATCCTCAATTTTGTTCTTGGAACAAGAATCAATTTTTTTTTTTATTCTCGATTCTCTTCCCAATCTGTTCCCGGGAACAAATTTGGTCTCAGGAATAAACATTTTACCAAATGCGATTCTCGTCCAAAACTGATTCTGAGAACAAAAAATCAAAATCAGGCACTGTTTAGATGGTTACCAAACAGGCCTTTGGTCCCTTACCTCCTGCTGCAGATCCTTCCATCTATATAACAACAATTTTCGGTACTTGTTATGCAGTAAAAATGAAAATTCCTCCCTTGCTCCGCTGTTTAGTCCATAATAAATTAAGTAATCGATTGACATAAACTCACATTTTTGAGACATATATCTTTTAAAAGTGAATTATAGTGGTGTACGAACCTTCATAAATTGAAAAAAAGGTTGATATGTATATTCAATTGCTGAACTGAAGTGGCAACCCCGAATAAGAAATCACTTGGAAAGTCTGACCTCTTGAGCTTAGGTTGATCTATCCCTGAACTAAGACATAAGAATTTGAAGCTGCGAAAGATTTAGGACATCGTTTAATTATTCTTTTAAATATGAATCTTTCCCAAGAAAATAAAAGAAAAGATCAAATAGTTTCCAAAATGGTTAAGGACATAACGAGAGCGTTCTAGATCATTCTTTCTCCTGTGTTGTGATGAATCAACTCAAACATGTGTTTGCATCAATCTTAAAAACAAGCCATGCATGTTAGATGCAAAAAATCTATTCAGGGATTATTATTTCACTATGTGCCTAATTAAACGTCGCATATAATTTATGAAGAAATACACCCAGAGAAAAGGAAAAAGAGAGATCAAGGGCAGCCAACCCTCGGCCACCTGGGTGGATGATGGGTGGATGACACCGACAAGGTCAAAACAAGTGAAAAGACCACTTAGAAAGCGAGTAAAAGGGTCGTTGTTGGTGATGGTGATGAAGATGAGGAGATCAATGAAGCATTTGAAAAGAGAAATTGGGGTGGGTGGATAAATAAAAGCCCGGAAGCAATCTCCTTTTAGATATGAAGGTTGAGAAGCGCAACTAAGATAAACTATAACCAACTTCAAATGCAGCAATCCTAACATGCTTTTTTTTTTTTTGATAGAAAAAAAGAGCTCGTTCATTTGCCGACTCCTGAACTCAAATCATACCCTTTCTTCTCAAACGACTCGTTTTGGCCAAGGACACCTCCAAATGCTGAACCGAACATCAAATTTTTTTTCCCAATGAGCTTTCGGGGTTGAAAGCCCCTTGGCAATGTTGAACCTAACGGGGCCAAAGACCAACTTCCGCTTCAACCCAACCCAACTCTCTAGTAGTCTTTAATTTTCACTCCAAATGTAGATGGTTTGACATATTTTGTTAAATCTAATAGTAGGTCCTCACATGGTAAAAGCATTGTTGAAGGAAACCCATTTATGACTTAAAAAAGAATGCAAAAACTTCGTATAGTTTTTCAGGAAGGAGTAAAGGAATGCTATCTGGACAATGCATTGACATGTGGGGAAGACAAATCGGCAGTTAGATTTTCTAATAGAATCAACTGAGGTCTGGATGATTGAGTCTGAAAAGCAGATATCTTCATAACATAATCTCAAAGTTCAATAACCAGGCGATATAGAGACAATAGGAATAGAGAACCGACAGACTATCACCTTAACTTTTGAGTGACGAAGTGGGGCAAATTTTGGAAGCTCACGTCGCAACCTCAGCAACAAAACCGCCCCAGATGAAGGCAAACGTTATTCAGCGTCTCACTCATTTATTATGGGAAAAGAAAAATTCATTGTCAATGACCCCAGCTTCTTCGAACTAAGGTTTTCCTCTTCGATCCTCCTCGTTTTCAGAATGGCCAAAAGTCATGAGGCAATGAAAATGAAAAGAAAAAAGCGCTCTCGGGTCTCTTCCATATCCACTCGCGGTATATCCAGGCAATTCAAATAATCCCTCCAACATTCAAATTCACACTACCGGATCAACCACATCCAATGCGTTTCTGATGTCAGTGAACGTTTTCAATAGAACATAAGTGACGGATGCTTATCAGCAATCTCACCGTGTCATTTCCCTTGAAATCTGATTTAAATAGATAGCAGAAAAAATCACAAGTATCAGCTAACAAGACCCAAGCAACAAAAAACACGTCTGGCTCAGATACTGCAGAGACGCCGACGCATGCAGATGATGCAAATCTGAAAGTACCCTTGTTGATGGAGGCATGGTGAGAAGGATCGGGTAAGGATTGCTCCAGCGATCTGAGGTCGAGAAGAATCTCTTTCAATTCGGCCTCCATTTCTTACCTACCTCACTCGGTCTTTCTCTCACAGCATGTCTCACTGTGTAATTGGGAATTAAAATTGAGGATGCACCGACAGAAAGCGGACTCTTGTTTTCAGTTATATTCACCGGAGATTTGGACTTGCAGGCGCCATTATATCTCTCACTGATTTACGTGTCACCGTTTCAAAGAATTTTTCATTGCTTTCCGACATCATTAGCAATTAACAATCATCTACATCGTCTTTTGCTATTTCAGAATTGTTGAGAAAACTCTTATCAAGTTTTGAAGTTGACTAAACTTTCTAGCTCTTATTCTTATTTTGAAGAATAGTTTACTTCTAAAGATATATCGTAAACTCTCGCCAAAGTCTATTCATACCAGAAGTCTTTTCCACTTTGACGCAATTCAAACTGAAACGGTATCCATAATGAAGATAAATCAGACTCAGATT
Organism: Eucalyptus sp. ANBG9806169; assembly: GCA_014182395.1. Taxonomy (NCBI): domain Eukaryota; kingdom Viridiplantae; phylum Streptophyta; class Magnoliopsida; order Myrtales; family Myrtaceae; genus Eucalyptus; species Eucalyptus sp. ANBG9806169. The sequence continues at coordinate 26,129,302 of CM024577.1, forward strand.
TATCGATCTTGCAATAAGGATTCAGAATGAAATCAATAAAAAGTTATTCCTCAATATTTGGCTCTCTGCCGAAGAATCTTACTTACCTTTTATAAATACATTGATAGAATCAATGACAAATTGATTAAATCAATTTTGTCATTTGTCGGGAAAAGTACCAAAAAAGTCTTAAACCTATTACATTGATACTAATTCAGTCTTAAACTTTTCAATTGGACCAATTCAGTTCTAAACCTTTTAATATTGATACCAATTCAGTCCATCTGGTCAATTTTGGCCGGTCGGCACTAACGTTGCAATTTTTATGATTTTTTTATTAATTTTTATTAATTTATTTTTATTTTCTTTTTCTTTTATTTTCTATCTTCTTCCTAGTGGTGGTGGCGAGCCTCACCGGAGGCTCGCCGGCCACCGGACGAGGGCCACGAAGTCCTCGCCGACCACCGGCGAGGTCGCGACCCTCGCTCAACCTCGCCTAGGGCCGTGGGCAAGGCGGCTTAGCTTAGATCCGGGCAAGGCCGGCCTCGCCCCGGCCTTGCCGTGGGAGGAGGGATGGGTTGTGGGACTGGCACCATCGGAAGAAGGAGAGGAGGGTGTTGGGGCCACAGGCTAGGGTTTCAGAGGCAAAGATCGGGTGGAGGAAAGGCGACGTGAGGTGCAGGAGGTGGGGAACCAGGGTCTTGAATTAGGATTTCGTGGAGGTGAGGGTGGCGGTGACGAGGTTGAGAAGCTCCGGGGTTGACAGCGGAGGAGGCACCGGGGACTCAATGGCAAGACCAAGGCGAGGCTGGCCTCGCTTAGATCTGGGCTAAGCCGCCTCGCCTGTGGCCTTGGGTGTGGCCGAGCGAGGGTCGCGAGCCTCGCCGGCGGCTGGCGTGGGCTTCGCAACCCTCGCCTCTACCCTGGTGATGGCCGCCATGGCCTTGCTAGCTGCGGGCGAGGCTGGCCTCATCTAGATCCGAGCGAAGCCGCCTCGCCGGTGGCCCTGGGAGAGGCCGGGCAAGGGCCGTGACCCTCACCAGTGGCAAGCGAGGGCTTCGCGGCCCTCGCCTAGTGGCTGGCAAGCCTCATTGAAGGCTCGCCGGCCATCGCCAGGAAGAAGGCAGAAAATAAAAGCAAAAAAAAAAAAAATAATAATAAAATTTGAAAAATTCATAAAAAAATCATAAAAAATTGCCACGTCGTCCGGCTAAATTTCTCGACGTCCACGTTGAAGACCGGCCGCCAAAATTGACGGATGGGAATTGATACCAATATTAAAATGTTTAGAACTAAATTGGTCCAATTAAAAAGTTTAGGACTGAATTGGTACCAATGTAATAGGTTTATGACTTTTTTGGTACTTTTCCCCATTTTGTCTGAAATGCTCACCGTTAGTTTGATGAAATGAAAAAGTTAAATTTGTGTCAATTATCTCATGTTATTGATTGCCTAAAGAGCAATCTCACGTGTCTCAAATGAGTTTTTGAAAAATATCATTCCCTTGATGAATTTCGTGAATCAATTCCTTCCTAACCAAAAGCCCCACCTATTGTTGGTTTGATTATGAATTCATAAAACGCATCAAAAGATTGTACAAACATGGACAGAAATCATACCAACAATAAATGAGAGAGACTCTCGTTTAAGAATGTATTTACAAAACACCATTAGTATTTTTTCACAATTATTTAAGACACGTAAGATGCTCTTTAATAACACAATAACACAATAACACAAGCTAATTGACATATGTGTAAATTATGCATTTCATCGAACAAATGGCGACCATTTTGGAAATTTTTTTTCCTATAGCAGTACTAAAAAACATTTTCAATTAAAGTGTTCCCAAAAAAAGTTTAGTTAAAATCAAATCCTAATTATATTCCAGGCAATATTAACATTGACTTCAAACGCGGTTTTTACTTGCAAAATAACTAATACAAAGTATCTTGAGTCTTATCTTGCATAAAAGAAATTTCAATCAAGATTACTAATCAGACTATCATGAAGAGGTTATCGAATTGATTTCTACTAAGGATTGGTGAATGATCTTCAAAGGTGTTGACATTTAAATTTTACTATTTTATTTACAACTTTATCGCATAGAAAATTATGGATTATTTTAACCCTAACAAAAATAATTTCCATTAAATTGCATGGCACATAGACATTAGAAGCATTTGCATTAATAGAAATAGAGACCATTTTGTAAAAGAAGAAAAAAGAAATAAAAAGAAAGGAAAAAAGGAAAAAGAAAATTAATTAAAAGCACTGTTTTTTTTTTAAAGAAAGAAAGAAAAGAGGAGAAGGAAGAAAAAATGCGAAATCAGGCCGGGTCTAAGTAGGCCCAGCCTGCTTTCGTTTCCTCTTCTATATCTTTTTGCTTGAGCCCGACCTGGCCTCCTCTCTTTTCTTTCTTCCCTCGGCCCGACCTCCTTCATCGCTTCCTTCCTTCTTCTTCCCACGCTGGTAAAAAGAACGCACAAAGAGGGTAGAGAAGGACAAGGTACGCGGGGCAGAGGGAACAAGATAGAGGGCAGAGCGTCGACTGGGAGTTGGTGGTCGGGGCCAAGTCGGCAGCAGCAGCTAGCACAGCAGGAGGCATGCGTGCCGGAGCTTAAAAGCGAGAGAGGAGCAAGCTGTCGTGGGTTACTTGGCCGGTTTTTCTCTTCTTCAGAGAGAGAGAGAAATGAAGAGGGAGAGAGCTAGAAGCTGCCTGGGTTGAGCATCGCTTGCCCATCCTCGATGCCAATGGCCGACCTCTAGGCGACGCCCTCGAGCACAAGACTTCTCATTCCCAAATCTCAGCATTTTTGGTGAGTTTCATTTTGGTTTGAACCCTTCGTTCCCGAGGATCTTGGCTTGGAGACATTGCGAGGTGGCCGACTAAAGTTTGATTCGTCTCGGACTGGCCTTCGCATCGCCGTCTTCGAGCTAAGTAGGGGTTTTTATGATTGAAACTCATCCTTACGAACCCTCTTAGCACTACTCTATTTTGGTGATAGAATAGCCGAGCAAGTCTTCACTGATTCTTGAGTTTATTGTTTCCAACTGAGTCAATTTGTTTGATGTTGGGCATTTTCCTGTGTTCACTCGGGTCCAGGTCCGAGTTCGAGTCCTAAGAAGTGGTCAACGTCATTCTCCCCACTTCTTGCTCATTACATGCTTGACGAAATGCTTGAACCAAACCTATGTAAACCTGTTTCTGTGCTGTGCATTCTGGCTGACTACCATGTGTTCGCGATAATGCCTAAATGGAGTTGCATCCTCATTCGAAGAGGGAATCAAAACATCTAAATCTTTTTGGAAAAGTCATAACTTTTGACTTTCGTTCATTCAGTCCAAGTTTACTTACTTGAGATTTAAGTTTGCGGCTATATATTTGTTGCTGTGTTAAAGATTGAATGTGTCAATTTGTAAATCCATGAGCATTCTCCTTTTACTAGGAAAAGAGCGTGTGCAAATATTCATGAGAAGTTAGCATTAAAGTGGCCATGAGTTGTGAGCAATGAGCTTGGTAGGTTTAATGATATTTGGATTTTTTGTTGATTGAGAGAGCTTATGTTGGTTTGGGCTCAAACGGATTCTAGGCCTTAGTTTTAGACATATGGGGAGCTCAACATTCTGCTGGTTACCTGAGAGAGGGAGAGAGGCTTGAGTGAGAGGGAGGGAGATGCGAGAGTGAGCCTAAGATAGAGAGGAATGTAACGAAGTGATCATGGGCCATAGGCCTATTTTTTAAGCAATATCCCTAAATCTATTCTCTTCCGAGGCTAGGTCGTGATAAAAGGAAGACGCAAAACTTCAAGCTTATGCAAGGGAACAGAGAAGGGCCTGGTTGTGACTCCAAAACGGCGAAAGATGGCATGGATAATTGCTAACGACATCGGAAGGCGATGGAAAATTCTCTAAAACGGCAACAAAAACTCAAATCAATGAAAGAAATAATGGCAGACTGCAACTCCAAACCCCCAACGAGTATAACCGACAACAGAGCTACAAGGCGAGTGAGCCACAGTCCGCTTAAAAGCGAGAGTAAAGAAGATTTGAAAAGATTTGAGAAAATTATTGAATTGAGAACCATGGAAAAAGGTTTTTTTTTTTTTTTTCAAAATCAGAGAGAAAAGCCCCTTTCTATCGGTATGCCTCCTGCCTAAAAATCCTTTTTTTTTTTTTTTCAAGCGCTAAATTCCCGCTTTCTTCCCTCATCTTCTTCAATCTTGAGAAAACGAGAAAAAAGACGAGATAAGGAAAAAAAGAGGGAGCTATTTCTCTTGTGCCCTTTTGTTGAGTAATGTTCACGAATTTTGTGTGGGTTTCGTCTTATTTTAGAAACATGGGCTGAATCCCTTCACTAGTTGTAATTGGGCTTGACTGAACTGGGCCGTATGACTAATGCGATTGAACGACGCTAAATAGGGCCCAGACCCAAACAGTCATTTTTTACTGTTATTTATTTTTTACGATCTACTAAATAAAATAGTAGATTACAAGTAGACATATTCGTTTATTTTATGGGAAATTAATGATTTGGGAAATATTTTTCTAAAAATCATTGATCTTTTTGCTTGTGAAATGAATGTGCAAGAAATATTTCCATTCTCTAAGAAAATATTTAGATATAAATTGTTATTGGTGATAAAAATATTTTATATAGGCTAATTATTTTAAACGATACAAGTGATTATTTTATCATTCATTTTTTACGAAAAAAAATGGAATCTAAATGAGTATATCATATCTAATGCCTTGTTATAGCTGATTTTCTCTAGATAAACTCCTATGTTGCCTATACAATAAAAAATACACGTTCCTTCCTTAACCATTATACCAACTTGCTGGATAAACTTGGCCCTATAGTTAATAATTTTAATTGGGAGAGGATTTGCATCTTAAATTTACAATGTATGAAAACTCAACTTGGCCCAATAGTTAGGCAAACTCTTGAGTTATTTTTCTTTTTTACCATTATCCATTGATGATTGGTCATTCGATTATTTCTTAGCCAATATCAAATTAAAGTTCAATACATATTCATATTTGATTGGTTATCTCATACTCTTTAACAATAATCATATGTATTGTAGTGAAATTTCTAACTATTAGATCAAACTCGATACTTATTTCAAAAATGATTGGCAGATGGTGGCAAATGGGCAAGTCGTAGCATTGATTATCGGGCCATAATCAACTCGACTAAAGAAAGGTTATCAGTCACCACCTTTTTCAGCCCTAGCTTCGATGCAGAGATCGGCCCAGCACACAGCCTACTTACTTCCGAAAGCCCAGAATTGTTCAAGAGAATCAGGTTGCTTGAGAGAGGTCTCTTTGCTCGCAAGCTCCAAGGCGAATTCTATCACGACGTCACGAGAATGTCCACACAATAAGATCAAAACCATCTAATTTGCAAGCGAATGCATTGTTGTGAGATGAAACTCAACGCTGGTTTGCAAGAGTAATGTGTAAAAGAAGGATCTAGTACATTTCTAACCGTGAGAAAACTTTATATTAGACAGTTTATAAGGTAATTTAGTCAATGGAAAATTTTCTATTAGATTAAATGTGCGCTTGTTTTACGAAAAATAACTAATTTGAAATTTTTTTCCAAAATATAAATGCCTTGTATCGCTTACAAAATTGATTGAACTAGAAAAGTTTTCACTATTTACAAAAATGTTCTGACAAAAATTGTTATTGATAATGAAACATTTTTTTATTGACTATTTATTTCAAGAGATATAAGCGATGATTTTTTGTAAAATGTTTTCCAAATCATCTATTTTTCACGAAATAAATGGAGGATAAGAGTTTGTCTTTTTTTTTTTTTTTTCTTCCGATAGGATTCAATATTAATAATATAGAAATGTGATTGGGCTGATCTAGTAAAGAGCATGTGGACTTATCCTTATTAGAAGATCGGAACTTGAGAAATCTTATGGTGAAACTCTTGCCTAAATAACAGTATCATCAAGACCTGGCTTGAATTGATCCGCGTCCGCTCATTAATCACATCTAATTTATAGGTAAGACGAAGCCCAAATTAAATGATTTGGAAATTTATATGTGCGTTTGGGTTTCCAATTTCTATTAGCACGTACCCAACACTAATGCAGGCCCAAGCGACAGGAAAATAGATATAGTCTTAAATGGAGTACATTTGTTTTTGCGAAAACATCGGCTGGTAAAAGCTTTTTCTCTTTCTCTACCGTATAGCATCACGTAGGAAAAATATATTTGTGGTCAACAAAAATTTATGCTTCAATTATCTAAAATATTAGAATCCAATTTGACTTCCACTCCTTTCAGAAGCATACCAGCTGTGCCTGGACCTTATGCTCAAGAGGCTGGAATGAGTGTAGACCAAATTGACAATGACACATGAAGTTTGATACATGGGATAATGTACAAGCGAAATAAATTAGGTAGAACTTTGCTTTAATTAGAATGTCTAACACAAAAACTTAAACTAATAAATGGAGGGAGACCGCGTGAAAGCATTTAGGACTTGTTGTCGAGCGATGTTGGACAACACTTCATGTAAAAGCCAAATTATGAGCGATATGTAAAACTTTTGCGGAAAGGATAACACTAGCTTTGATACCATGCTAGAATGTTCAGTCCAAAAGGTTGAGCTAAAAGGTGGAGGATTACCACATGAATATAAAAACCATTTAGGACCCGTTGTCAAGTGATGCGTGATCATACTTTAACAATCATGTTAGAGAGTTCGATTGAAAAAATTAAATTGATAAGTAGTGGGAGACCACATCCATATAAAAATTATATACATATCATAATCTAGTAATATGAGACATTTTAATAATGCGTCTTTCAATAGCCATCTTAATGAGTACACACGTAATAATAGGCATAGTCGCCTTGCTTTCCACACTTACACATCCAATCTATATTCACTCCTGCTAACATGTAATGGCCGGTTTCCCTTATTTTATACTCGTTTAATCAAGTATCTCAATATGGTCAATTTATTTTAATGACGAAAAGATCACATTGGCCTTTTTTATATGTCCCTTTTTTTCTCTTTCTATTATTGGTGCCAAATATAGGCCTAATAAAAACTTTAAAAGAAGTAATAAATTCAAAAGGTTGAAGAATCCAAAAAGGACCTCAACTAACTACGCCCCTTCTCACCGCCGGCAATGTCCATCGCAAGAAGGGTCATGGAGCATTTCGGGGAGAGACATGTGTTACAAAATCGTACGTTGATTCCAGAAAAATAACGTTCGCAAACAATTCACTAAGTAGAATATAATAATAAAAAAACATAATCAAAAGAACACAGCAGAAAATTTGTTAATGAAGTTTACCAAAACCTGGGCTACGTCTCCACGCAGAGGCACTCTACAAATTCACTAGACTTCAAAAAAGTTGGAATACAACAATGATCTTCTCTTAATATCAAGGCACAAAGAGATTGAGAATCCTCATAAAAAAAAAAAAAAAACCTCACTTGTTTTATTCTCTCATTTTCTTGCCTCTCTATTTTCTTTTTTAGAGTCTTGACGGTTAGCGTCTGGCCATCACTAATATAAATGTGTAGTTTTTAACCTAAAAGCCTATCTAATGGAAAAGACAAAAAAGCTCCTAAAAATATTTGGCTTCATCTATAACAATCTCCCACTTGAAGACAAATATACCAAAGCACCAAGCAACTTTGCATCTATCTTCTTCAAAAACTAATACTTGAAAAAATTGTGCATTTGCGATACTCTTCATCAATCAATATGGAGTAATACCAATGGTAGTAGTAGAGAAAATATGATCTTCTCTATCTACTACCTTGGTCAATATGTTGGCTGGATTTTTCGAGCCATCAATCTTCTATAATTTTAACTCATTATCTTTCAATGTTGACTTGATAAAGTGATAACGCTTCTTGATATGTCTAGTCCTTGATTGATAAGCTGCATTCTTTGCTAAGCTTTGGGCTTAGCAAAGAAACAAGTTTGCAGAAAGTTTCGGGCTTCAAGTGCAAAATGAATTATCAATTCAACAATAAAGGGAATAAAACTGATCAAGCACCTAAAGGGCTAAGATTTTCCGACACAAGAAGTGTGGTAAGAAGAAGGACAATGCCAAGATGTAGTGTTATAATTGTGGCAAGATGGGTCATTTTGCCTGTGAATGTACTAAATCAAAAGATGTATCCTATTACTCCATTATTTTAAGTAATGCTTTTTTTTCTAGCACCGTAATGCTTACTGAATCTCATTCAATGTAGATTGTAAACTCAGGAATAACAGACCATGTAATTAGATACCGAGAAGTATTTGTGGAATATCGTTGGATACAACCTAGAAGAAGATGGATATATGTTGGGAATAACTCAAAAGTTGAAGTGAAGGGTATCAGCACATGTAATTAATTTTACGTGGTGGCTGAAGCCTATTCCTACATTATGTCCTCTATGCTCCAGATATTCAACAGAACTTGATTTTCGTAATTGTTCTTCTTAGCTTAGGTTATGTATTGAATTTCCATGGTAATTGTGTTGAAATTTTGTTTGGAACAATTTATTATGGTTCATGTCATGTATTGAATGGTTTTATGCTATTAGACATTGACTATGATCAGTATAATATTAATGTCGATGGTTGTTTTTCTTTAATTGCATCTTTTAGTAATGTTGATATTGATGCAAGTACTTGGCATGCTAGATTAGGGCACATTGGGTTATAAAGAATGCAAATGTTAGCTTGAGGATGCCTCTCAGGGTCATTCACTAATATTAATCGATCCGTATGTAAACCTTATCTAGTGGAAAAAGCAATTAGAAAACCATTTGGTAAAGAAACTAGAATCGAATTTCTATTGCAACTCATACATTCTAACATTTGTGGTCCTTTGAACGTGAGGGTGAGGCGTGGAACCTCATATTTCATCATTTTCATAGATGACTTCACGCATTTCGGTTATGTCATTTTGATCTCCCATAAGTCAGAAGCATTAGACTACTTTAAACAATATATAGTGATGGTAGAGAATCAGTTGAACAAAACAATAAAGGCATTAAGAACCGATCACGGACGTGAGTATCTATTTGAATAATTCATGGCTCTTTGTGATGAAAAAGGAATCATATGGCAATTGACTATTCCTGATACTCCACAACAAAATGGGGTTATTGAGAGAATGAATAGAACCTTATTAGAAATGGTTAAGTCTATGATGGCGCAAGCAAATTTACCTATCTTTTATTGGGGAAATGTGTTATTGACTATTGCTTAGATACTTAACCGAGTACCCTCAAAATCAATAACTTCTACCCCTTATGGATTGTGGACTAGTAGAAAACCAGACTTAAGTAATCTACGTCCATAGGTGTATGCAGCTTATATTCGTGATTCTTCCCATAAATGTGGCAAATTAGATCCTAGAGGGAAGAAATGTATCTTTATAAGATATTCCGAACACTCTAAAGGATACGTGTTAATAGGTGAACAAGTTAATGGAAGTATGACCGAAATGAAGTCACGAGATGTCACATTCTTGGAAAACAATTTTCCTAGTAGAGGTGAGATTCATATGGACTTCCAATTATATGAGATGGAAGATCATAATAACACACCCACTAATGTTATGGAGGGAAATGAATATTTACCTTAACATACAAGACTTAGTGGGAGAATTGCATCGCTTGGCTAATTGAATTCAAGAGAAGTTTAGTTACGTAAAAGTATTTATCATCGTCGTTTTGAGATTGAATGTGAAGCATTTATGATTACTCAGCAAGACGATGCTGAGCCTAAGACTGCTCACGAGGCTCTCTTATCCTTTGATAAGGAAAAATAGAGAAAAGCTTTGGAAGATAAGGTGGAGTCAATGAGGGCAAATCATGTTTGAGACTTGGTTGATCTACCGCCCAAACGGAAGGCTATTGAAAACAAATGGATTTCTAAGATTAAGCGAAGGGCGGATAGATATATTGAAAAGTATAAAGCTCGTCTTATGGTGAAATGTTATATTCAACAAGAGGGTCTAGACTATGAAGAAACATTTTCACCAGTTGTAAGATTTGTCTCAATACGCCTTATCCTAGTTATTGTTGCACATTTGAACTTTGAATTACATCAAATGGATTTAAAGACGACATTTCTCAATGGAGAACTAGATGAAGAAATCTATATGAAGCAGCTAATAGGTTTCATAGTTAAAAGTCAAGAGCATAAAGTTTGCAAGCTTCATCGCTCAATATATGGTCTTAAGTAATCATCTAGAAAGTGGTATCTTCATTTTCATTGAACCATAACGACTTTTGGTTTCATGATGATTAAAGAAGATCACTGTGTATATGTCAAGCGGTCTGAAGATAAATTTGTTATTTTATCACTTTATGTGGACGATATTCTATTGGCTAGAAATGACAAGATTTTGGTTATCACCATAAAAGAATGGTTATCTAATTTTGAAATAAAGAACATGTGAGAAGTTGCTTATATATTAAGAGTTAAGATTGAAAGAGATTGATCAAGAAAATTCCTTACTTTATCACAAGAGTTTTATATATTGAAGATTCTTGAACATTTCAATATACAGCACTGTAATCCCATTTATACCTCTGTCATGCAAGGTGAACACCTAAATACTAAGATGTGTCCTAAGACTTCGGAAGAAAATAAGGAAATGGAAAATGTTCCTTTTGCTAGTGCGATCGAAAGTTTGATGTATGCTATGATGTGTACTCGACCCGACATATGTTATGCCCATGTGATTGGTGAGCCGATATCAATCAAATCCTAATCAAACACACTAGAAAGTAGTGAAGAGGATCATGAGATACTTAAAAAGCATCATGGACTATCAACTTTGTTATCAAGGTAATGATTTACGCCTATTAGGCTATTCAGATTCTAATTGGAGTGGAGACTTAGATGAGTGTAAATCGACTTCTGTATATGCGTTCTTGCTCAATAAATGTACAATTTCTTGGAATAGCAAGAAACATACATGTACGGCCTTATTTATGATAAAGGCAGAATTTATTGCAATAAGCAATATGGTTAAGCCATTGTTACTGAGATTTCAAGATCGGTAATAGTTTATTGCAATAGTCAAGCAGTCATTGCCTATGTAAAAGATTCCAAGTATTATGGAAGGACGAAGCATATTGACATAAAGAACAACTTCATCAGAGATATAATAGTGTATAAAGAAATGATCCTATAATACATTTCAACTGATAGAATGGTTGCTAATCCATTTATGAAGGCTATTCGCAGAGACGTATTCTTGACCCACAGGATGTCACTGGGATTACGTAGAATGTGATATGTGATATTGTAGAGGATCGTTGATTTTTGTATATGTGAACATATGTATTGTACTTGTTTATTTATTAGTGACTTAATGTTTTATTAATAAGTACAAATCCATTATGAAACTAGCATATACACACACATATTATTGAAAAGTATGTCAACATGCAATGATTAACTCACTCACACGAGTAATCACCTCAAGTGTTATAGTTAGCACGTTGAGATGAGATAGTATGTACATATAAATGCTGAAGAGCAAGTTTAGTACATAAAATGATATGTCGCATTGATTGGAGTTATGATGAGGTCTGTGATTTGTTTATAATAAGATTGAACATGATAGTTCCACAATCATGTATGCCTAAAAGATACCAAATACGAGTATTTAATTGAGCGCTATAGAAAGCGAGCTGATATAACACTCGAGCTAAACTTAAGTATGAAGCACGTGACTATGTTTAGACAAAAATCGGTATAATAGATATATTTAATAAATGACATATGCTCTTATAAAAAGAGAAATCCATTATATTATATAATTCATACTACATGTACGTTGTACGATCGACAAGGGAATGTGAGTGAAATTATCCCTATTTACTCATTGTGTGAGTCCTTGAGATAATTTATAATTTACCTCATTTAGTGCCCTATGTTACTTCTGACTATATTCTCCAAGTGAAATATCAATGTTTTTACTTTAGCATATTACCGGTGGTCATGAATAGATATGGCTTTATGGGACGTGTCTAGGAAAATAGTTGTTTTGAAATGGAGAGAGACATGAGTGCGAAGGAAGACTATTGTTGTTTTACATCTATCACATGTATTTACTAGTCGATCATCGCCCTATGTGGTTGTGGATATAATTGTAAATACATGGTGTTATGAGAATAGTCAAGTATATCATTTGAGGGATAAGTATATTTGGATTGATGTAACAAAATATGTCTAGGGTACTATGAGACATCAATTGTTTATTTCTTTTTAGGGTTGTAGCCATTATGTCATCCTTGACAGGTGCATAATTTGAGCTCGCAAGTGCAAGTGTACTCATTGGTCGCACAGATTTCTTGCCAGTATGAATGGTTTCTAAAGTTGATGAATGTTGAATACCTTATATTCTTGATAGAGTGCTATCAAACCCATCATGTCCAAGTGGGAGATACTGTACTTTATTAATACATCCATGATGCGGTGTAATTAGAACGCACCATTTCATCTTGATATGTTATGATGGAAATACACCCTTTGAAAGGGTATGGGGGAGTCATATAAAAAATTTCTGAAGATAACCGTTAGGACGGTTGGCAGAACATATGTTTAGAAATAAATTATTCTCCTTTCTTGTCCCCTTTCCATCAAAGAAAAAAAAGGCATTCCATTACTCATTTACAAAAAAAATTGGTATTTACCTTGTGGAAATTGGATATTTTTTTTGTAATTGCATCCAGACCATCGTGAAGTAATATTGTTTGTTGATCATCCGTAATTCAACGTTCATTTTTGGGTAAATTGTTCATTGCACATCAAAAAGAGGTTAGTCGTCTTCCGCCGACTTTATTCCTACAATTTTAGTTCCCAGAGATGGCTTGGAAGCTTACACTATGGAGCTGAAAAGCCTAGGCCTGAACATCCCTTTTTCTAATGGCAAAGACATTGGAGATGCACATGACAGATCTGGAGAAACAATTTGAAGGAGAGACTGTGGGGTTTAGGATGGACCATGACCCTTCATGCCCACAGCTTGAGCTCAAACACAACACACGTAGAGAAAGAGAATTGAAAAGAACGAGTGAAAAATAAGGGATTAAATGAAAAAGGAAAATAAATAAATAAATTTTGGTGATTTACTTGTATATGTGGTAGGGTTCAATCTCTTAATAAATTTATAAAAAGAGAGGATCTCGAGCTTAAATAATTGTGGTTAGGCAAACTCTCGTGATATTCCGTTACCATTATCCATTGACAAATGGAAATCCATTTCTTTCTTAGACAATATCCAATCAACATTAAACACAAATTCATGTTTTGATTGGTTCTCTTGTACTCTTTAACAACAATCGTGTGCATTTTATTAGAACTTGTAAATAGACACAAATATCAATACTTGCTTAAAAGATGATTGCCCAATGGCGACAAATGGGACATATCTTAGTCAACTCGACTTAAGAAAGGTTATCAGTTGCCACCTTTTTCAGGCTAGGGTTCGATCCAGAGATCGGCCCAGCATAAAGCCTAATTACTTTGGAAGGCCCAACATTGTTCAAGAGAAGCATCATCGCTGATTACTCGAAAGGTCTCTTTGCATGTAGGCTCCAAGGCAGATCCTCTGCTGATGTCATGAGAACATCAACACAACCACATTCAAACCATCAAATTGGAAAGTGAATGCATTTTTTGTGAGATGAAACTCACGTCGGCTTGCTTGGATAAGGTGCCCGAGGAGGATCTAGTCCATTTTTAAGCATGTATATGGAGAAAATTTTGTATTAGACTAAGTCCATAGGAGCAACGCAGTGGATGGAATTAATCATAACGCATAAACTATACGAAGAATGGAGGATGTTTTACGTAATAGGACTCAATTTTGGATCCACATAATCTAGTGTTGAAGATTCTATTGCCAGCTAATTGATCTTGCTGCATGGATTTGATCTTTACATTGATCTTAATTGATGCTAATTAGTCCATTGTTAGAAAATTAGAATATTGTGTATTAGGAAATCATTTTCATATATTCTATATATTTTTCTTCCTTAGATAGTTTTGATCCTATGTATTATAAATAGGACTCATATTGTACATCATTGATCAGTGAAAGAGAAATACACAATACACTTATTTCCCAATACTTTTCACTCAAAATTCTGACATGTTATCAGAGCGGTTCTCTTAGACCTAGCTTTCGCATATTGATTATGTATAGCCGCTTATGCACAGCTTCTTTCTTCTCCTTTCTTCAGCATCCTTCACATGCAACTTGTGAATGTTTATCATATTTCCACACAAGGAAAAACCATGACCAAGAACCAAGCTTCAAATTCAAGTTCAACCAGCCCAGAACACTTCGGGTTCTATAGAGAGGACCCACGTAGAAAGCATCGGGCCAGAAGAAGGCCCAACAATAGGATCCGAACCCAACCCAGGATTAGGATTCGGTTGGTCATACCTGAACTAGAACCTTTTGGGTCCGACGAGTCTCCCTTACCCGAGATTTGGACTCGGTTTTTTTCTTTTGCAGGCATCTCCGGCGGACGGCCAGAACCAAGAGATACCTTATACACGGCCGTTGTCGATGGCCTCGAGCTTCGCTTGATTTCGCAACAACTCTCGGGATCGGAGAACAACTCCGTTTGGTCTAGAGAACTTCGGCAAGCACCTATAACGAAGGACAAAGACGGCTTTATAGATGGATCCGTACCTGTTCCGACCGACGAACGGCTGGCCTGACACTGGAAGAAATGCAACTAGTTAATCCGAACTTGGATCGGTAACTACCTCACACCGGAGGTCGCTGCCGGACTCCCTCCGACCGAGAATGCTCATCTTTTTTGGGAAAACATACGGGAGATGTATGGCAAGCTTGATAGAGCTAGGATTTTCTCAATAACCCAAGCTCTATTAGAGCTAAAGCAGGGAAATTTATCCATTTCAGCGATTTTTAACAAACTCTCAGTCCTTTGGAACGAATTGGAGAAAGCTGAAGAAAAACTTCAAGGACCGGAAGAAACCCTAGCTCAATACCGAGCAATTAGGGAAAGGGAGAAGGTAACACACTTTCTTTTGATCCTAAATGAGAGCTACTTACCCTTTCGCAGTCAGATCCTCTCAATAGAGTCGGTCCCTTCCCTTGGCCGGATATATCAGCTCGCGGTGCAAGAGGAATCACAGCGACTCGCCTCAACGGAATACCTCAAAGTAGGGGATTGGGTTGTCCTCGTGGCCAAGGCGACACCGGACCAGCGTCTGCTCGCGGCGAGGTTCGGGCATGGTGGTTTCAGACGATTGGGAAGAACAGGGGTGGATCTAGGGTTGCTAGAGGAAGAAGATGAAGATCGGATGGCTTAGATCAAGCCACGTCAGCCCCAACATGGAGAGGATCAAATGGACAGATATTTCTGTTGCAGCACATGTAAAGGCTTATTAACCCATTAATAAAGATCAACTGCAGCAGATTATGAGCACTTTAAACTAGCTAGGAACATCAAAAAAAACAAGCAGCTATGCAGGTACTTCTCACTGTTTGAGCTCCATTTCTAGTAAAGCATGGATTATTGATTTAGGTGCTAGTAATCACATAATTTGTGATGAACATTTCTTTTCTAAAATATATAAAGCACATTCTCATACATCCGTGCGACTTCCAAATGGAGAAGACACCTTGTCACTAAGATTGGGGACGTTCAACTTAGTCTTCTCATTACTCTTAGAAATGTCTTACTCATTCCCAAATTCCACTTTAACCTAATCTTTGTGTCAAAACTTTGTGAAGACAATTCCTGTCGGGTCTTGTTCAATTCCGATATCTATCTCTTTTAGGCCATTTCGATTGGGAAATTGATGGGCTTGGGTAACAATCATGATGGACTTTATTTCTGGGCCACTCTTCCAAAAAATTTGATGTTCCACTTTTTCCCTTGAATAAGGGCAATCTATGAAATGCCAGCATCAATAAAAGTATTTTATCTCATCAGTGGTTAGACCATAGAGCATCTTTTCCTCATCCAAAGTGCCCTATATGTCCTTTAGCTAAACAATTGCGATTACGTTTTCCACAAAGCACTTCTCGTAGTAAGACGGCTTTCACTTTTCTGCATATGGATATCTGGGGACCATATCACACCACACATCGTGATGGATCTTGTTTCTTTCTCACAATTGTGGATGACCATACACGAGCAACTTGGGTTTTCTTATTGCAGTCTAAGGCCCAAGTCCCCTGCTACCTAAGAGAGTTTTTTCCCTAATCAAGAGTCAGTTTCATAAATCTGTACAGCGAATTCACACTAGTAATGCCCTAGAATTTTTTAGTCATGAATGTTCTACTTTGTTCACTACAAATGGCATTCTTCATGAAAGTTCTTGCGTATATACCCCTCAACAAAACGATGTTGTCGAAAGAAAACATCGTCATCTCCTAGAAGTTGCTTGTGCCCTCAAATATCAAGCCTTTATTCCTGAAATGTTCTAGGGAGATTGTGTGGTCATAGCAGCATACATAATTAATAGGATGCCATCCAGGGTCCTTAATGGCAAAAGTCCATTTGAATTTCTTTTTGGGAAATGTCCAGATATTCATCATCTTCGTGTATTTGGTTGTTTATGTTATGTATCCACTGTGGGCATTCGTGACAAATTGGGACCTCGTGCCATCAAATGTGTTTTCATGGGATACCTAATCTTTAGAAGGGTTATTCAGTATATGATCTCTCCACCGGGCACTTCTTTGTCAGTAGAGATGTTATTTTCCATGAGGATGTTTTCCCTTTTCAGGAAGGATCATCTTCTCAATAGAACGATTCAACTACTGAGAATCGTCAATTTTTAGCTGACGACGATATCTCCACCCCTACTCAAATGATAATTCCTCATATATCTCCCATGGCTTCTTCGACACCTGGATATGATGGAGGCTCATCCTTAGATTTACATTATATAACTCCAGATATTTCACAAGAAGCGACATTGGCATCTCCAGTAGCTTCTTCGTCACCAACATCTCTGGATGATATCCTTGGATCACAAGGGACTATTCCATCTGTTACATCGGCTTCTCCTCGACGTTCAAAGTGTATTACCCGATCGCCCACTTGGGCAGCAGACTACATTTATCCTACAATGAAGTCATTTGGTACACAATATCTTTTCTCATCATATGTTAGCTTTGCTAATCTTTCACCTGAGCACATGTGTTGCATTAGTCAAATATTTGAAGGACGGGAACCATCTTCATATGAAGAAGCTGTTCAAGACTCTCGTTGGTAGCAAGCAATGGCAGATGAATTGCAAGCTCTAACAGAGAATAATACTTGGGAAATTGTTCATATTCCCACTCATCGGAAATCTATAGGGTGCAAGTGGGTATACAAGATCAAATACAAGGCGGATGGTTCAATCAGCGTTATAAAGCTAGACTAGTAGCTATGGGGTTTATTCAACGAGAAGGTTTTGATTACATTGAGACATTTTCTCTAGTAGCAAAGGAAGTCACGGTTCGTTCTTTTTTCTTTGTTGCTACTATTCATGATTGGCCTCTTCATCAAATGGATGTTCATAATGCATTCCTTCATGGTGATCTCGAAGAGGAGATTTACATGGACCTTCCGCCGGGTTTACGCAGAAAGGGGGAGAACAAAGTATGTCATCTTCGTAAATCTCTATAGCTAAACGGGCTTCTCATCAATGGTATGCTAAGTTTACCAATGCACTTATAGCTGCAAAATTCGGCAATCCAAACATGACTATGCCTTATTCACATTGAGACAAGGTACATCATCAATTTATTTACATATATACATTGATGACATACTTATTATGGGGAATGACGAAGATGCCATCAAGAAGTTTAAGCAATTGCATTCAAGCTTCCACATTAAGGATTTAGGACCTCCCAAATATTTCCTCGGAATAGAGATTGCATGGTCAGATAAGGGAATTTGCCTTAGCCAACGCAAGTTTATCCTGTAGATCGTATTAGAAACAGGATTGTCAATATCCAAACCAGCTGCTATCCCAATTGAACAGAATGTCAAACTGACGATAGTAGAGTATGACAAGGATTTATTGCCCTTGAATGAGGATCCTTTACTCGAAGATTCTTTCGTTTATCAGAGACTTGTAGGGAAGCTTAAATATACTTAACTATGACTAGACCTGACATATGTTATGCAATGCAGATTCTCAGTCAGTTTATGTATAGTCCAAAACAGTCGCATATGAATGCCGCGATGAAAGTCGTGAAATACCTAAAAGGGTGTCCAGGCTTGGGAATATTACTGTCTCATGATAAAAACATGGAGATGAAATCATACAATGATGTGGATTATGCTACTTGTCCTATGAGTAGAAAGTCATTCATAGGATTCTGCATCAAATTGGGTAGCTCATTGCTCTCTTGGAAGACAAAGAAACAATCGACCATTTCGTTATCATTTGCTGAAGCGGAATATCAGGCAATGGCAAATACCAGTTGTGTGATAGTTTGGCTAAGACGATTACTCGAAGATCTTGGTGTTTGGATTAAGGAACCATTTGTCCTATTTTGTGACAAGGATGCTGCACTTAAACTTGTAGCGAATCCAATTTTTCATGAGAGGACTAAACATATAGAAGTCGATTGCCATTTTGTCAGAGATAAAATTCAAGATGGATTGATCAAGACAAGAGGGGTAAAAACTACGGAGCAGCCCGCAGACATCTTCACTAAACCTTTATGTCAGAGGCAACATTCGTATCTATTAAGCAAGCTAGGCGTTCTAGATGTCTATAGACCGCTAGCTTGAGGGGGAGTGTTGAAGATACTGTTGCCAGCTAATTAATCTTGCTGCATGGATTTGATCTTTACGTTGATCTTAATTGATGTTGATTAGTCCATTGTTAGAAAATTAGAATCATGTATTAGGAAATCATTTTCATATATTTTCATATATTTTGTATATTTTTCTTCCTTAGATAGTTTTGATCCTATGTATTATAAATAGGATTCATATTGTACATCATTGATCAATGAAAGAGAAATACACAATACACTTATCTCCCAATACTTTTCACTCAAAATTCTGACATCTAGAGATGTGATCAAGTTGATTTAGTAAATTCTTGGAATATTTACTTGCTAGAATGATAACTCTATAAAAATAGAGTTATTTTACCCATTTTAGGCAACAATTAATGCAATATCTATGAGAAAATATTTGGATTTCCTCATGATTATTTGAATTTTCCTTGTTTATGCAGAATAATGAGATATGGAAAAGATAAGGAAAAGAATGGCAAAAATCAGGAATTCAAATCAAGCAGCACCAGAAGATAGATATCAAATTAGAGAATCCTTGATTTTGTTCCCTAATGTTATCTGCAAGCATGGGGAGATTAGATAACTTGGATATATCCTATGAAGAGGAGAACATTGAGGGAGAGAGAGAGAGAGAGAGCAGCTAGGTTTTTGTTAGATCGTTTTTCATTGTTCCGAGAGTTTTTCAAGTATTATAAGAGAAGACAAAAGTGGTGACATAATTCTTGTTCTTTGATTCAAGATTCTGAGTTTAATTTATATTTTTATTTCTTCATCTACTATGTTCTAATTTTCTTTTGTTAGGGCTACGGTGTAGCCTAACCATAATGATGTGAATTTTATGATTTTTATGTTTTGTAATTGATTTCATTCATGTGAGTTATATATTATTGTGCATAATGCTTTTGAGTGACTAGCCACCACTTGAATGATTTGATGTGCATGTTTGAGACTGAGAAGTGATAATATGCAATTGCTCATTATAATATATAACCATGAATTAAACGTAAATAGAAATATACCGTGTTATTTGTGTAGCTTTCGATGATAAGGTGATCTAAAAGACTCATTGTAAGCCGGGAATATTCATAATTTTTAATGCACTTATGTTTATTTTAATTCACATAAAGATATAGTGGATTAATAAACTGAGTAGGTTTACTATACCTAGAGATAGGATAATAAATATGTTAGGAAATTCCGCTATCACTTGTTTGATATCGTTCTTATATTCACAACAATTTGAAATCCATATCTAGTGGTTATGGTGAAATCGGATGCTCTAACATATTTATTTGATCGATTTATTGCATTTAGTCTCCAAATTTTGTTTTTAATTTATTCTTAATTATATTTTGACCTGTTAGATAAATTTTAGAATTAATTTATTTTAGTATTTAATTAGTTTATTAATCAGCGATCTCTATGGAACGATATTCTTTCTCATCATTATATTACTTGTTCGACACGTTCACTTGTGTTTAGAATTTTACGAACATAGAACTAGTTCTTTTAACCAGATGTTTTGAACTTATAGCTTTAGCGACTTGAGTTCTTGCTTTGGGCAATTTTTTTTTTTTTGGGACAACCTAGAGATTTTTCCATACATTACAAAAGGGCATGTAGATTTATCTTTACTAAAAGCTCCGAACATGAGAGGTCTTGTGGTCAAACTCCTGCCTAGAGGATTAGCATTCCCAAGACTTGGATGAGACATGGACAACCGCTAAGCCTTGGTAAGGCCTGGCCTGAATCGGTCCATGTCGATGAAAGTAAGACGACACCCAAATCAAATGATTTGAGATTTACATGAGCGATTTGGATTTCTACTCATTAGTCACCTCTACTTGGAAATCGAGTCTTGAAGGGAGCACGTTTGTTTATGTGGGGAAAAAAGTACAGCTATCGAAAGTTTTCTCCTCATGTTCTCCCATGGCGGGCCACCATTGTAACTTTATCTAAGAAGCATCGATACTCTTTGAAAATTTTGTGTCATGTCTAATATTCTGACACGTATCCGACACTCTCCAACACACTCCAACATGTTCTGACACGTAGTCAACGAGTGTCAGAAATTCCAACACATGATCAATTCTTCCCGATATGCGAGTTTGAAATTTCAACACGCAATTTCGATACACACGGGGTTAATTTCAAAAAATTCAATACTTAAGGGGTCAAAATATAAATATATGAAAAATAATGAAAATAACAAAAATAAAGGTGAAAGAAGAAATTTCTCACTCTCAAATTTCTCACTTCTGAGTTCTGACCTCCCCTTGAGTGACGATCGAACGCCTCTCTTCTCGCTGGCATCGCTCCTTTCGTAGGCATCACTCCGCTGCCTACGTGGCCCACCCCACTAGTTGCATCTAGGAAAAATCTCGAATCAGGTCAACATTATCCATGAGAAGTCAGATTTAATCCAAGCTTAGAACTCGAGTAGTTTTGTTACTTTCGGAATGAGTCCCGGTTAGGAAATTCCATCTTTTTGCTAGTTTGGGATTAGTGATTTTGTGACCCAATTGTGGGTAGTTGGCTCATGATTAGAAAGATTGATAAGGATGAAGCAGAAGAGACTTAGTATTTGTATGATTCATAGATTCATGAAAGCAAACTTTAAGTTGTGATTTTTTTTTCTTTTTTGGCTTCTTTCCACCTCTCACAAGCGTCGCTTGTGAATTATCTCTTTTGGTATAAATCATTGGCTTGTGAGTTGTCTCTCACATTTTCCATAGCGAATTTAGTGATTTCCTTTCCTTTTGGTCATACTTCACTAATTTCCAATAAGTATAAGAGGAGTTCTTATCTTGAATTTTCATTTTTCTCGAACCTTGTTTTGCAGATTGGAAGAACTCCTTTGGTCATAAGCTTCGTATCTTTGAATAGCTACCTTAAAATATACAACACAAAATAAAAGACACCAAAACCTTGCTTTCCATACTCATACATCCTATATCTATGTCCATATGTACACTCGTGCTAACATGCAGGAGTGGCTCGACTTAGGGTGTATAGGTTTCGTATAAGATAAATGATTTGAAAAATATTTTTTCAAAAATAATTATTTATATTATTTATAAAAATTAGTTAACGGAAAATATTTTCATCATTTATTTTCGTGGGCAATAAATTATTTATTTATTTATTTATTTAAGTGATACAAGTGATTTTTTTTTAATATTTTTTAATTTGTTTATTTTTCACAAAAACGAATGTATCTTAATTTATACTTCTCAATATGGTCAATTTACTTTAGTGACGAAAAGATCACATGGGCTTTTATTGTTTGTCTCTTCTTATTGTCTATTTCTAAGGACATTTGATGTTGATGTCTTGCTCAATAAATTCTAGATGTAGGCATCATTGAAAGTTTATGTAAACCGAATGAATATATGGTCAGAAAAGAAAGGACGTCAACTAACTCTACCCCCTTCTCACCGTCGTCATTGTTGTTGGAGAAAACTTCCTTATTTGTTTTGAAGTTGACAAAATATTTCCATCAGTCTAGTTTGAAGACTCATAGACTCTATCGTCAAAGTTTGAAGACCTCCACACTCAAGATTCAAAGTCTACCCTCACCGAAAGTTTCCAGACCGATGAAGAAAAGACTTATCAAGTATATCTTTAAAAGATTTAGTTCGTACAGTTGAAGAAGATCTCACAGCTGGAGATAGCACCTCGTGATCAATTATTCTTATTGAAATCAATTTTGATAATTAGATCTGTTGATTGGTGAAGTATACTTGGAAGGTTCTACTTATGGAAACCTAGATCCAGATTGTTTGGGCGAGCATGATTGATGGGCTATCATCGCATTCCTTTTATAACTCGAGATCTCCTTAAATTAATTCTATTCAACGAGTAGATTTGAAGAACTCATTTGGAAGGTGCCAACGAATATGAAGGCATGGGGGAGTATATAAGGAAGACGCTCAAGTTATTTGAAAGTGTGCGTGATAGAAGAATTCTAAAGTCTAAAGCTCATAGTTCTTTGTTATTTCATTCGCTGAGCTTACACTGTATTCAAAAGAGAGATAAATACTAGTGAGATCTTGAGGAAGTGTAGTAGAGTCTCTACATTGTGGAATCAAGGACATGAGACTGTAATATCTCTTTTGGTTCTTAGTGAAATCCAGCTGGTGGGCTGTTAGTGCGGGAGAGTGGACGTAGGCTTGGTCTAAGCTGAACCACAATAAACTATATGTTTCAATTCTCTTTCCCTAAACTCTTTACTAGTCTTATATATTTGTTTACTGTCTTTTATATCTTTAGTCTATTATTATCAAAAGTCGAATTAAGCTGTTAAGTTTTTGTAAAAACCTCTTTAACACCTATTCACCCCCCCACTAGGTGTTCTTACTAGCCCTATCAATTGTCACTGCCAACCTTCACTGCTGAGTGCACCATGAAGTAGGTAAGGCTACAAAAGTTTGACTGTCTCAGGTGAGGTTTTGGAACCCTTACGGGAGAGAGAGACTTAGGATGCAAAAGATTGTAACGTGAGTGATTTAGTGGATTTCCGTTTTTATATGTCCACTTATGCGGTACTTCATAATACCACATATATAAGATCTATATGTATAGGTATCATCTCTTACATTAAGAAAGTTATACGCTTTAGAAGAAAATTGTTCAGATTAGGAATGGATTACCATAGACGATGGTCATGAAACCCTTGAGAGAGAGAGAGAATATAAAGACCTCGGTTAGGATGGTGGGAGGGTGTGCGCATGAGCGCATGTGTCCGTGTGTATGTTGCAATCACTCTAGTTCTTCCCGGTGAGGGTTTCATGACCCTCACAACGATGGTGATAGATAGTTGCACAGTCCACACTACCTCCTCCTCCTCTTCTCTCTCTCTTTCTCTATCTCTATCTCATCTTCTTCATCTCCATATTTTGTTCTTTTTTTACAATCACACTCTTCACGCGGTCCTCACGGCAGCTGGTCACCATATCAAGTGTACCAAAAATATAATAATAAGAGAAAACCAACAAAAATGATCCACAAATAAAGAGAACCAATCAATAAGTTTACGTCAAATTTTCCGTCATTTAAGAAAAATGGTTCTACGCCATATTTTATAAGTTTTAAAAATTACCAGTCGTGAAATCTAAAAATTTTAGAAATACATTGCACTTTGAGTGTCACTTTGGAAATGGCTGAATTATTTCCAAAATCATGAAAGACACTTGGCACCTCAATAGTGATAGGGAGACATCCTGAAGTTACTTAGGACTTGGACATTTCTCGATGCACCTACCCAAAAAATCAGAATGATGGAATCTTTTTCTTTTTAGACTATAAAAATTGATTGATTGATTGATTGATACTCTAAGAAATGGTGCCCTCAACTTAATTAGTCCACGACCTCCAGAAATTGAGGCTTCATTGTTAGACCTTCTCATGGATATTGAATTTGGTCCCCAAGTGGAAAACGTCACCAATGACATTATATCTGCTCTCGATTGATGCCGGTGCGGTTCCTGCGCTCCTGCTCATTATCAAACGTGACTTCCATGCTGAATAGTAAATACTCTCGACACCAGCAAAGTCAAAGCGCTTAAGCCTCAAGTTAGCTACGAGGAAACTACCGTAAGTATAAATTAAAGAGCAAGAAATGAACACGTTTTAATTCGTCATATAATACAGTGCCTTCTTCAAGACGTAACCATGAGAGAGAAAGGCGGTCTCCAGACTCAATGCCACCCAACCCTTCGGCTGATTACGCCATTGCGTAGGTCATGCATATCGATTTCAACGCGTTGATGCAGATTCTAAGACTAGATTCATTTCTTGTATGTGATATCCGGTGCTTGTCCATGTCGTTTACTGTAAAATATAGTCTGTTTCGTGTCATCAATTATTTGGACTTTAGCCTGCAAAAGTAAGCTGTGCATGTCGGGTGCGTTCAGAAAAACTTTGCGGAGAAGTCTTTGACGAATAGCAAAGAAAATCGTATAATCGTTTCGCAAGAAATGAGTATTTTGAAAAATATTTTTAAAAAGTAATATTATTTTAAAAAATTAGTCAATAGAAACTATTTTCATCATTGACAACAATTTATACCTAACAATTTTTGTGAGTGATGAAAAAAAATTCCATTTACTTATTTTTCTAAATGATATAAGTGATTATTCTTAAGAAAATGTTTTCCAAATCATTCTTTTTCTATGAAACAAATGTATCCTAGATGAAAAGATTTTTCAAAATACAAACAATTTTTTGGTTAATTGTGTTTTAAAAACCCATTGGAATGCAATTTTGACTTAAATGTCATTTGGAAATAAATACACTTTTTTTTTTTTATGCCTAGGATCTGCCGAGCCCGCCGGGTAGCCCACGGCTCGTAGAGTGCGTGGTGCACCCCGGACCAAGCGTCAATACATGGGGGAAGCTAGCACAAGACCCCACCACTATGGCCCTCTACTTAAGACGTGTTAGCAGCTGCGGAGTTTCGACCTTGGGACCTCTACGATGAAGTGCCCAAAGCCAAACCAACTCAGTTGCTCACCGGTGGGTGGAAATAAATACACATTGTATTTGCTAGTTTTAAAAAAATTCTCAAACTGTTTGTTGGTGAAACTCAACCGCTGGTAAGCCAAATCTAACCTCGTTGGTAGCTTGAACCCTTGTAGTTGATGCAATATGAGGTAGGACTTTTCTGAAAAGATAAAAGTTGAGTGAGGACAAAGTTGAAGAAAGAAATTGTATTTACATTCCGAAAATGAATGCTCAAAGCACCTTCGGACCTTCACTGGGCTAAGTTAGAAATGCAATTTCATCTTCTCAAAACTCTCCAAAAGATTTGCCAAATGGTATTTGCATTTGC
The DNA here is from genome assembly GCA_014182395.1 of Eucalyptus sp. ANBG9806169. Lineage (NCBI taxonomy): Eukaryota > Viridiplantae > Streptophyta > Magnoliopsida > Myrtales > Myrtaceae > Eucalyptus > Eucalyptus sp. ANBG9806169. The sequence continues at coordinate 26,154,914 of CM024577.1, forward strand.
CCAAGAACCTTAGAAGCCCAAAGCTCGTTGGCAAAACAATTTTCAAACGCACCTGAATAGCCTAATAATGAAAATAGATGTTCTGAGTCATGGGAAGTGTTGTCTACATTATTATTATTGGTTTGTGTCCTCCAAATCAATATGGTTTATCTCGTTGGAAGATGGCCATGAAAGGAGGCAAGTCAAAATGTATTGAAAAGAAAATGGTTAATGCCATGATAAATCTTAAACTGGTATAGTTGTGATAGATTTATCAAAAATTTTGACTATCAAAAACCTCAAATTAGTACATTTATAACAAATTTACCCCAAACTAATTTTTTGGCCATAAAAAATCTCAAAATGATAAATTTGTAACAAATTTATTGGATTAATACTACAAAAAAAATCATAAACCAGTACACTTGTGGCAAATATAGAGTAAAACCCAAAATTGATATACTCATTAACTGTCACGTGTTGAATCTAGCAATTTGATAGTAACATTTAACGAAAACTAACAAAGGGTAAATTTATCATAAATGTACCCGTTTGAGGTTTTTTATGATTAAATAAATTAGTTTAGGATAAATTTATCATAGATGTATCCGTTTGAGATTTTTTGTGGTTAAAAAAATTAGTTTATGATGAATTTGTCACAGATGTACTAGTTTAGAGTAAATTTATCACATATGTACTAATTTGGGTTTTTCTGTAATATTAATCAAAAGAAAACAAAATAAACCGAATACATGATTAAGTCAATGTGACTTACTTTTGAAGAGAGAAAAATAATATTTTATACTGTACTAATAGTAAACCATGATCACAATTAATTTACTCAAAAATTCTCATTATTTTCCTCGATTGATGAAAATTATTTCTACCACATAAATAGATGTTTCGCTCAATTTCACCTATGTACTTTCAAATAATTTTCTTGCGATACGTTTATCATTGAAAAACGTTACACCGTTGAATTATATTGCGATATGTTCTCCCCTCTGTACTTTAAATGCACTCGGTCAGCGATTTGATTGAGCACCAGACCACTTTTGACCAAATTTATTATAATATGTGTTACTCCTAAAAGTTTTATGGACAGCCAAAAAGGGACATCCTATTCTTTAATAATTTGACTTGTATGGCAAATGAGAGGTTCATGAACCTATCCGGAATGAAAAGTTACATAGTCTATAGATCAAGATCATGAACCAAACTTTTTTTTTTTTTTTCGAAAGGAAATATTGTATTCATTAAGTCGGAAACTTACAACCAGACGCTAAGCCGTCCGCATAAACGAGGTCAGCCTACACCTGTTTTATGGATTGGGCATCACACTACTTTTAACCAAACTTGTTATCATATTTCATCATTCCTAAAAGTTTTAAGGAGAACCAAAAAGGGATGTCCTACACTTTAATAATTTGATTTGTATGGCAAATGAGAGGTTCATGAACCTATCTAGGAATGAAAAGGTACATAGTCTACCAACAAGATAGATCAAGATCATGAACTACTATTAATAGAAAAATTGTTCAATTTAACCTAGACCTATTATATGGCGATCAATTTAATGATAAACTTTTTGATTTAATTAATTTAATTTTAAAACTTTTGATGATTTGTCAACATAGTCTTTCTGGCCAATTTTGGCTAGGAATTGCAGTCGGCTTGACGTGGATAAGTTTTGCAATATTTTAACTTTTCCGATTTTTTTTTTGGTTATTATTTCCCTCTATCGGTCTGTGGAGGTTGTCATCAACAACAAGGGCTTGTTCGCCCTCACCTAGAGCAGGCGAGGGAGTCTCAAACCTCACTTGTGGTCGGCAAAGTCGCTGGCCATTGTCAAGGTTGCTGACTGGCTGAGGGAAATAAGAAAAAACCAAAAAGGAAAAGGAAAGAAAAGAAAAGAAAATTAAATTTGTAAAAGTTGTTCACATCAACATCGGTGCGCCAACTATGCCAAGTAGGATAGCTAACATCAACGTTAGCATTTTTTGACCAAAATTGGCCAATTTAGGTGGAAGAGTTATATTATTGAATCATGAGAAGGTTTAGAACTAAATTAACCAAATAAAATTATTTAAATTGAATTGGCCATCATGCAAAATGTGACATCCTATAATTCAATGATTTGATTTATATGGCAAATGAGAGGTTCATGAACCCACTCATAACAAAGAGTTACATAGTCTACCGACAACATAGACCAAGACCATGTGGATCCAAAGTAAGAATCACATGATTAAAGGTACATTTGACATCGTAACTCTTGCTACGTTATCATCATTAGCCTTGTGGATCCTTAGTTTTTTTGTTTAGTCAAAAAGTTTATGTGCTTATTGATTACGAGTACTTAATGTTTCAATACAAATTATGAGGATTACGTTATTTTCTCATGTATTAATGTAAAATCCGAAGTCATATAAGATATTAAGTGGTTGCAAAATAATTTTCAGTAGAAACAGGGTTGGCTTTGGAACCAGACCGGAAAAACAAAATGGTTCGGGTAGAGGGTCCGGTGCAAATAGGGTCGGTTACAGGGTCCAAAAAAAGAGGAACCGATTATAACAGGGTTCAGTTCAGGGTTCAAGTCTAGAACCTACCCATCCTAGACGCGATCAACCCTACTTCAAAGGTACTCGGGTGTTCTTTCTAGAGAAGGGATTTTTATTATAGTGGAGGTGGAGAGACATCCTGCTGGCCAATTTCTCTCTCACAAAGCAGAGGAAAAGCGTTGCCCTTTTAGGAAGGTGTCGGACAATGACTTGTCAGCCCATAATAGCTTAATTATATCTTGTTGCGACTTGAAATCCTTGTAGAAGACTAGTATGTGTGATTCTAGAACATAACATCTATCTCCTTTGCTATACTGTTAAAAGTCGGATAAACATTACAAAAGTACCATCTTCCCTTCACTGTCAATTTCTAAAAGAGCAATATCTAACGCCGCTATGTAGACTCTTGGTGGGCATTTGTTATTTTTTATTCTCCCAAATATAGATAAATCTTAGAAGAAAACACAAGCATTTGAAATGACTGAAACCCTAATCCTGATCTCCAGAATGGGGAGTCTGTATTGAGCCAGTGGACACAGGCAAGGACATGGGTGGAGCTGCGCCCTCTTGAAACGAGCAGATCTGGCTCTGTCGTCCTCAACGAGCCAGATCTTGCTCGGTTGAAGATGGACAGGTACATCTAACTCTAAGAGACACAGATGTGGCTCTGTTGCTCAGAACTTCGGTCAAAAGTTCCAATTCCAGCATCATGGAACATTTGCTCCACGCGTTCCAACCATTTTAAACGACCTTCGCTTAATGCTGAAGAGGGATTTATAAAATGAAACAAAATAATTCGAAGTTTGCTTAAGTTTCATACAAAATCAATCAGAAACGAGACAAACAGAAGTTCTTTTTGCCTTTTTTTTCCTGTTAGGCTACTTTTTGACATTTGGGTCCATATGTATTCACGTTTTGGATCTCTCTCAATTTGTATATACATGCATATGATGAAAATTAAATGCATGTGCATGCACGTTATATGAACTCACTATATAATGTATATCATGTATTTGAATGACTCTTTTTTTACTAAAACCCATTTAAGAAATGGTGTATAAACTATTATAACAAGATCTTATTGATAGTTGAATATGACCCGTTTTACTCTCTGTCTCTGTCTCTGTCTCTCTCTATAAATAGCGCCATGCAGAAGCAAGTCTAGCATCGAATAAAAGCAATGGAATCACTGGAATCACCTCTCCATACTGGTTCTTCCATGGTGAGCGTTCAAGAGCTCGTCAAAGAAACCTTGGGGGCAGTTCCAGAGAGGTATGTTCGCCACGACCAGGAACCGCAAATCCTCTCTGATAATCGAAGCACTGAAACGCCAATCGTTCCAATCATTGACTTGGGGAAATTGTCCTCGGACCAAACTTTGGGTGATCAAGAATTGCAGAAATTGCATGGGGCTTGCAAAGACTTGGGAATCTTTCAGGTTTCTCTCAAACTCCCTCTTCTCTATCTTTCAAGCCTACCGGGGCTTGAAGCTCCGTCCTCGTCGTCCTCCTTCTCTCAAATTTTGTTAAAATATTGAAAGTCAGGCTAACCAGAAACAGAAACTCGGCCCTGCGACGTGAACCCCCAATGCCGTCGGATGGTCGGTCCACATGGACTCCACGATGTCCAAGGGCTTAGCATGCATGGTATAATACACATTCGATGCATCGCACAAATTTTCTTTCAAATTTTTTTTTTTTTGGGTAAATGACCTAGGTTTTGATTCTTGGCGATGGTAGCAGTGTTGACTTGGTTCGTCATGAAAAACGTATCTTTTTCTACCTCTGTGTTCGCAAAATCAGTAACATTTTTCTAAGCAAAAGGTTCTTGCAGACTTATTTTGGCATCCTGTTTAGAATTTGAAATTTTTAATTTTTAGTACGAATTTGGATGTGCATTTCTTGCTACCGGACTAAAACTCGGTTATGTATTGGAAAAAAAAATGCAAGAGTCTGACGTTCCAGGAACCCCTTTCCTTTTTCATGGATACAAAATTCGCATCTCTCTCCATTTTTCCTGGACTCTATTCGAACAAAACTATGGTATACAAAACATTTATTTTCTCTTTTCCTATGTATATAATATTTATCTAGAGAAATCTTACTATAGATTGACAAAAGTAATGAATAAGCAGATTTAATTTCTTCCTTAAGACTTCATTTGTTTCGCAAAAAACTAAAGATTTGGAAAATATTTTTCTAAAAATGATGAATTGTATTGTTTACAAAATAAATTAAAAATATTTTCATCGTCGACTAAAATATTTAAACATATATCATTGTCGATAATAAAAACACTTTCAATTGATTAACTATTTCAATGCTGCAAATAATTATTTTTAGAAAAATATTTTTCAAATCTTTTCGTGAAATAATCGAAGCATTAGATGTAATTCACTTTATCCTCAAACGTCTATGGTCTCCACAATCCTTGGAGTTTTGTTTTTACACCATCCTTTTTTCTCTTACGATATATATTTCTACTCCACATTTGAAAATCGTAATCAATCTTTTCTCCGATACTTTTTTTTTTTTTTTTTTTTCAAATTGATAATTACTTTAAATGTTTTTAGAACGACTTGTTTTTCTATTTTGACAGATCATTAGTATGTTTCCCATTCTGTGATTTTGTTATTATCTAATCATTAATGCGAAGAGTAGAATGAATAAAACCTTAGTATTTGTTGGAATATTATCAATTTTATCCTATAATATGCTACGACGATGAAGATATGTGGTGTTGAATATCTGTTCTTTTTTTTTTTTTTTTTGTAACTTTTCAAACAAATTTAAAACCTCGCGCAACACATGGGTAGACGTTGGTATACGTCATCCATATGAGTATAAATTCCAATTTTGCTAAGTGCCTCGGAGACAATGCATCCCCAGGTGTCCTATTAAAAAATTATTACTAAGAGGCTAATCAAAGAGAATAGACCGAATAATATTATTTCGTTTACCTAATTCCCATTTGCATTAAAAGGGGTCTTGACTTATTTTAACTATTGCGGTCACTGGAGCGACAATTCATGTGATTTAGTAATAAGAAAATACACTAGAAGGTGGAGATATATCAGTTGAGCATGTCTAGAACATTGACCTGGAATTTCATGTTATTTTTTCAATCTCCCGTTGAATTGACATGTTGTGTCCAACATTATTAACCCAATGTAACCAATCAACATTGATGCTACTTATTACAGTTGAAATATTAAATCAGAATACTGAATGATACATATTGAATGATGATTGATTTATTTTTATTAAAAAACTTGCAGTTTTTTAAACCAACACCCCCAACAAAAAAGGGATATTTCGTTTTGTTGAGGATTATATGAAATACATCTTTGACAGAGGGCATCTTCTGATTAAAAATGAGAATGATGGCTCTTTGCAATTATATATTATATGCACATGGAAGTGATAATCTGTTAAAAGACTATATTGTTACAGAGGGAAAAAATACTAAAAATATTTGAGTACTAAAAATATTTGAGACTATATTTGCCAAAATTATAAAATAGCAATTTGTGTATGCAGCTAGTTAACCACGGGATAGGCCCTTCTTTGCTGGAGGATCTAAAGCATGAAATCGAAGAATTTTTTAGGCTTCCCTTGTCCGAGAAAATGAAGTTCGGGATAAGGTCAGGAGAGTTCGAAGGTTATGGCGATGTCCGGCGATGTGAAGAGAAGCTCGATTGGGGTGATAGGTTCTTCATGATAGTCAACCCTATCGCCAAAAGGAGCCCTCATCTCTTTCCGGAGTTCCCTTTGTCACTCAGGTTGTTTCTCAGTCTTCACACATGCACAAATACACATGTTATTTACATTATCAAGATAATGGGAAGGCTCTATATATTTATGTTAGTGAGCTCTAGAGGAGTGAGGATTAAGCAAAGGCTAAAGCTCCGTTTGTTTCGCGTAAAATGAATAATGTGAAAAATGTTTTTCTAAAAAAAAATTGCTTCTATCGCTTGAAACAATTAGTGAATAAAACATATTTTCATTATTAACACCAATTATGGCTAAATATTTTCGTGGATGATGAAATATTATTCATTCATCATTTTTATATTCAATATAAGCGATCATTTTTAGGAAAAATTGAGTTCCGAATAATTCTTTCTTCGTGAAACAAATAGAGTCTAAAGATTCATTTGTTTTGCGGAAGAATTCTTGGAAGAAAACATTTTATGTGAAAATTATTTTTAGCAAAGCAATAATTTTTCTTTTGTTTGGTAGCATAATTGAAAGTGAGAAGAAAAAAGTTTTTTGATGTTCAAATGTTACTTTCAAAAATTATTCTCTCCGTTATAACTATTTTTTTTTTCCTAATATAAGATACTAAGATGTTATCAGCATCCTTGTCAAGATAGTACTAATATTTGAATTACAAACTTTAACTTTTCTTATTTATTAACAAACTAAAGTAACCAAATATAAAGGTGCCAAAGTATTAAAAAACACAAATAACTAATATATTTAAACTCTTCAGCGCTCATAAAATTTCATATGAGAATAATTCTCCACTCTGTGTGAGCATGCATGTGGGAAAAGCTGGGCCTCATGTAGGGAGTCACTTGATGTAACGGTACATGTGAGTTGGTTCACATGTGGTATTATTACATAGAAGGAATCTTCCAGAATTTTTGAATATGAGGAAAATACTTAATATCTTCATTTCACATGCAGAAACACCTTAGACTCTTACATTAAGGAGACGCAAAAGCTGGGCATGCAACTGCTTGATTTGACTTCAAAATGCTTAGGCATCGAGATAAATGAGATGAAAGAGTTATTTGAGGATGGCTTTCAAACTATGCGGATGACGTACTATCCTCCATGCCCACAGCCGGAGCTTGTTGTCGGGATGAGACCGCACTCGGATGCTACTGGCATCACCATCCTTCAACAAATCAACGGTGTCCACGGCTTCCAAATTAAAAAGGATGGAGTTTGGGCACCTGTTCACTTTCTACCAAATGCATTTGTGGTGAATATGGGAGATGTGATGGAGGTACCGTTTTCTTGCTTCGGCAAACATTCTCCTAGAATTTTGGAATTTTAAACTTGTTCAACTTTTTCCTCTAACTAAGGCACGCCATTTTTGTTTCATTTTTGTCGTTAATCTAGTATCAGTTGTCTAGGCTCATTTTACTATACCTCGCTCATAAATCTTATTCGACCCACTTTAGGTCACTTGAAAAAACATAAGTTTTCATGTCACATCACCACATATTGAATCTAAGCAATTATTTTTTCCGCTTTAGCTAAAACCAGGTTAATTAACTCGAGCAACTTAGTGAATCATTATTGAATGATTCTCGTTTGGAGGTAAGGTGATGATGACTATAATCCTTGCCTTCTTTTAGTTTCAAATAATTTAGATTACGATGATAATGTCATTGACCATTGCAAGATATGAAATGAAAAGTATTTTCATGATAATTCTCTAAAATTTAAATTATTATATAATTTTAAAATCTCAAAAAATACGTGTGAATTTTTTTTTTTGGTCCAATGTGTGAATTTACGTGTCAATAGTTGTATATTGTAAAAATGTGAAATATTTTGGATTTCACAAAGGTCAAAGTTTGTGAAGCACAGGAATTAGATTAGACCCTAAAAAAAGAGAAAAAGTCAACTTAAATAGATTCTAAGATCTCACAATTTCTAGAAGGTGTTGGTGTAGGACAGCTTGAGTTCGACACTTTCGATACCAGAATTTCGTTTTTATTCCTTTGTATCAAACATTAGCCTTGAATTTGTTCAGTGGATCATTTACGGTATCTGTTGGAAATACTAAGGCATCTTGTCATAAAAAGGCATTTCACATCATTTTCAACAATCACGAACATATCATACAAGCAATTCGGTGAATTAAAGGTATCTATTATTAGGAGTATTTAAATTGATCCAAAAACATGAAAGACCAAATCGGCCTGGACAGCTTGAACTAGTTTTCATGGGTTAAGATTCAATCGGGCCAGAGGCTACCAGGCCCTATTTTTTTCCTTTTCTCTTTGGGCCAGGCCGAAAATTTCCTTGAGGCCCAGCCCGTTTGTACATGTATCTAATATGATTTTCCTTTGCTATGATGGCAGATTCTTAGCAATGGCCTTTATAACAGCATTGAGCATAGAGTCACAGTGAATACGACAAGCGAAAGGATCTCAATTGCTATGTTCTTCAACCCTAAGCTGGAGACAGAAATTGGTCCAATCCAATCTCTGACGACTAAGGAGAATCCAGCGTTGTTTAGAAGGATAAAGATGGAGAAATATATCCAAGACTTCTTTTCCCAGAAGCATAGTGGAAAGTCTCATTTAGAGAGGATGAAGCTTCAACCGGAGACCACCGTTGCATTTTCAGGGGGAGTGAACGAGAAGGATTCAGGAAAACCCTTGCTTGCCAAGCTTAGTTAACTAGCAAACATACTTAAGCATCAATAAGAGTTTGTCACCGCCATCACATAAACCTGACCGCAGCCCTTCTTTTTTATAAACCTTTCTCACCTACTCTCTTCCTTCTTGTTTATTTTCGACCCTCATGAAAACCCTAACCCCAAATGGTGTACTGTTACATTGAAACTAAGGCAGTCATTACCTAGTCCTTCTTAGAATCCTTTCACGTATACTCAATTGTATTTCTTCATCTTTGTAACCCTCGTGAAATCAAACACAATCGTCCTCTAGTCCCAGACTTAGGCCCTACTAAGTGATTCAGGTATTTTTTTTTGGCCCACTCCCCGTATCTCCAGATCGAAGAGAAGATGTTTTCTGGAAGCGTTTCGCAGGAGCCAAATCAAAAGTTAGCTCCTAAGACTCAGTGCTACATGGCTAAAGGAGAAGAGGTTAAATGGTATCTAGAGAGCCTACGCAGAATGTTAGGACATTTGTGGTCAGAAAATGAGCTTGTGATGATGGAAACTATTGTCCAATCCAAATGTTAATTTCCGGGCCTTTCAATCGACTATGGAAAGGGCTTAGAGAGTGGATCAATGGCTTTTACCTTTGCGACTAAGAAAGATAAAAATAAGGTAATGGATAATGGACTCTAGCCTTTTTCCAGCAATCTGTTACTGTCAAAGAACTGGGAGGAGGAGATACCTTCTCACTGCTATAAATTCATGGAGTGTGAATTTCGGATGTAAATTCATGGGTTTCCTAAGGCATTAAAGAGAATTGTAAAAACTATGGGGGAAGTAGCAAAATTTTAAATGGATTCAAAGTTTGCTGCCTTTTGGAAAGTTACGAGAGCTAAAGTGAAAATAGTTTTGTCGACTCTACTAAAAGCTGGAATCCTCACTAGCATCAAAGGACGGAAGATATGGCTTGAATTTAAGTACGAGAGAGTGCCTCATTTCTGCTATGCGTGTGGGAAAATGGGTCGCTATGATAAATATTGTAAGGATGTGATGTTTGATGAGGATAAATATGACATGGGCATTAACAGGAGGTTTGGGAGTTGGCTGTGAACAGAGGACAAAGAATATAGTCCTTTTTGGAATTTTTTTTTATAGGGAAAAGAAAAAGGATGAGATGGAGAGAAACACTGCTCACATCTGAACAAATGGTGATTTATCAGGAAATAGAAGAAGGGAAGAATCTTAATCTTGAAATGCGAGGATAATCTTAATCTTAAAATGCTGAAAAACAAGGGCAATGGAAAGATGGCTAAAGAGGAGGTTGATGGGGGCAATAAAGTATGTTTATCCAACAACTGTTCCCATGAAGATCCCGGAGAAAGTAACTGCAAAAGAGCCCCTGTGTAATAAGAGATTGACTGGTTCAAGAGGAGGCAAAACTCTTGGTAATAAAAGAGCTAGGAGACATAGCTCTTTCAGTTTGGAAAAAGGTGTAATTATTCTATTAGGAGAAGGACACCTTCTGGACACACCTGTGCACTTGCCGACTAAAAGTGATAAATGGACTTTAGTGGCTAGCCCTAATAAGCCACCTTGTTACAAATGAAGCTTAGTTGTTGGAACAATCAATGTTGGGGCTCACCCCTAACAGTCCAAGCTTTGAGAGTCTTTGTGGCTCAAGAAAATTCTAATTTAGTGTTCGTTGTGGATAGGGGTGATCGGTTTCCAGTTTGGTCCAGTTCCAAGGTGGAACCGAGAGTACCGGTTCCCAAATTTGGGAACCGTGGACCAGACCAGGACCATCGGTTCCGGTCTGGTCCAATAGAATCGGCTCTTTCTTTTTTCACTCAAGAACAACCATTCACTAAAGAACAATCATGCTCCAAACCAATCAACCTAATTCGGTTCCCGAGCGATCTAAAAAAACTACTCACACATGTTTCCACATGCAAAATATTCAAACTTCACTTGCATGAATATTAATCATAGTTTATGTGTTTCATGTTTAATTTTAAGCATAAAAGCCATGAACAATTTGATTAAAAGTTGTGCTTGGCTTCAGTTTTATAGACAATATCTCTTCAATGCTTTGAATATTTAGTCGATCGTGGGACTCTTTGAGACTTGAAGTGCCTTGTTGTTTGCAAGTGAGGGGAGCAAGGGAGAGAGTGTGAGCATGAGGAACTCCTAGAGCCTTGTCCCATATTGAGTAGAAGATGAAACTAACAAGTAAATTTTCTCTATAAATAAAGAGTAACAACAAGAGCTTTTGTGGTCTATTGGCCACATAAGAGGTTGTTACCTCAATTGCAATGAGATTTGCAATAAGTTTCATATATAATATTCACATATTATGTGTTTACATATTATATGTATATAAATTATATATAAAAAAATTTGGTCCGGTCGGTTCGGTTCCCACCTTGAAACCGGGAACCGGACCAACCGGCTGCCGGTTCCAAGATTAGGAACCGGGAACCGGACCGCCAACCGTGGGAACCGCCCAAAACCAGCCGGTCTGGTCTGGTCTCGGTTCGAGCGGTTTCCGTTGCACACCCTTTAGTTGTGGAGACAAACCACCAAGAAAAATGGGTACAGTGGGTGAATAGAAGCCTCAACTTTCAAAACTATTTTATAATGGAACTAGAGGGCATTTCAGGGGGATTAGTAGCTATGTAGATAGAAGAGGTGGAAGTGGGAGGTCGATTTAACAAGGAAACTCTTCATTAACCTGTATTATGTTTAAAGGAGAGAAGGGGGGAGATAAAGTGCCATCAAAATTAACTTCGTCCATGCACCAAGTGATTTTCAGGAGAGACTTTTGCTGTGAGAGGAGCAACAACCTACCTTGGGTTGGAATAGGAGACTTTAATGGTTTTGTATCATTGGGAAAAGTAGGAAGGAGAGCAGTCAAGCATTGCTATTTTGCGACATTTCAAGATTTCTTGAATGTTTGTTGCTTAATGGATTTTAAAAAGTAGGGAATATGCGGAATTAGAGAGATGAAGCGGGAGAAGGTTTACAAACTCTTCTCAATAAATACATTCCATTAAATTGGAACTCCAGCATTTAATAAACTCTGCTAGCGGTAAACAGGATGAGAGAGAGTCAAGGAGCTGAAACGAAGGACTGAAAACTTTCGGCAGTAGGAAGAGATGTATGGGGATGCGTTCTCGAATAAATTTGATGAAATGGGAAGATAAAATTAGTTGGTACTTTCACGCCACAAACATCCAAAGGAGGCAGAGAAACAGAATCATAACACTTAAAAATTCTGAGAACTAATGGTTTCGAGAACTGGGGCAGCTCAAAAGTATGACTATGGAATTTTTTTCAGGGATTTTATAGCACAAAAAGGTCCCTGAAACTTTCAACCAGTTATAGATCACTGCCCAAGGATCTTGTCGAATGAGATGAACCAAAGCTAATCTGGGAACTTACCATGAAAGAAGTGAGGGATATGGTTTTCTAGTTGGGTGCAACCAAAGCTCCTAGACCAGATTGGCTAAATAACTAATTTTATCACAACCATTAGGGGATAATAAGCCACGATGTGTTCAAAATGGAGGCAGATTTCTTTAAAGTGGTATGTTCAATCATCATCAGTTGAATGAAAACTCATATTGCCCTTATTTTGAAGGTGCCGAATCTGCAACATCTTGACCAATTTTGCTCAATTAGCTTATGCAATTTTAGATACAATATCATTTCAAAGGTTCTGGCAAGCTGGCTTAAACCTTCTCTTCTGATTTTGACAGCACAGGAACAAAGTGATTTTGTGGGGGCAGCCAAATACGAGATAATATTATGGTAGTACAAGAAGTCTTTTATCAATTTAGAATTTGTAAGAGAAAGAACAAGTTTTAAGCAGTGCTCAAATTAGATTTGAGAAAATCATATGATAGGGTAGAACGAGATTCCTGGGAGCATGCATTATCAAAACGGGCTTGGATGTCAAATGTGTAGGCCGTATTATGCTTATTATGCTTTGTCTGATGTCGGCATCCTTGAAAATAAAATTCAGTGGTAACCCTAACTTCAAGAGGATTACATCAAGGTGACTCACTCTCCTCTTACCTCTTCATTTTTGTGGCTAGTGTATTATCCTATCTTTTATAGAAAATGAGGGAGGAAGGGAGCATAAGGGGAATTCAACTTAATAGACACTGCCCAACCCTATCTCATTTTTTAGATGGGAGGGTTCAAGATTGTCTAAATGTTGCAGCAATTTTAAACTAGTATTGTTTTACATTTGGACAAGCCCTTAAATAAACCTAGCATCTTCTTCAGTAAAGATTGTCCTTAGAGTTTGAGAAGGAACATAGCAATGGAGATGAGAATTCTGGAATTAGAGAAAAATGGGAAAGTACCTAGCGATTCCATCAGATTGAGGCCAAACAAAAAAACAAATGTTTGCATGGATTTTGGCTAGAGTAAACATGAAACTTGAAAGAAAGAAAAAAAGAAAGGATGATCTCAAAATCAGGAAAGGAGACACTCATTAAAGCAATGGCACAAGCTCTACCATAATATGTCATGTCAATTTTTAAATTACCTGTCTCTATTTGTTGAGCCATTGAAGAGACAGTTGCTAATTTTTGGTAGAATAATGGTGATCCCATGTCTGGATTCCACTGGAAAAATTGAATTGTTATGAAAAGGGGGAAGGATAGAGTAATGGGATTTAGAGAATTGTTATCCTTCAATAAGGCCATACTTGGTAAGCAAGCTTGAGGATAGATCAAAACTCTTCTGTCATTTGGGTACAAAGTACTTAAAGGACTTTACTTCCCATACAACAAATTATGGCATGCTATAAAGGGTAGCCGTGCTTCGTAGGGATGGCAGGACATATTGTGGGGAAGAAATTTTGTTAAGGATGTGAGATGGAGAGTGTGGGGGAGACAGAGATATCATTATTAGGGAATATAGATGGCTGAAATCAGCACTATTGGAGGAGAGGAAGTACATGGGGAGCCACAAACAATAAACGAGCTGATCATCACGAAAGAAGCAAAGTGAGATGAGCAAAAACCGTTTCACATGTTTGATAAACAAATTGCCAAGAATATATTAACTATCCTACTCAAGGCCATCGAGGAGAAAGACAAATTAATGTGAACTCGAACAAAAGCTGGCACTTTTATGGTCAAAAGTGCATACGATCAGATTTAGAGATTAGAGAGCAAATAGCACACAATTCAGCCAACATTTTTGAGAAAAGTACAACATGAGTATTAAAACTTTCATATGGTATTCACTTGAGTGACATAAGTTTTTCTCATTTAAGTGTCACATCGAAGTAAAATCAATTATTTAAGTGTCATTTCTGACAAATTATCCTACATGGATTTTTTTGCATTTTCAAGAATTTTTTGTTTTATTTTTTATTTTGCTTTTGCTTTTCCTTTTATTTAAAAAAAAAATTAAGAAATGTAACCCAAGAAATTGAAAATTGAATAGGAAATATGGGTTTTACCGACGGAATGGAAGCCGCCAAACATAAAAGAATTGAAGGTGAGCATGGATGGCTCATCTGATGAAGGCAGATCGGAAGGGAGTGTTGCGTGTGTGTGCAGAGATCAAACCAAGAGTGTAGTGGATGGGTTTGCGAAGAATATTTGTGCCTCCACGATTGGACAAACTAAAACTCTGGCTCTTCTTGAGGCATGCAGGTATCTACGACCAAACTCATTTGTTCACGAAGTTTTAGAGGCGGACTACTTAAATCTGAGCCGGGCAGTGACAGATTAAGAACAGGCTTCGTGGGAAGAGGAGTCTCTTATCAAGGCCTACAAATTAGTGATGGCCCGTTTCGAAAACCTAAGACTAGTCCGCTACTTTAGAGAAGCAAATCAAGTCGTGGACTGAGTTGCCAAGATCTATAGGTGCAACTACCTTCCTAGAGACTGGTTTATTAATCATTTATTCCAATGCCCATTTTTTTTTTCTTTTTTAATGGGACCTGAAGCAATTTATTCCAAGGAGGCCAATTTTATATCTTTTATGTTTTTTGTAAAAGAAAAAGAAAAAAAAAAAATGGAGAAAAAAATATCAAAAGAGATGGGCAATATTGAGTGAAGTTGTATCCCATTATTTATTATAGTGGAAGTTTGAAGTGGACTACGATCCAATGGTTTTTCCCTTCACCTTGGAGGGTTTTTCACGTTAAAAATTCTTGTGTTATTTACTATTCATCTTTACTGCTTTCATTGAATATCCTATTTAATTTTCACAGAATTAGTAGCGGGAAAATTATTTGGGCCTTCTTCGCAAATATTCTTTTTTTTTCCCAACAAGTGGTATTAGAGCAAGGTTGCTCTATATATTATTTTTCTGTGCAGAATTAAATGGAGGAAAATTTTGGCAACATGATAAAATTGACTGCATTCAATTATGCAACTGAAACCAAAGATGGAGGATCTGCTATACATTAAAGATCTTTGGAGGCCAATTGTGATACCGATGGAGGTGCCGTACCAACGTCCGAGGAGTCGATCCTGTAGCGGAAGCCAAATTGGCATCGTCTTCTGGTGGCAAACCAACGACAATGTCGGATAGCGAATGGATGGTGCTCAATCGGAAGTGTGCTGCTCAAATCCAACAATGGATTGATAAGAGCATTTTTCAAAATTTTGCTAATGAACATAATGCTGGTGTGCTTTGGTAAAAATTAGAGAAAATGTACGCAAGAACAACGGCGCAAAATAAAGCAAATCACATGCGGCGGCTCATGAATCTGAAATACAAAGACGGGAGCAGTGTCTCGGAACACATGAGCGAGTTCCAAGGTATAGTAGACCAACTCAATTCTATGAAGATGACATCAGATGATGAATTGCAGGCATTATTGCTACTTAGCTCTTTGCCAAATAGCTGGGACACACTTGTTGTGTCGGTCAGCAACTCAGCTCCTGACGGCAAGCTTACCATGGACGTGGTAAAAGATAGAATGTTGAATGAAGAATCCCGACGAAAAGAGAGTGGAGTCAACCCTGCGTCCGAGGCTCTTGTCATTAATCGACAAGAAAATCAAGAATAGGGAGGGAGAAGCAAAAGCTGAAACTTCCGGAATCAGCAACGAGGAAGGTCCTAATCCAACTTCAGACGAGACAAGAAGTGCCATCATTGTGGTAAATTGGGAAACTTCATCCGAGAATGCAGAAAGCTAAAGGCAGAAAAATCAAAAAGTCATAACATCAACAAAGCTAACGAGAACCGGACGAATGACATTGCAAATATTGCAGATGAGGAGATCATTATTCAAAGTGATGATTCCATTAATCTTGCATCCCAAGATTCGACATGGGTAGTTGATACTGGTGCATCCTACCATGTCACAGCTTGTCAAGATCTTTTCACATCTTACACCACTGGCGATTTTGGACTCGGAAAGATGGGAAACGAAGGTACGTCCAAAATTATTGGTATGGGTAATATTTATTTGGAGACTAATGTTGGATGTAGGCTATTACTCAAAGATGTGAGGCATGTTTCGGACATACGCTTCAATCTTATATCTGCCGGCAAGCTTGATGACGAAGGCTACATCAATTTCTTTAGTGATGGAAAATGGAAGCTCACTAAAGGTAATTTGGTGGTAGCCAAAGGAGAAAAGACTAACTCTCTCTATATCACACAATTCAAGTCGTGTAGAGGAGAGGTGAATGTAACCGGAAAAGGAGTCACCACCGAGTTATGGCATAAGTGACTCGGACACATGAGTGAGAAAGGACTTAAGATTCTCACTAGAAAGCAACTTCTACCTGGAATGAAAGGTACACCATTGAATACTTGTGTCGACTGCATTATGGGAAAACAACATAGAGTAGCATTTCACAATTCCCACCATCTAGAAAAGCTGAAATTTTAGATTTGATACATACTGATGTATGCACAATGCAAACTAGAACACTTGGAGGTGCACTTTATTTTGTAACATTTATTGATGACCACTCTAGAAAGGTCTGGGCATTTGCCTCGAAAACTAAAGATCAAGTGCAGGAAATCTTCAAGCAATTTCATATGAAGGTTGAAAGAGAAACGGGCAGGCGATTGAAGTGTGTACGCTCAGACAACGGTGGCAAATACCGAGGACATTTTGAAGATTATTGCAAGAACCTTGGGATCAAACTAGAAAGATCCGTACCAAAAACACCTCAACACAACGGTGTTGCGGAATGGATAAATAGAACCATATGTGAAAAAATCAGATGTATGCTCTCCAACGCAAAGCTGCCAAACCACTTTTGGGGTGAGGCAATGAGGACAGCAGTTGATTTAATCAACCTATCACCTTCAGCTCCACTTAACGGTGATGTACCACAAAGTGTCTGGACTGGTAAAGATGCTTCTTATGGCCACTTGAAGGTGTTCGGCTGTAGAGCATTTGTTCACATTCCAAAGGATGAGAGATCAAAGCTTGATGGAAAATCAAAGCAATGTATTTTTTTTGGGGTACGCACATGAAGAATTCGGCGCGAGACTGGGATCCCGTTAACCGGAAAATAGTCGAAGCGATGGGACGTGATATTTCTTGAAGATCAGACAATCGAGGACTTCGAGAAGCATGAGAAATCTCCATTAACAAACGAATACCCAGTTGATCTTGGCCCAGTCGCTCCTCCTATTAACAAGCAAGCTGAATCTAGGATTGAAGGTAAAAATACTTCAACTGAACTTGAACCAATTGTTGAACAGGTCCCATCAGAACCTCAATTAAGGAGATCAACTCGTGAACAACAATCTAGTCGTAGATATTCTCCCAATGAGTACGTGATGCTCACTGATGGGGGAGAACCAGAGAATTACCAAGAAGCTTTATTCCACAAGCACAAAGAGGAGTGGTTAAAAGCTATGCAGGAGGAGATGAAATCCTTAGACGAAAATCATACTTATGATTTAGTCAAGTTGCCACAAGGAAGAAAAGCTCTAAAAAACAAGTGGGTGTTCAGACTAAAGTGAAGAAGGTAACTCACAGCCACGATACAAAGCAAGGTTGGTTGTGAAGGGATTCGCTCAGAAGAAAGATATCGACTTCGATGAGGTATTTTCTCCCGTAGTTAAAATGTCTTCTATCCGAGTTGTCCTTGGCTTGGCAACAAGCTTGAACTTGGAGATCGAGCAACTTGACGTGAAGACCGCATTTTTACATGGAGATCTAAATGAGGAGATCTACATGGATCAGCCGGAAGGTTTCAAAATCAAAGGCAAAGAAAATCTTGTGTGTAGATTGAGGAAGAGTCTTTATGGGCTCAAGCAGGCACTAAGACAGTGGTACAGAAAATTCGATTCTTTCATGGAAGAAAATGGGTTCAACAAAACCACCGCGATCATGTGAGTCAAGAAATTTACTGATGGTAATTTCCTTATTCTTTTGCTTTACGTTGATGACATGCTAATTGTTGGCCAGGATCAAAGTAAGATCAACAACTTAAAGAAGGAATTAAGCAAGTGCTTTGCGATGAAGGATTTGGGACCCGCAAAACAAATTCTTGGGATGGAAATCTTGCGAGACAGGCAGAATCGTAAACTCTGGTTATCTCAAGAACGGTATGTTAATAAAGTTCTTGAAAGATTTAATATGAATAACTCCAAAGCAGTTTGTTCTCCACTTGCAAATCATTTGAAACTCAGCTTAGAGCAGTGCCCAAAAAGTGAGATAGAAAAGAAGGAAATGGAAAAGGTCCCTTATGCATTAGCGGTTGGCAGTCTAATGTACGCGATGGTATGTACAAGGCCTGATATCGCCTATACAGTTGGAGTGGTAAGCAGATTTCTATCAAATCCTGGTAAGGAACATTGGGCAGCAGTCAAATGGATATTCAGGTATCTTCGAGGTACTTCTAATAACTGCATATGCTTTGGTGATGGTAAAGCTATGTTAGAAGGTTTTTCGGATTCAGACATGGCAGGGGACGTGGACTCAAGAAAGTCTACATCGGGACCTAATGACTTTTGCAGGGGGAGCAGTTTCATGGCAATCTCGACTACAAAAATGTGTTGCCCTATCTAGTGCTGAAGCAGAGTATATTGCGATAACGGAAGCATGTAAAGAACTCTTGTGGATGAAGAAGTTTCTACAAGAAGTGGGCCACAACCAAGAGGAGTAAATCTTGTATTCAGATAGTCAAAGCGTAATACACCTCAGCAAAAATGCAACTTTCCACTCCAGATCCAAACACATTGACATCAGATATCATTGGATACGTGATGTGTTGGAAGAAAAAGCCCTACAACTAAAGAAAATACACACCGACAATAATGGCTCAGATATGTTGACAAAATCTCTATCTACAATGAAGATGCAAGCTTGTCGAACTTTTGTAGGTTTGACACCTTCTCCAAATTGCTCGTGAGGGGGAGATTTGTTGAGTAGGTCACTCTCAATTGGAGAGGCCAATGTAATTATGTATATCTGTAGTAAAATATGTATAGTAGTGGGTGTGTAAAAGAAAAAGAAAAAGAAAAAGAAAAAATATCAAAAGAGATGGGGAGATAAATCAAGGTCATTTTCCACATCTATAAAATCAAGGGAGATTGGGAAAGAAATTAAAGTGATATTCTCAGATCTACAAAATCACAATAGATTAAGAGATAAATCTACGTGATTTTTATATCATACAATTCCAATTGGGATTGTATTTGCTCCTATAAATAGAAGTCCTTCTTAACGGAGAAGAGGTTACACACAGAGCAAGAATATCATAGCAGCGTAGCGGAAGAAACAGTTTTCTTCTTCCAATAAAGAGAGCTATCTTTGAGAGTTATCCAATTTGTGAGAGGTTCAGATCCACGAATTGAAGACATCGAGAGATCCACCTTTGAGTGAAGTTGTATCCCATTATTTATTATAGTGGAAGTTTGAAGTGGACTACGGTCCCGTGGTTTTTCCCTTCACCTTGGAGGGTTTTCCACGTTAAAAATTCTAGTGTTATTTACTATTCATCTTTATTGCTTTCATTGAATATCCTATTTAATTTTCACAAAATTAGTAGCGGGAAAATTATCTGGGCCTTCTCCGCAAATATTCTTCTTTTTTTCCCAACAACAATAAAGCTCAGTTATCTTTTCTGACAAAAAAAATGTGCTCTACTTGCTGGACAGTAAAAATGCAAATCAAACCGCGGCTTTCATGAGGTCAAAATGATTAGTTCTTATTGTACGTTAACCCATGTGTGTTTTGTGCGTGGGTGATATTGCGAGACAAAAGATTGAGTGCCAATTAGGAAGCCGAGGTCGGAATTTTACCTTGATTCAAGCAATAGGAGCAGTGGCAGCACACGAGAATTGTTGAGGGCCGTGTGGGTCTTCAACCACCTATTTTGATGAAGTATATAGGTCGCTAGTTCAATGAAACAGCCCATGATCCAGTAGGCACGAACTGTCTAGAGTTGGCGTAAACGTCCTGGATTCCAGGACAAAAGGTCACGGAGAATCTCCGGTCCAAATTGTTGTCTTTCCTTGAATATTATTGCCAAAAGAAATGAGAATGATGCCCCATTTCTTGCGGTGTTGTACCAGAATCCCAAAAAAACTGCGAAGTCCATTTTGCAGAAACTCTCTAGTGCTAATCTTCTATTCTTCCCTCTTTTTCTTGCACCAAATGCATCGATCTATTGCTTCGTCGAAGTGATTCAAGTATGGAATAATTGCTTGCCATCTCGGCAAAGGGTAGAGGGAGACACCCACTCAAAATGGATGAGTCCGTATGGGAGAGTGAGATTGAGAATGCAAGATTATGCAATATGATATTGTTGACGCCTAAATTTTAATTAGATTTTTAGGCCTTAATCTCTCTTTTAATCCTTATTTTCCTTATTTTTTTTTTCAGATAATAAGTAATAAATAACAAAAAAAAAAAAAAAATATAATAACAACAAAAACAACAAAAAAATAGTAAAAACAAAAGAAAACAAAAAATTTGGCAGCCCATCGGGTGGGCCTTCGCGCCCAGCCCCCTCCTTTCTCTCCCCTCGCACAGCCCAAGCCTTGCATTTTTTTCCCAGATCCAGCTCGGCCCCTTTCCCCTTCTGTCTTCTTCCTCCTGCCCTCCTATTTGTCTTCTTCCCCGACTGGATTTGCAGCGCGCGCGACGGAGTCCGATGCGCGCAATGCTGGATGGAAGGAGGTAGACGGCGACGTACAGTGCGACAAGTGGAGAAGACACGCCTTCAATGCGGTAGGCGGCCTAGCTAGAGCCCTCGATGAGACGCCGATTCAGCCGCGTTAGGGTCCGGTCGGCAAGCCAAAGGCGGTGGCCGAGCCCCTTCGTCGATCAGACCCCATCGCCTATAAATAGCGGAGCACCTCTGTTGACGAAGAGGGAAGAGAAGCCAGCAAGCTCAAAGAGATCCCCTGAGAGACTTCGGGGAACTCAAAGAGAGAGCAAGGCGGAAATCGGGTCGCGAGCTTGAATGACCTCCCTCCAAGAGACTTCGGGGGAGGCCGGCGGCGAGCGAGCCCAAGGGGGAAGAGATCCAAGCGTGTGGAGGCTGAGCGAGAGAGGAATCGGAGGGCGGAGAACCAGATCCGAACCACCGCCGACGCCACACCAGATCTGAGAGCTGAGAGGCCGTCATCGCTGCCCTATCGTTGTCATCGCCACCATTCCCCGCCACATCCCGCTATTGCTACAACCAGGTATCTACCGACGCTTGCCATCCGTCCTCGCAACCTCAAGCCACCGCGGGATCTAGTCCTCGTCACGCTTGTCCACCATTCCCTGCATCTCGACCCTAGCCGCCGCCACCGCCGTTGCTTTGCTCATTGCTGCTGCCTTTTTGTTGTGATCGCCAACGCCTCAGCCGCCACCGCACGTCGCGCGCTGCCGGCAAGTTGTCGACGTCCCTGCCATCCCCTATTCGGCGCCGCGATTAGAGAGAGGAAGGAGGCGTCGCGAAACCGGGTGGAACCAGGTTGGGTGTGTAACCCGATTCCCCTAGGGTTTGCCTTGAACGAGTTGGGTCGTTGGGCCGGTTTAAGAACTTGGGCCGAGCATCCCATTTTTAATTAAATTAGGCCCAATTCCGACGTGTGGGCTGAGTCCCTTTTTTTTAAAGAAAAACAATAAAAAATCCGAGTCGGGCTGCGTTAGGTCTTGGGCTCGTGGCCTGGGTCGGACCCAACCTAGGGATCTGACCCGGTTCGTTTTTTCCCAAAAAGGCCAAAAAAGTCAGAAAAAGCCAAAAAATGATTCGTATTTTCAGAAAAAGATAAAAAAATCCAAAAAATGCTTTTTAAGTCCAAAAAATGAGAAAATGATCCAAAAAATATTTTTCCTCTACAAATGCATGGAAAACCCCTCAAAAATCCAAAAAGCCTTAGGGTTTAAACAAGATTAGGTACTGAAAGGGCATTAGTGATTAACTAGTGTAATCAAGTCCCCGATCCTAATTTCTCTGGTTGCGTAGAAGCGAGTATTTCTCCCGATACTTCGCTTGGGTTTCTAATCGACCCACCCCAAACCGATTAGTGGCGACTCCGTTTTAAAACTAACTTACCGGTTAAAAACTTGGATTATTAAGTCGTGAATTAGTGGACTTGGGAGAGTCCGAGCTGCGCTTAATAGACATAGCCAAACCATTAGCCTCAGCAAGGCGCCCACCCTTGATCGGGCGCCAGAAAAAAAGAGGTCGCGATAGCTTGGCGACTCCGCTGGGGACAATTTGAGAACTTAGGCCGTTTTTATCTTGTTTAATTGCTTTATTGACTTGGTTTTTTTTTCTTTTGTGCAGGTTAGTATCTTAGATTTTCTTTTTAAATAAATTGTCTTGTGATTATAATTTGTTGTGCATGCTTTACTGTTTTAACACTACACATGGCACACACAACCTGGCCGCCGGACCTGGGCCGCCATAGGATATTTAGGATGGTGTTAAGAAAGATACGGCTTCGAACGCGAGATTGCGTTGTAGAGGTTGCCTTTCTTTTCCCCGAATTTCTTTAGCCGAGGTTAATAGGGTATGTTGCCAACGTGAAACTATGACAGGTGGACACCCTTTTAATTTCAACAAACCTTCTCAGTTAGAAATCGAGCCACACGTCCCATGCGCATGTCTCTGTGCTTGCCATTTTCTTTAGAAGCAAAGTGATTTATTTACTCTTACTTAGTCTTTTTTATTGGCCCATGGCAATTTAGGGTAGGTTTTTCGAGTCCTAGTTTATATGCGAAGGGAGAAGATGATATCCAGTTCATTCCCACTCCCAAAGTAGAGCTCTTCAGATGGTGGGGGTCAATTCGACTAGTATGCCCAAGAGCGCGTGAAAGCCAAAGTCGGTCATCTTCTATCGTTGATCCAAATCCCGGTTCGTCCCGAAGTCATACAGGCCATGGCACATTTCTGGTGCCCAAAGACGACTACTTTTATGTTTGGTAGGTTCGAGCTAACCCCAACTCTGGAAGAATACAGCATCATCACTGGAATGCCTCTCGAGAGAAAGCTTGTTAGGCCATCAACAGGCATTATCCCATTGTATGGGTTAGCACGACTCTTAAGAATTGAAGTCCATGTTATGAGGCAAATTCTTGAAAACAACCATAATACCTGCCTCTTAGCATTTTTGACTTTTGTTTTGAAAATCAACCCATGACCCAAAAAAAGTGAGATTTTCCTCTTGGCCTTTTCGGGTTCATCATTTTCCCTATCAAAGAAATGTCATAAGTCCAAAGATGGCATGGATAGTTGATCAGATCTCAATGGGGCAAAATTATGTCAACATGATTTTAACCGAAACATTCTTGTCCCTTAATCATTTTAAAGAAAACACGGAAAAAATCATGCGGGTCTCCCCGGAAATTTTATAAGTCTGGTTCTTTTCTCACCTACGTGAATTTCGATACTTCATGCGATCATCTGAAACAAATAATTTCGAAAATTCATTACAGTAATTTATGGTTCTAGGACCATACATTCCCAATCAAAGCTGTTTAAATTGGGTGAACTTTCTAAGAGACCCGACTCCAGAAGTATTCCAATGGTGTGCTGGTTAGTTCCATGAAAAGAGAGCTCGTTTTGCTTATAAACGTCGCCATCCAATTCCATTGCTTGGTCTCACCGGCACCATTTCCTATTTTCCATATCGAGTGGCACGATAGTATGGAGCCCCCCAGGAGATCCCACCGCCTTTCAAGAGGAAGGCCCCTCCACTCCTTTTCAACACAAGCCGTGACTACACAGTCGAAATTTCTATCCATGAGGAAACATGGAACAAGTGCTATCGCAAAAGGATCGTGGTACCTGAAGGGCTTGAGGGACAAGAAAAGGCCCATCACGCCTCTGAGTCCTACATCCACAACCATCGTATCCCGACAAAATGGAAGCTATCAATCCCTCACCCAAGCAGCGAGATTAGCTAGCATGAGCAAGCAAAACTTATGCCAAGGGATTTGGGAATGGGCTGGATACATTTCTTAGAGCCAGTCCAAGAAAGCAAGCATCTGCGCAAAAACAAGGCTCCCCATCACATATAAAATAGCAATCATGTGTCCCCTAGTGTTGATATCGCGAGAATTCGGTCCCATTGTTTAGGGACTTTTATTTAATACATAGTATTTCCTTTTGTCATTTTAATTTCAAGTTTTAGATGTCAGAAGTCTACGGTATATAAAATCCTCTTTTGATAAATAAAAAGCAGTTAGACCATTGCCATGGGTCAATCTTTGTTTACTTTCGTGCTCATTCATGGTTTTTGCGACACCAGGTAATTATGAATCATCGACTATCAGCCACCTGCGAATGGCCTCACATGATAGGACCCGATCAGAATGATATACAAAGTCGCCTCACCAACATTGAAGACGGCGTAGGACAGATGTCCATTGTCCTTCGACAACTCTCGAGGCAAATGGAATCCACTCAAGCCAAACCCAACTTTGTAGCTGCTTTAAGCACACTCTTGGCACCTGCAAATTTGCTAGAGGATAACCAACAAGATAAATAGTTTGAAAAGATCATGAAAAAACTGAGCTAGCTACAGGGGCAGGATCCCATGGACTTGTCTAATTATGTCGACGTTAAGATCCCCGAGGAGCTCAAAACACCCAAATGCGAAAGGTATGCTAATACCTCTCACCCAGAGACCTACTTGTAGGCCTACTTGGTCCGAAGGATGATTCAATCGTATCAATCAAACTTAATTGGCCCCGCCTTGCGGTGGTACATTGTAAGGAAGATTAATTTCCTTAAAACCTGGGGGGAACTAAATGATGCTTTCCGTCAAGAGTATAATGTTGACATTAGCACCGACATTGCCCTGCCCTACGAAGAACCGACGGTTGCAGAGCACGAAGAGCCGATAGCCGCAGAGATGAGAGAAGAAGATGTCAATGAAGCCTCGTACGATAAATGGGCGATCGAGCAGTATCCTATTACTGAGAAGCTTCCCACTAGGAAAGGCAAGGAGCCCGCAGACAAAGTCAACACTACTCAGAACCGAAGCATGATGGGATGGCTTCTCAGGCTTATCGCAAAAGCTAGGGTCCAAAGAATGCCGACTCCCATCAACCTAGAGAGTGAAGCTCCACCATCTCCCACTCCCCTCGATAAAGTCCAACTGGCGAAACGAAGGGCTTTACTCAAAAGGTTCGGACCGGGAGTTAAGAAAAGAAAGCCTAAGCAATTCGAGTCAACGCTTGCCACTGAACATAGGCAAAGCCTAACAATCAATGAATCGCCGCACCAAGAATTCGAGCATCCCCTAGGGTACAATCCTGAAGGCTATCGGTCCCTAAGGTACAATCCTGAGGGCTACCAGTATTATACAGATGAAATCAGCCATTCATCGTATGACTGCCTCTCACCCACACACAACACCCAAGGGCTGTCAGAAGAGGGAACTTTTGTCTGTCATGACTTGTCCCACAATCAATTGTTAAGCTTGTCACCTAACCATGAGGATGACGTAAACGCCTCATCCTCGTTTGGTGATTTTGACCTGGAAGAAAGCAATGAGATGAACTCGGGAGAATCTAGCTTCCCTGAAGGAGCAGAGTTTACCACCGCGATGAATATGCAATGGGAAGGCCCACGGCCTAATCGGGATACATCAGGCCTGTCTTGCACTCACAGGATCATGACTCCCGGAGAGATGTGGATACCCAATCTCCGCAAGTATAACGGCACGACTTGTCCCGTGGCCCACTTGCAATTTCTCCACGCTGAAATGAGCCAGTACTACAGCCCGATGTCATTCACAACTCAAGCCTTCCAAGAAAGTCTTATAGGGTGCATTGCAATGGTTCATCACAGTAGATATCAACTTCATGAGGGATTGGAATGAACTGTCTTCCACATTCCTACATCAGTACCAAAACTAGATTGGAACTGAACTGCCTTGCGAGAACTTGGTTCACTTCAGAAGAAGACCAATGGAGGATTTCCGAGCATATGCAAGGAGGTGGAAGGCTTTTATGATGCAAACCTACCCTTAACTGGCCGAAGAAGAAATGACAAAGCTATTCATGGGAGCTTTACCTCACAAGCATCGTTGTTGGTTGCATGGGTTGCACTTTCGTAGCTTCAATGAAGTGGTTCTCTCATGCAAGTACTTCGAGTTTACTGGAAGCGAGGAACTCGAAGGCGCTTGATTTCAGAGCTAGCACTATCAAAGTGCTCCTTTTCATAGGAGTTTTCATGGGTTTTGCCTGTTTTTATAATTTCATGTTTCTTATCTTGTCTAGTGTGCTACTATTGCATTTTCTATTCCAGTAATCTAATGTATAGTTCTAATATTTTGAGAGCATGAGGCGGTATTCCAAACCAGCTTGGTGATACTATCCAACCATGAAAAGAAAATACAATCCAAGGAGAATACTGAGGGCTGGGCTTCCTCATGCTTTCTCTCTCCGAAAGATATATACTTTTGAAAATAAAAAACATTTCATTACCAAAACTTTTGTCAAAACAAGATGTTAAATCGTGTTTGTTTTTTTGACTTATTCACTTCATGTCTCGGAGTATCGCCCTCATCCCCTTTGACTTAGTGTGAGAGGGGGCATTTGAAGCTGGCATATCATGTGAACTCGCCGAATTCAAAGACACTCTTTCAAGAAAGCAGGGGCAAGCAGAAAAAGATCATTCCATTTCAAAAGGTAAGTCTTAATCCCTTAACATAATGTTGAAAATGACGTCCCCTCTCTTCTACTTACAGGATACAAAAGATCGGACGTAATAGGCATAGGCATGCGGTTAAATTCGACGCAGGCACACCATGGTAGATCAAGGCAAGATAGCCTCCTCCATGTTGCCTTCAGCCTTCACACTTTCCTCGACGAGCCAAGAAGAACAAGGAATAAATTTCTTCAATCCCTTTGAATTGGCTACTGTTAATAGTAAAAACCTAGACATTCGAAGCAATCTTTAGCCCCTTATTTCAGATGATGACGTTAGGGCCTAGAAACCTCACGTCTTGCTCCAGACGTATTCTCTCCCAAGAAGTGGTTATCATCAAAGAATTGGAGGTTTTGATTGTCCATCTTAGATTCCATAGAAGCTTGAAGTACATGACTTTGCCCAATGCTACTAATGGTCATATGGTCAAAGATAGAAGAAAAATTCCACAAAAGGAGGTGTTGAAGATAAATCAACAACCATCAATCATGCATACAAGGCCACAAATGAGGAGGGCCAATCAAAAGAGACATTGAACTATGTCAAAGACAAAAGGCCGTCATTGACACTCAAATATCCCTAGGAGTCAGCAAATATAAACTCTGGAGAAGAGTAATTTGGTATCGTTTCCAATACTCCCAGTATCTGAACTCACTTTTGACATATTTTCTCCTATTAACAAATAGCATAGGTTTAAAGAAACAAGCTTAATGGTTAATTTGGGCAAATCAAGTGACCCATATTGATTTACCTAACTTGGTATGAAAGGACGTGTCGTCTAGGAGCCGGTTTGGTTAAATGAAAAAAGAAGCACCCTACAGACACCGTCAGCGCCTCTAGTCGAGTGGTACCTGGGAAGAAGCAAAATGGTCCAAAGTCGAGGGTTCAAATCCCTGATGCGGCAGTTAGCTGTTTGGTAGAAAAAAAGAAAAGAAAAAAATTTCTCTTGCGCCTGCAAATTACGAGAGAGCAGGTGACCTAACAGAGTGAAAATTATAGGACTTCATATCCTCCTCGTACTTTAGGTCTATTCAAACATCTGCAAAACTAAACCACTGGGGGTTCGCCCCAATGGCCACCCTTCCAACATGGAAGGGGGAGGTGAGGGATTCAAATCCCCACCTTCTCGGGGGGATGGGGTGGGGACGCATAAGTTTCAAGAGTGGGTTTCGACTCCCACGCCCCGCAAGAGGCGGGGGCAAAGTCCGAGAGAGTGTAGAATAGGAATAGAGTAGGACTGACCAAAAAAAAAAAACATCTGCAAAACCAGTGAAGAGTAATGTTGTATCGCTTCCAAGTTATTCAACTCTTGAAATAACTTATGATTAACATGATCCCTTTTATCTGTTGCAGGATCACTTGACCGTAAAAAAATGCGGATAACAAATCAAGGAAAGACATGTCAAACTCTAATAAACTCTCCTAAGCAAAATGGCGTCCTGAGTAATCACCAAAGCAAATGACAGAAAATCTTTAGGACTCAACTCACATTTGATTTTGGCCAGACTAATTGATCTACTTGTACATCTTCTCTCCTGCAGGGGCAAAAGCAGAGATGCCCGATCAAATTCCCAACCCTAGTTGATCCTTCTTGTGTCGTTTCCCTACTCAATAGGGACAATTCATTAGCACCCCTTTGTGAATAACCCTTTTTGATATTCAAGATTTAACATATTTGGAAACACCATTCTGTTAACCTCTAAAGATGTCAATAGGGTCTTTTTTGAAAACCATTCATTTGTTTTGAGAGTACAAACTCCATCAAATTTAAATGTTGCATGCATTTTCCAAATGAATTTTGCATGATGATTTTGTCTGTCTAAATCATTGATTCCACTGTGGATTACCAAAATAGACAACTAAATGAAGAGTATAAGATTGACTGAGCATGCTAGATGAGGCGCGTCAGAATGATGAAAGGCAAGCCATATCTTACACATAGTCCTCCATCCATACACTTGTGAGATGAGTGCAGAAGATTCCATGTCTACAGGGTAAAGAGTTCTCTCGCAAATGGTACGATAACCAAAACAGTAAGAGGCAGTTCATTGCTCATCCCCTTTTTGAGCCCCATACACTAGTGAAGCTTCTCTCATCAAGAATCACCCCACATTGGGGCATGTCGAAAACAAGGCAAATCAGCATCACAAGGTGAGAAAAGGGATAGAAATTTTCTTGCTCGCACTTGCATTAATCTTTAGGTGTCTTTATTGCATATGAACACGCGCGTTAATTTAAATGCCCTAGAATGACGAAGAGCAATTCTTTTTCTACACACTTGTATTCATTGTACAACCCAATTGAGTCTGTAATTTCACCCTCACATGGAGGCAAAACAGAAGTTACTACCATTCAAGTAGTATAACCTGAAGCACTAGATGAAGACTCAAGAGTCTAACAACGGCATTTGCTTGAACTAGCCTAGATCAGTTCCTCAAGCAACAAGAATGAGAATGAAATGCTAGGGGCATGAAAAAGCAGTGTACCTAGTAAAAGCAAGGTCAATGTCCATAAATGAAAAATTAGAATAAAAATTAGGGGCATGAAAAAGCAGTGTGCCTGGTAAAAGCAAGGCCGATGCCCCTAGACAAAAAAATACGGCCATCTGTATCCCAAAAAAAGTTGTTGTTGTGGTTCGATTGATAAGAGCCTCCATTTGACAGTGAGAAGAAAGACCGGTGGCAAATGCCAAGGCAATCACCAGCTCTCACCCTTTTACACATGAGTCAAGCCTACATTGCGTCCCATTGTAAAAGTCTCTTCAGACTAGGGCACTTCAATTAACGTAGGATTTCATATGTACATAAGCATCACTCGAAGGAGTATGAGCAAGATTATTCTATCTCTTTTCGCAGGATTCTTGATTTGCAAACCCGGAGATGATCGTGCAGCATCCTTTTCACAGGGCCGTGACCTCGATGGCCCCCTTTGATAAGCCATTGATTAGGCCTACATTACGGTCTCAAAGAAGACCTCTCACACTGGTAAAATCGTACCACTTGCAAGAATATTCGGACCCCTGCTGACATGATGACAGTGAGATGTGTGGTCCTTATAAATCCCACATCAATGGTCAGGATAGCCTTTTCCATGAGAGTGAGTGAAAAGTCCTTCATCTGGCATGCTCAAGACATCTACATTCTAAATGAAGGTTGTCTCTCAAAATCTTCCCCAGTGGAATTCAGATGATGCAAAACTGACAAAATTGTCATGCATAAATCACATTTTAAACTCATGAATTTACAGCATATGCAATCATGTGTGCATACTGTGCAAATAGCAGACATACTTTCAGAAATCAGAGATATCGCTAGGTAAGTATATCTCTATTCCCATTTGTATTAAAGTACCTACCACTGTCCAGGTACTCTCTTATTGACACTTGACCTATTCGAGTCGTCCCTTGAGTTTGGGTGCTTGCAACTGTTCAAGTATCCCATTGTCTTTGAGTACCCACCACTTGTCGGGTACTCCCTCTTATCGACATTGACCTGTTCGAGTTGTCCCCAGAGTATTGATACTTCGAAACATCCAGGTATCCCTTTGTCTTTAGGTACCTCCCACTGTCTAGGTACCCTCCTATCAACACTCAACTTGCTCGAGTCGTCTTTGGAATCTAAATGCTTGAGACTAACCAAGTATCCCGTTGTCCATGAGTGCCTATCGTCATCTGGGTACTCTCCCTTGTTAACATTCGACCTGTTCGAGTTGTCCTCAATATATTGATACTAATAACTGCTCAAGTATCTCGTTGTTTTTAAGCACCTGCCGCCATCCAGGTACTCCCTTTTCATGACACTCAACTTGTTCGAGTTGTCCCCAAATAACATTAGTAGCTGTTCAAGCATTCCATTGCGTCATGCGCCTGCAATTACCCAGGAATGCTTTCTCACACTTGGACCAGTTGAGTGGTCCCTGATCGTATCATTAAATATTTGTGTTCATACAAATATTTCACTACTTTGTACACCTGTGAGCCTGCAGCTGTCTAGGCAAGCCTCATGCTACATTCAAATTCCCCTTTACCAGGAGGTGAGAGACCTTCATGAATATATGGGGCACGTCCTCAATATTCCTAATTACTAGGAGGTGAGAGACCTTCATGAATATGTGGGGCACGTCCTTGATATTCCCAGTTACCAAGAGGTGAGACACCTTCTTGAATATGCGAGGCACGTCCTCGATATTCCCAATTACCAGGAGGTGAGAGACCTTCATGAATATGCGAGGCACATCCTCGATATTCCCAACTACTAGGAGGTGAGAGACCTTCATGAATATGTGAGGTACGTCCTGGCTATTCCCATTACCCAAGAGGTAAGAGACCTTCATGAATGTGCGAGGAACGTCCTCGATATTCCTAATTACCAGGAGGTGAGAGACCTTCATGAATATGCAGGGCACGTCCTTGATATTCCCCATACCAGGAGGTGAGAGATCTTCATGAATATCCAAGGTACGTCTTCGATATTCCCAATTACCAGGAGGTGAGAGACCTTCATGAATATGTGAGACCCATCCTCGATATTCCATCTGCTAGGTATTCTTTAGAAATTCGTACTTGTGATCATCCAAGTACCTCTTCAATGCCTGCGAACGTTTAGGCATCCTTCAAAGTCCGTACTTGTGATCATCCAAGTACTCTTTCAACACTTGCAAGCAATCAGGTATTTTCCAGCATCTAGTACTTGTGATCATACAGGTACCCCTTCGATATCTGTGAATGTCCAAGCACCCTTCAGAATTCGCACTTGTGATCATCCAAGTACCCCTTCGACGCCTGCAAAGGCCAAAATATCCTCCAGATTAGTACTTGTGAATATCTAGGTACTCTTTCAATGCCTGTGAATGTCCAGGTATCTTCCAGAATAGATGCCTTGAGAAAGGTTGGTGCATCTCCCGAGAAAGGTTGGGTACCATCCGGTGTCCTTGACGAAAATCAGGCACCAACAACAAGATGCCCTGAGAAAGGTTGGGGCATCTCCCAAGAAAGATCGGGTACCAACCGGTGTCCTTGACAGAGGTCAGGCACCCCACAAATCGATGCCCTGAGAAAGGTTGGCGCATCTCCCGAGAAAGGTCGGGTACCAACTGGTGTCCTTAATAAAGATCAAGCACCCATAAACAGATGCCCTGAGAAAGGTCGGCGCATCTCCCGTCAAGGCAACCGAAGAAAAGTTCGGGTCCAAGACAAACCACTTATTACTCTAATAAGCGACCGAAGAATGGTTCGGGTCCTGGGAAGGCAATTCCCCGTCATGGCGACCGAAGAAAGGTTCGGGTCCGAGACAAACCACTTATTGCTCTAACAAGCGACCGAAGAATAGTTCGGGTCCTAGGAAGGTAATTCCCCGTCAAGGCGACCGAAGAAAGGTTCGGGTCCTGGAGAAGCAACCTCCTCATGTCACCAGGTAAGATGACACCTTAATACTTGCCAAACTCGGGGTTCACACCTTATCTCACTCACTCCCGGTAAGTAACTACAGGTATCTTCTTATCTGTCTTAGTATGTGTAATGTTATATTGCTCATTTTCTGCAAAGGACACTAGGTCCCAAATAAGATATAATCTGCACATGCATAGATAAAATTTAGGCATCGGTTTATCTTTGAATGCAACCTCTGCTGAGCTCACATTCAAAGAGGGGGCTGATTGACGCCTAAATTTTAATTAGATTTTAGGCCTTAATCTCTCTTTTAATCCTTATTTTCCTTCTTCTTCTTTTTTTTTTTTTCAGATAATAAGTAATAAATAACAAAAACAACAAAAAAATAGTAAAAACAAAAGAAAACAAAAAATTTGGCAGCCCATCGGGGTTGGGCCTTCGCGCCTAGCCCCCCTCCTTTTTCTCTCCCCTCGCGCGGGCCCATGCCTTGTCTTTTTTTCCTAGATCCAGCCTGGCCCCTTTCCCCTTTTGTCTTCTTCCTCCTGCCCTCCTCTTTGTCTTCTTCCCTAACTGAATTTGCAACACGCGCGACGGAGTTCGACGCGCGCAATGCTGGACGAAAGGAGGTAGACAGCGACGTACAGTGCGACAAGTGGAGAAGACACGCCTTCAATGCGGTAGGAGGCCTAGCTAGAGCCCTCGATGAGACGCCGGTTCAGCCGCGGGGGTCCGGTCGGCAAGCCAAAGACCGGCGGCCAAGCCCCTCCGTCAACCGGGCCCCCTCGCCTATAAATAGCGGAGCACCTACGTTGACGAAGAGGGGAGAGAAGCCAGCAAGCTCAGAGAGATCCCTTAAGAGACTTCGGGGAACTCAAAGAGCGAGCAAGGCGGAAATCGAGTCGCGAGCTAGAATGACCTCCCTCCGAGAGACTTCGGGGGAGGCCGGCGGTGAGTGAGCCCGAGGGGGAAGAGATTCGAGCGTGTGGAGGCTGAGCGAGAAAGGAATCGGAGGGTGGAGGACCATATCCGAACCGCCGCCGACGCCACACCCAGATTTGAGAGCTAAGAGGCTGTTGTCGCTGCCATATCGTCGTCATCGCCACCGTTCCCCGCCACATCCCGCCATTACTACAGCCAGGTATCCGTTGACGCTCGCCATCCGTCCTCGCCGCTTCGAGCCACCGTGGGATCTAGTCCTCGGTCGCACTTTGTCCTCCATTCCCTCTACATCTCGACCCTAGCCGCCGCCATCGCCATTGCTGCTCGCCGCCGTTGCCCTGTCATGATCGCCGATGCCTCAAACACCACTGCACGTCGCGCCACCGTCGGCAAGTCGGCGATGTCCCTGCCATCCCCTATTCGACGCCGCGATTAGAGAGAGGAAGGAGGCGTCACGAAACCGAGTGGAACCAGGCCGGATGCGTAACCCGGTTCCCCTAGGGTTTGCCTCGAACAGGTTGGGTCGTTGGGTTGGTTTAAGAACTTGGTTCGGGCATCCCATTTTTAATTAAATTAGGCACAATTCCTACGTGTGGGCTGAGTCCCTTTTTTTTTTAAAGAAAAACAATAAAAAAATCCGAGTTGCGGGCCTGTTCGGGTCTTGGGCTCGTGGCCCAGGTCGGACCCAACCCAGGGATCTGACCCAGCTCGTTTTTAATATTATAATATAATATAATATTTAAAAAATAATTTATTTTCCAAAAAAAAATCAAAAATAGCCATATTTTCCCAAAAATGCCAAAAAAGTCAGAAAAAGCCAAAAAATGATTCGTATTTTCAGAAGAAGATAAAAAATCCAAAAAATGCTTTTTATGTCCAAAAAATGAGAAAATGATCCAAAAAATATTTTTCCTCTACAAATGCATGGAAAACCCCTCAAAAATCCAAAAAGCCTTAGGGTTTAAACAAGATTAGGTACCGAAAGGGCATTAGTGATTAACTAGTGTAATCAAGTCCCCGATCCTAATTTCTCTAGTTGCGCAGGAGCGAGTATTTCTCCCGATACTTTGCTTGGGTTTCTAATCGACCCACCCCCAACCGATTAGTGGCGGCTCCATTTTAAAACTAACTTATAGGTTAAAAACTTAGATTATTAAGTCGTGAATTAGTGGACTTGGGAGAGTGCGGGCTGCGCTTAATAGACATAGCCAAACCATTAGCCTCCGCAAGGCGCCCGCCCTTGATCGGGCGCCGGAAAAAAAAAGAGGTCGCGACAGATATTCCTGCTAAGGGGGTCAAATGTTTAGGAAAATTATTAGAAAAAGTCATAAACCTACTACGCTTGTATCAATTCAATTCTAAGCCTTTTAATTTGAACAATTTAGTCATACACCTCTTAATAATTTGCTAAATTAGTCATTCCAGCCAATTTTTGCTCGAAATCACCAATGCGAATGTTGACCATGCTAATGGCAAACAATGATAACTTTTATAAATTTCTATAATTTTTAATTAAAAAAATTTCTTTGTCTTTCTTTCTTTGCCTTACCAAGTTCGACAAGAGTCATTGGTTGACCCTCGCTACTCATAGGCGAGAGCCAGCACAGCCGACTACTAGACAATGGCAGTGACCATTGCTGGGCTTAAAAGGAAAAAAAAAAGAAAGAAAAAAAGAGAAGAAAAAATATAAGAATATTAAAAATCCAGAAAATAATTTAAAAATTATTCACATTAGCATTGGCCGTGTCACGTCAACGATTTCAAAATTGACTAGAAATATTATATCATAAATCATCAAAAATTTTATGACTAAATTTTTTAAAATTGAAATGTTTATAACTAAATTGGTACAAATACAACAAATTTAATTTATTTATTTTGGATAATTTCCCCCAAATTTCTATGATATTGATTAATTTTATTCCTTGATCTTCTAAAGCACAAGAGACAATCTTTTAGATAAAAAAATTAAAAAATTAGGTGTCAATAGTGTCAAAGATTTCATTTCTTAGAAATTCAATGGAAAGTCATTTCAAAAGAGAAAATAAAGATTTAAATGGACAAGACCGATGCATTTGAAGGGGAATGAATGAAAAAAGCATGAAAGACCAACACTTACGGAGCTTGACAAGCAATAAAGAATATAGCTAAAAGTTACAAGATGGATTTTCGAAAATCGAATGAAAAAGAGAATTGGCAAAATTCTATTAGAGGTTTTAATTTGGGAAGCATATTTGAGAATGTAGTAGGAATTTGTCACTTTACTCTTTGTTGAAAAACCATGGTGTCATGCAATATTAGTATGTCGGTTGTACCAATATATTATATTTAAAGAATATTATGTATTTGCGTTTCGGCTTTTTATCTCATGTAAGTAGTAGTGGTGGTCTTGTAGGTTTACAAGTGAGATGTGACAACTGCTGTTTTGTATTACGCATGTAGCCTTAGAATGGTTTCGGGGTTAATGCATAAAATTCGATGATTCATAGCCATCGTAAAATGATAATACAAAAATGGCGTGGCAATGACAATATTCATAGTAACTTGGAAACAATGATAATATGGCACGGTGTAAGACGACTTAGCATTATGACCCAAAAAAAGACGACTTAGCATAGGCATATTGGATGACGTGAGATAAATGGTCATTCATATCGTAGGAAAATAAAGATGACATGGCGTAATCGATGAGCATCATTTTTTAAGGTTGAGAATTTGAGAT
Organism: Eucalyptus sp. ANBG9806169; assembly: GCA_014182395.1. Taxonomy (NCBI): domain Eukaryota; kingdom Viridiplantae; phylum Streptophyta; class Magnoliopsida; order Myrtales; family Myrtaceae; genus Eucalyptus; species Eucalyptus sp. ANBG9806169. The sequence goes on from CM024577.1 coordinate 26,190,977, forward strand.
AAACGATTAAGGAGAATTAATTAAAATGGAAAATTTTCTAATATAAAATTTAGTTCATTAGTATAAAGTGATCCTTATAGTTTTAAAAGAGTTCTTTCGGAAGTTACAGATTTCTTCTATGTAAGAACTCCGAAGATTGATTTCAAATGGAAGCGCAATAGAAACAGTGAGAAGCCCAAAATTCTCTAAACAAAAGAGAGAGAGAGAGAGAGAGCTACAAAACTTTCAACATGGTGGTGGAAGAAACGGTGAAATCTGTAGTGGGAGCTGCCAGTGCAGACAACCAGAAGAATTCCGCCACCATCAACCCTAACCCTAATTCGTAGGGCGTTTCGTGTAACGTCGAACTGGACGAGTGAGAGATTGTGGGCGAAGAGGATTTAGCTGAGCAGTCGGCGAAAGAGGAGCCGAAAGAGGAGCAGCCCGATCTGCTCGAGCACCCGTGGACTTTCTGGTTCGATAACCCTTCCGCAAAATTTAAGCAGGTCGCTTGGGGTGCCTCCATGCGCCCGATGTATACTTTCTTTACCGTTGAAGAATTCTGCAGGTGAATTTTGTGTTTCTCTCGAATTGGAACCTGCTCTGGTGTCGATTGAGTTGTGGTTATGTTGTTTTCTGGTTTGGATGCTTGCTGTGGTTTTGTCAGGAACTGAGAGGAAGCATTCAACTTAGCATTGCATTTATATTTTTTGAGAAAAAAAATGGGAGAGAACGAGACATCAAAGGCGTGCTTGAAGCGAAAAGAACGAAAAAAAGAAGAAAATAAATAGAGAGGGACACTATTAGTGGTGGGACGTTACAGGGTTGGAAAGATAAGAAGAACAAGAATAGTGGGACCGTCATGCGAGGAAACAAAAGAAAAAAAAGAAAAAAAAAAAGGAGGTACTTCACATTTGACCAAATAAAAAAAGGAAAATAAGGTTAAAAGGTGGGTCACATAAAAGATAATATGGTCAAAACATTATGATATGAAGTTTGTGAACCAAATAAAAAGTGAAAAAAAGAGCACCTTTTTATTTTTCTAAGCTAAATTTTATAACTTCTAGCGAAATTTTATATATTATGGTTATTTTATATGTAGATTGATATTTGGTAATGGTGGCAATTCTTCTTTATTATAGATAGTAATTCAGGTGTATGTGACGTGATTACGTAATAAAAATGAAATGAAAACCAAATGGTATAAATGTGATGCCATATAAAAGGGATAATCTAGGAGTAAAATGAAAATGGGTGGTTACTAAAAGAAAAAGATGAGAGAAGGGATTTATTGAAAGTGTTTGTATTTATTTTAGGAATAAGTGTATTGGAAGTTATAAAACTTATCACGAAAGTACAATTAAGTCTTAAAATTTTCAAAAGGTGAAATCGGGTTTTAAATTTTTGTTATGAAAGTATAACTGAATCCTGAAACTTTAAAACGTGCAATAAATTGTCAAGTTCGTATAATCAAGTCATAAAACTTAGTAGTATTTTTTGTTTGTCAAGTTAGACAGAGTTAATAGAAGGATTTGATTCATCAATAAGAGAAATATTATGATTTGATTGTACTTTTGAATGTTTTAGGGCTCAATTACACTTTGTAATTTGGAAAGTTTTTAAAATGAGTCAAAATTCACCTTCGACTTGAATGTATGATTAATCACCAATCAAGGGATAGGTCGAGTGGCCTAAGGTCTTGTTTTGCAAGCTGAAAGGTCTCAAGGTTAATTCTTCAATCTATTCTTAGTCTTAGGAAACCCTGGTTAATCACCCAAGCGCAGACCCGAGCTAAGATCTAATGCCAAATTTGTGCTTTCCCACTTGAACCTACTGGTATTATGGCGACGGGCTTGCCTAATAGTCAATATACGTTTCATTAGCATTTTAATTCGAATATTCAATTGCAGATGAGGCAGGTTCCACTTCTACTCAGACTCTTTCTTCCTAAAATATATACAGATTAATCATTGTCCTCGATATCTTTTAAATGTATAACTAATATTTTTTTCAATCACGGACCTAAGAAAAACTAGCCCACATGTAGTCTGACCGTACTTATTTGTTAAGGTTCGAAAATTCCTAATTTGATCGATTTAAAAGGTACATAATTCGCATAAATTGGGTCATGATTTGACTATCCAACTTCAATCATTTCTTTGTATTGTTTTCTTCCATATTCAATGACTTGAGTAAAATTGTCCAAAAGATTCTAAATCTATTACACTTTTGCCAATTTAATTCTAAACTTTTTAATTTTGCCAATTCAATCTTAAACATTTTCATTTCTTGTCAATTAAGTCCATCCGGCCAATTTTGATCAGCGTTCGCTGACGTGGAAACTGACCACTCTATGTGACCTGATATGTGTGACATAGATAATTTTTAATAATATTTTAACATTTTTTCAAATTTTGTATTAATGTTTTTATTTTTTATGATTTTTTTCTTCTTCTTTTTTCTTCCTTTTGCTGGTGGTCGGCCATCAACCATGGTTAGGTAGACTAGCCTCGCCTGTCACAGGCAAGGCCCGATAGAGTAAGGACAAGCGCCAGCGAGGGGAGCTCTCGCTTAGGCAAGACCCGATGTGGGTTGGCCTCACCCAGGTCGAAGTTAGCAAGGCCAACCCTCGTCGGGTCTCCCTTGACTATGCCTTGCCTGTGGTAGGCAAGGTTAGTAGGCCCCATCCATTGCCTGTGGTTGGAAGCTAGCCACTAACAAAAAGAAGAAGAAAGCAAAAAAGAAACTAAAGAAAAAAGTAGAACAAATAACAAAAATTTCAAAAAATATTATTAAAAGTTATTCATGTTAGCGCCGACTGTTTTATGTGTCACACCCCGAACCTCGAGCGCATGCACATTCCTCGGTGGTCGATAAAATTTGCGATGTCCCAGGACACGTCACCGACCCATTTATTTTAATGCACATGCAGAAGCGGAATAAAACGATCCCCAGACAACACTCAATATGGGATAGAAAAGCAAGATAACAATTTTCACAAAACACCATTTCATAAATAAACTGGTTTATGAACAATACTAGTTTATAAAGAAAAGCCTAACTCCAAAAAGAAGAGTCACCAAGCAATCTAGGCACAAGACTCCTCAACAATGACCGCTGGGGATTCCGGGTCTACCACGGCACCGTTAGGTGGGTGTTGACTGCAACGGCAGGGATATCGAAACCCTCCAAGGGACCTTCCTGGACCCCATTAGGCCCATTATGGAACCACGCCCTAAACCGATGAGGTACTAACTGTAGTCGGCCCTCATCGACCAAGATAGTGCTCATGATGAGCTCATGGAGCCAGTGACTCTTAGGGATGGGGACGTTGGTACTCTGCTCTGTATACCCCCGCGGATGTCCAAAACGAACTGGAGGAGCCTCCATCTAGAGACCTGTAAAGTTAAGCCCATGACGGGGTGAGACAATGTCTTAGCAAGTCTACGCCCTAAACCCTAATTAGGAAGAAAATACGCCTAGAGGCAGTCTAATCACACACCACAGAAGACTCACCTCGTCTCAATTCCTTCCTACATGTCAGTACAATTCATATTACAGACATAAGCAGTTATAATACTCGATCAATTGGAACGCCTCAACTTATATCTCAAACAAACACAAGGGTCCTGATTATAAGGCCAAATCGTTATGACACGTCTCATACCGTGCCACACAATTTTGTCCCATAATTCAGCACATCAATTTCAATCATCCATGCGTCCCAATTAATTACGACCCAATAGCCACGGCCGACTCAACAGTTAGCGGTCTTCCGGCATAGTTGGGCGTCGTCTCGCACTATCGAGCACGGCAACGTCTACATTTAGATAACATTACACATAGGAGCATCGGTCCAGCCTCCACTACGACTAGCATCCATTGACTTGGGGCATTCTCGAAGGAGCATCGTCTAGCTCAAAAGCATCGTGATGGGTTCTCATAGCGATTCCATACATATCCAATCCTGGCCAAGGACATTGTGCTTTGTACTCAAATGTCTCAATTAAAATAATGAATTCTTCATATTAAAAACACCTGGTAAAATAATCATATGTGGGTACACGGTCATCTTGGGCCATAAAAAGTGATATCCTTCCTTTTAAAAATCCCACTAGTTAATATAGTACTTAAAACCATTTTTGGCGTAAAAAACCGACACCCGGTATTTTCTAATTAAAAACCAAAAATCCAGAATTTTAAAATAATAACTCAAAAATCACACTCATCACTCAATTGCACAAAATCATCATTCAATTGCATAAACTAATCACACCACGACAATCAGCACGAAATTCCGGTTACCGGCTATCCTAGTATAATTTCTGGAAAATATTAAATAATTAAATAAATTACCAAATTAATTAAATAAATGTAAATTAAATCAATAAATGCCTAATCAAGCCTAATACACTAATTTAATCCCCTAATTGGATCTAGAAAAATAATGCACTATACTAATTAAATACTACAATCAAATTAACCCTCAACTAATCTAATCTAACCAACTAATTATCCTAATTAACTAACTAAATCACTAATTAAACTAAACTAATCCCCTAATCCAATCTTAGGCTAAGCTAATTACCTACTAAGCATCATTAACCTCCTAAGCAAGGTTTAGTGAGTAAACTCACTAGTTTTGCGGGCCAATGAGTTCACGGCGACGGCGATGCGGAGGCGAGCAAGACTCGAGCTTGGAGCGACGCCAAGGGAGGCTTGGAAAGGGCCCAAAACAACCCATGAAATCTTAGCACCTAGCTAGGATTTCGGTTCTGGTCGCGGCCAAAGGAGGCTGGTCAAGCGGCTAGGACGGCGTGGGAGAGGGCTAGGTGGCAATGATGGGGCCAGGTGGGGTCAGGGACTGCTGGATGGCAACGGAGGAGCTCAGGCGGAGTTAGATAGCGGCCAGGGTGCGGACGACGAGTGCGGGGTAGTGAGCAGGAGGCGAAACGGTGGGTGACTTAGTGACGGTCTCGCGGGCGCGGTGGACGGCACGACGGCACTCGACGGGCAACCAGGGGTGGTCGACGGTGGCTGGTTAGTTTTTGCTTGCTTTCTCTTGTTCTTAGGCTCTCAAACACAGCAACAATGGTGAAAGGAAGCTAAGGAAGAAGATGAAGATGGCTGCAGCTGGAGGGGGACCTAAAATGCCACAAAAGTCTTATAAAAATATCCTAGAACACTCATTACTCATCCCCCAAAGTCCCCAGCCCATCCTCAGCCGATTTCCTTCACCAATCTTCCTCCACAAGCCTCCCAAGGTGCTGAAATATTGCACACCCCCTTGGCCTACGAATTTGCAACATTTCCCCTTCAATTCAATCCAATTTCTCTCCAAATTAATCCAAATTGGTGCCCATAAATTCCAGCTAAGGCATCCACATCTATTCCATGATTTTCCTTGCCAAGTGATCCATCTTGAACGCCAAAGACACACCCAATTTGGCCTATCTGAGTTTCCTGGTCCAATTTCGCTAAACTTTGATTTTTCACTGAAAATCTGGACTCGTCGAAAATTATTCGGAAGATGAGTCGACGTTCCTAAAATAAATCGTGACAATCCAGAACTTTCAATTTCTGAAATTAGGTTCAATTTCGTGATTAATTTCAACCGGACTCGATTTTAGCGTAACCTAACTTATCGGATCGCTTTTAGGAATTTTTAGCGCATTTGACCCATGGTCGATTGTTTTCGAGCCACATTGTATATCTTCGACTTATTAGCAACTCTTGGTTGTCGTGGAAATCTCAAGGTTTCAAAGGGTACAGAAATGATAGAAAAATCGGTTTAATGCCGTTCGACATAAATTTTGCAATTAGGTGAAATCACCCACACTTTAATCACATGCCTCTGTTAAATCGACCTATCTCCGGTCTCTAATCGATTTTGACGGTGCCGTATTGACCCTTACAGATTAGCACGGTCAAGCAGTCGTTTTCTAGTCGAATCTCAAGTCTATTGTGTTTAGATTCCTTAACGGCTTCACCTGATAGATTAGTTATCTCGTGAGTAATCAACTCAAAGAAAAGAACCATAGGCGCGTCAATAAAAGCCTAACTCATTCAATCAAAAACAGAATTAGAAATTCAGGCTGTCACATTATATGATTAGCGATTTCTGGCAAAATTAGCTGTATGGACTCAATTGACAAAAAATGAAATAGTTTATGACTCAATTGGTAAAATTAAAATATTCATGATTGAATTGACAAAAGTGCAATAAGTTTAAGATTTTCTAGACAATTTTCTCTAATGACCTTATGACCTAAAGGATCTTCACCCATATTGGTTCTCAATTCCCTTTTCATTTGCACAATATTTCCTGAAGAAACCACGAAGGCAGTTCCAGAGAGGTATAATCCTAACAGAAGTTCACTTAAGCCGTGACAAGACCGTAAAAAACAGAACATGCATATCATTCAAAAATAAAATTAATCAGGCAAATAGATGTGTTTTTTTATATTTTTTTTTGCCCTCTTTTCCTGTTGGGCTATCTTTTGACACTTGGATCTATATGTATTCACGTTTGGAATCTCTCTATGTATGAACGCACGCGTTAGTTACATATTCAAATCGATGTGTACGCATCTTTTAGTCAAGCTGGTTTTTTTTTTTCGAAAAACTGATTTAAACGTGGGATATTGACTTTTAAGTAACGTAACCAGTTGTCATTGATCGTTAAAAATGACCCCGTTCGTACAGAGGTCCACTTTATTTACCAATTTTTTACTCACTCTCTCTCTCTCTCTCTCTCTCCCCTCAACCCCCCTCCCCGCCCGCCCTCTTGATTTCTCATTATAAATAGAGCCATGCAAGAGCGAGTTCGGCATTGAGTTAGAGCAATGGAATCACAATCTCCACCTCTCGTTACTAGTTCTTCAGTCGTGAGCGTTCAAGAGCTCATCAAAGAGACCATGGATGCTGTTCCAGACAGGTACGTTCGTCCGGACCACGAACCACAAATCCTCCCTGATAAAGGAAGCACTCAAACGCTAGTCGTTCCAATCATTGACTTTGGCAAATTGTCGTCGGACCAAATCGCGGGTGATCAGAATATGCAGAAATTGCATCAGGCTTGCAAAGACTTGGGTCTCTTTCAGGTTTTCTTAAACTCCCTCTTCTCTGTCTTTCAAGCCCACCTAAGCTTGAAGCTTCGTCCTCCTTGTCGTCTCAAATTTTATTAAAATGATTCGATTGAAATCAGGTTGATTAAAACAAGGAACTCCTCCCTTTGATCTGAACCCTCCGACGCTGCTGGTCGGTTGGCTTACATGGACTCCATGACGTCCAGAGGCTTAGCTGCATGGGATACATAGGCATTTGATGCATCGCGCTATTTTCTTCTTCTTCGTTTTTGGTAGATGACCCAGGTTTTAATTCTTGGAGATGATAGCAAGGTCGACTTGGTTCGCATGAACTTTTTCTATGTCGGATATTGAGTATGAATGCGGTACAATATTGTACTGTGCAGATTGTTTTTTGATGAGCATGTGATTGGTGCTACCGGATGGAAACATCAACGCAATTACATAACTGTTTATCACGAGAGGAGACCTCAAGAGTTGCCTTAGTCAGGCGATTTATGGTTCGGTTCTTTTCTTTTGCTAAAAACAAAACAAACCAAAAAAACACGAACAAAGTAAAAAACCGTATCTCATATATTGACAAACTACCACTATATTCCTCTACCTCTGTCTTTGAATATATCATTCACATATTTCTAAGCAAAACCTCATTAAAAAGACCATTTTGGCCGTCATCGCAAACTTATTTTTGCATCCTGCTTAGAGTTTGGGTATTTTAAGTTTCAGTTGGTTTGATTGTTTTTTGGTGAGTGTAAGAATTTAGAATTTAGATACGCCCATTTCTTGGAGACATTTTTGTATATGGACATTTGGATAGCTGAAGTGAAGGTGCAAAGTGGTCTCTAAAGGAAAAACTTGGATATGTATTTGGTATTTTTAGAGATATGTAAAAAGTAATAAGGTGCTAGCTACTATGGATCCTCAAAAAAGGAACCAAGTTTGAGTTCCTGCTGTTTCGTACCCTTTCTTTTTTCATGGATAGAAATTCCGCATTCCTCTCCATTTTTCTTGGACTATACCCAAACATAACTGTGGTATATTCAAAATTATTCATTTTCTCCTCTCCTGCTATATATGTAATCTTTGTCTAGAGAAATCTCACTATAGGACTGACATAAGGTAATGAATGAGTGGATTGATTTCTTCCTTTAGATGTAATTCGCTTTCTCATCCAGCGTCTATGGTCTCCATATTCGTTTGAGTTCTGTTTCTAAACCACCCCTTTTCGTTACGATTTTTATTTCCACTCCACCTTTGTACGTTCCCAGTCCATCTCTTCTCCACTACTTTTGTTTCAAATTGATAATTATTTGAAATGTTTTTACTGGACGACCTTCGAGTATTTCTATTTTAGTTGATTAATGAGTATGTTTTACTTTCAGTGATTTTGTCGGACTTATCTAAGCATTAAAGGGAAAAGTAGGATGATCGAAGCCTCAGTAACTTTTAGAGATGTATTATAGAGAGTAAAAATTGGTTCCATACCATGAAAAACTCTAAACTAATACATTTGTGATAAATTTACTCAAAACTAATTTTGAAGTTATCAATCAAAACTCCCAAACTTGTATACTTTTAACAAAATTACCAAAAACTCATTTTCGTGTCACCAAAATTTTCAAATTAGTACACTAATGACAAATTTAGCCCAACCTAATATATATTTTCATGTGAACTTATCATGTCAATTGAGTTATTGCCATGCGTTATCCAGTTTAGCAATTTCATAATAAAATTTAATGAAAGTTAAAAGAGGGTAAATATGTCACAAAACTATCAATTTGAGGTTTTTGATAACCCAAAAATTAGTTTATAGCAACTTTATCATATATGTATCAATTTTGAGGTTTTTGGTAACCCAAAAATAATTTGAGATCAATTTGTCATAAGTGTACTAGTTAGGGTTTTTCCATGGTATTAACCCTTAAAATTTTATTTTATTTTAATGTTGGAATATTCGCAATTTTATCTATTAATATGAAATGAGGATGACGATGCTTATTAGCATAGTCAAGTGTTAAATATGAAACGAGGATGACGATGGCTCATCTAATCTTTACTATTCTTTGTCCCTTCTTCTTCCTCTTCTTCTTCTTCTTCTAAACATTATTATCCCAAAACGAATAACAAATAGGCGGGGTAAGCATATTTCATTTTATTTTCTCGTGTTTCCCATTTTAAATCTACATATTAAATGCTTAAACAAAAAAGAAAAACGGAAGACATGTTCAATGCCACGCTAGACTGTAAAATAAGCTTTTAAACAAGTGAGTTATGTTTAACATGTAATCAAAGATTATAATATTATTTTATGTATGATTTTTAGGTAACTCGATTTATACTTGGCATTACTTTAACGGGTCAATTATAAGAAAGGGTAGGATGGGCCATTGCTCCCTTCACCGGTAGCATAAATTATACGTATTGGAGATAAATAATGACCAACACTAAGAATTATATTCAAGGTGCAAAGTCACAATCATTTCTAGAAAGCATGAAACAAAAGCATCTTCTGATTATAAAAAAGATAGAATGGAAGTCGACATGGCTCTTCGCAATTATATATTATATGCACATGGCTTTTGCAATTAAATATGCACATTGCTCTTTACGAGGAGTTTGGGCCACGTTTGCTATTCTGTTGACAACAAAGGGAAAAATTGAGGACGTGACAATCAAGACTAAATTGAAAATTTAAGTAAATTTTTAAGACCGTAAAGTTTACTAATTCTAAATTTAAGAATAGCAATTTGTGTATGCAGCTGGTTAACCACGGGATAGCCCCTTCTCTGTTGGAGGATCTAAGGCATGAAATCGAAGAATTTTTCAAGCTTGCCTTGTCGGAGAAAGAGAAGTTCGGGAGAAGGTTGGGAGAGTTCGAAGGCTATGGGAGTATCCCACTGTCAGAAGGGAAGCTTGACTGGGGTGATAGGTTCTTAATGACAGTCAACCCCATTGCCAAAAGGAATCCTCGACTCTTTCCGGAGCTCCCTTTGTCACTCAGGTTGTTTCTCAGTCTTTATACATGCACAAAAACATATTATATCATATCCGAGCAGTAGTACATAGTGATTGAATGGTGAATAATGATTGGTCTATCATGATTGAACATTAAATTGAATAATAGTTTATCTACCATGATTGGACATTGAGTGAATAGTACTTTATCCGTTGTCTAGAGGAGCAAGTGTTGCACGAAGATTAAATCTATTAACCCGAGTCATTCATACTCTATAATTCTATTGGACCTATGCTTGATCTTGCTTGAAAATACGAGCTCACAAATGGTTAGCTCCGTTGTGATTGGTTCGATCCACTATATTATTTATATATCTGGTCAATTATTATTTACGAAGCCGACTAAAATTACCCCATCAAATTTCCAATTGGATAGATCTTAATGAACTTACTAAATTAGCAAAGTTGAGTGTTTTTCTCACATACATACTATGGTAGAAGGATAATACTTGTACTTTTGGGCTTCTACACAACTTTGAGTAATTTTGGACTTTAGAGGAAGCCCCCATCCCACACCACACCCCCCCTAGGCGCGGGGCAAAGAAAAGAAAAAGAAAACACACACTATCTTTGGCTGCATCTGGTGCATTTGATCCTAACTCACATAAATTGCTAGGTAATGTGGACCTCAAGTGATAGCCACCTGATATAGCGGTACATGTGAGTTGGCTCACATGTCGTGTTAACACACACAAGAATCTTCCACCATTTGTGAATATGATCATAATACTTAATTCCTTCCTTTCACGCACAGAAACACCTTAGACTCTTACATTAAGGAGATGCAAAAGCTAGCCATGCAGCTACTTTGCTTGATTTCAAAATGTTTAGAAATCGAGATGAACGAGATGAAAGAGTTATTTGAAGACGGCTTTCAAATTTTGAGGATGACATACTATCCTCCGTGCCCACAGCCGGAGCTTGTTGTCGGGTTGACACCGCACTCGGATATTAGCGGCATCACCATTCTCCACCAAATTAACAATGTTGATGGCTTACAAATTAAAAAGGATGGAATTTGGACACCTGTTCACATTCTACCAGATGCATTTGTAGTGAATGTGGGAGATACCATGGAGGTACTCTTTTCTTACTTTAGCAAACTTTCTCCTTCAATTTTAGAATTTCTAACTTGCATTAAACATTAGCCTTGAATTAGTTCAGGCGACCATTGGCCGAATCTATTGGAAATAACTTAGACATCTCGTCGCAAAAGTCATTTTATATAACTTTCAATAACCATGAACGTATAATCCGAAAGCACAAAGGACCAAAATTGCCTGGTCCTTTCGGGCTAAGATTCAATTGGGCCATGCTACCAGGCCCACTTTTTCCCTTTTTCTCCGGACTGGGTAGAAAATTTCCTTGAAGCCCAGCCCGTTTGCACTTGTATTTAATATGATTTTCCCTTGCTTATAAGTGCAGATTCTTACCAATGGTCTTTACAATAGCATTGAGCACAAAGCCACGGTGAATTCGATAAAAGAAAGAATCTCAATTGCCATGTTCTTCAACCCTAAGCTGGACTCAGAAATTGGCCCAATCCAATCTCTGATGACTAAGGAAAGCCCAGCTTTATTTAGGAGGATTAAGACGGAGAAATATGTTAATGATTTCTCTTCCCACAAGCTTGATGGAAAGTCATATTTAGAGAAGATGAAGCTTCGGACGGAGAAGGCTGTTGCATTTGAAGTGGAGTGAACGAGGATTCTGGAAGATCCTTGGTGACCAACCTTAATTGACGAGCGAAGCATACTAAAGGCATTATGCATTCAACAAGAGTTTGTCGCATCATATTGTAAATATATATAATAAATCATTTTCTATGTTGCTTATAGTATTGAGTGTTATAGCACTGTTTGTCGAAAAACATAATGCTCTGTAACATAGCCATTTTGTTATACCAGTATCTTCATGGCTGAATGATATTGTATATTTCGATTTCAACAATACTTCATACATATGATCGTGGGTCTCTCTTGTTATTTACACATAATATTTTAGTTATAAACTACAAATCATTCAAAAACGTTTCACTATGCAACTTCAAAAGATTAAAAGGTATTAAGTGTCAAATTCAACTTTGAGAAACAATATAACCTAAAGCATCTCCATACTATTTTCAATAATAACTTTTCATGCCACGAGTTTATATGTATACTAAGATATTCTAATTCTTATGATCTTGTATCCATACTCCTTCATAGAAGAAATTAAAGAGAAATTATTAGATTATTCAATCTCTTGATCAAATAAAATAGAGTATGATCATAACCGAGATCACTAGATAAGTATTTCATTATAGAAAAATTGGCCCAATACAACCTCTGGTGACTAAGGAGAGTCTTGTGTTGTTTAGAAGGACAAAGATGAAACATATTTATGTCACGATCCCCTTGAGATGAATCCCGAGATTGTTTAATTGGGTGGGCATGTGTAAATCTCTAGTAAGGTGGCGATTACGCTTTGCATGACTCTCTTAAACCTTATTGACCATAGTTTAGTTTCTCGCTTACTCGAGTATACTAGAGTTGTCACTAATCTGTTCCATGCAAGCATTTCCAATGTCTATTCCTAAACATCAGAATCTATATGACCACGCATAAGTGCACTATCCATAAATCATTCAATAGTGATAACCATATAATTAAAGATAAAAGGAAAAGAAAATGTAAAAATAAATCGAACCGTACCAAGAAAAATTAATATGAGGCATTATTATAATGTCGTGGGATAGGACCCCGTGAAAAATTTATAAGACATAAATACGCATAAATCTAAGAATCATATATTAAACGTGAATTTTAACTAAATGTAAAGTAGTTCATGCACTAAAATAACAAAATACTCCTATATCGATCATTGTCACGTCCCAATCCTCCGAGCTCGTGCCCATCCTTGCTTGGTCGATAAAAATAGTGACGTCCTAGGACGCATCGCCGACCCATTCATTTTAATATGCATGCGGAAGCATATAAATAATCCCCAGACAATAAACCAATGGGATAGGAAAGTAGGAACATTTTCATAAACACACAGGTCTATATACAAAGGTTCACAAAAGGAATCAGCTCCCTACAAAAGAGATTTATCCTACAACTAGCTAGCCAGACAGATCGCCGATTCTTCGGGCTTTGCCTCTTAAACTCCGAGGTTTCCAATCCTTCGCCAACATCACCTAAAGACCTGAAATGGTTATTCAATAACTAGTTAAACAATGTCTCAGCAAATTTTACCCCCTAAGACTCGATTAGGAAGCCAATTATGCCCTAAAGGCTACCTAAACACAACACAAATCAGAGGACTTACCTTGGCCTCAGTTCATACCTGCAAGTCAGTCAATTCATAAATACTGACTATCACATCATCCAATCAATCAAATTGACTCATCGATCAATCGACTCAGTCGATTACATGTCATCGAGACCACCACACATTCACCTCGATTATTCATTCTCAACTCTTAGCCACGGCCTAACAGGCGCAACCTAGATTAAGTGGTCATCACGGCCCCACTAGCAACTTTTTTATATTTGGTGGTTATCACAACCCCACTTGGCAATTTTCTAGGTTTAGTGGCATCACAGCCCCACTTGGCAATTTCTTTAATATGAAGTGGCATCATGGTCCCACTCAGCAATTTTCAATGTTTGGAGAGTTTTAGTGGTATCACGGCCCCGCTCGGCAAATTTTCTAGACTTAGTGGTATCACGACCCCACTCGGCAAATTTTCTAGACTTAGTGGTATCAGGGCCCCACTCGGAAATTTTTCTAAACTTAGTGGTATCACGGCCCCACTCGGAAATTCTTAGGTTTGGTGAGTTTTAGTGGCATCACGGTCCCACTCGGCAAATTTTCTAGACTTAGTGGTATCACATCCCCACTCGGCAATTTTTCTAGACTTAGTGGTATCACGGCCCCACTCAGCAATTCTTAGGTTTGGTGAGTTATAGTGGCATCACGGCCCCCACTCGGCAAATTTTAGATTTATTCCCACATTAATCAATTTTTGGGATAAATTCTCATAATCACCAATACCCTCAATTCTTACAAACCGGTACTCAAATAAATAAATAAAGAGCACCACTAAAATTAGCATGAAGTAACGGTCACCGGCCATCCCGGTTGAATTTTCGGAAAATAAATTAATTAATTAAATAATTACGAAAAACATTAAATAAATGCAATAAATCCAACTTAGGCCCATTATAGCCAAATTGGAAACCGAGATGAGTCTGGAAAATTACTGAACTACTCTAGATAAATTCTAGAGCTTGCCATAAACCAACCATATATCAGAGGTGCAATTTCCAGCAATCAAAGCCTCAAGAACCATCACAAACTCATAACCGGCTCTAATCGGCAGAATAGGCCCACTCGCACATCTCCAAGTTTAAATCCAGAAATCTAATAAAAAAAATTTGGAAAATTCCAAAATTTGAATATGTTGTAATAGACACATAAATAAAAAAATTTATGTAGACACCTTAACACAAATCCTTCTAGATTCGGCCCAGTAAATCGTTCAATCCAGCACCAAAACTGAGTCTGTTTCCAAAAAGTATGTTTTTCGAAATCAGTTTGGTTCAAGATCCAAAACATGTCTGTTTGATTTGAAATTTGAGTATGTTAAACTAGAATATATGAAAAACAACTTTTGTGAAGAAATAATTTTCAAATTCGAACTCTAAGAGTTGATAAAAACCCCTAGAATCCTAAGAGGTCACCTGTTCCAGCGAAAATTGAGATTCTGTTTGAAAATGATGGAGCTGATATCTCCTTCTTTTAGATCCCTAAAAATCTTTAGAAACATATATGTTGTAGCCGAGAATGTCTAAAACATTTCTCAAGAAGACATCAACCTCAAATTCGTAACCCATTTCGATCTACAAAAAGGCAAACGGCAAGGGTCCAGAAATCTGAACTGCAGGAATTCTACTGGATTCGACTAATCCATCATCAATTGAACAAATCTCACTAATTAAGTTACACTAATCCATTCTAAGGCTAATCTAACCATCCTAGCTTATCACTAATCCATACTTAAGCTAATTTAAACAACCCTTAAGCATAATTAACCTACTAAGTAAGGCTTAGTGAGTTAAACTCACTTGTTCGGCGAGCCGATCAGTTCAAATCGACGGGGACGCGACGGGGGACGATTCTCTCCAAAGCGGGCCTAGGTTTCGAGGCTCGAAACCACCTCAAAACAGGCTTTGAAGTGGCTACAAAACCCACAAAACTTATGTTCTGTTCTTGCTGAAACAGAAGGGAAACAAGCACGGTTTAGGTGGGGATTGACCAGTGATGGAAAGGGCCAAACCGGGCCATGGCGGGCACTCACAGTGGCTCCAGCAATTCACACGACCACACATGACGTCGAGGACGAGCTGAGCAGTCCACGAATAGCCAGGGACAACAGCTACAGTGGCATGGACGGCAGCTTCTCCTTGGCTGCTGATATGTGAAAATGAAGGAGATGGAGAGAGGATGGCTAGCCGATTGGCTTGAGGAGCAAGGACAGGAGAGGATAAGGAGACAAAGGCTCCACATGCCTTGTTTTTCCACAAGTTTGCCTCCTTGACCCATCCATGGCCAAGTGTGGTTCCTTGGTTGTCCTTAGGCCACCAAAGCACATCCAACAACCTTTGAAAAGGTCCAAATTGGCTAGGCAATAGGGGAGCTACGAAATTGCAAGGGAATGGCTTCAATTGGACACTTGTTTCTTCTCAAATCAACCTCAATTGGCTTCAATAAAATCAATCAATCCACCATCGACCCTCTCGACATTTTTCCTCACCCACACAATCCACTTGATTCCCAATTTTGCAATCAAAACGATCCTTGTCCTTTTTCTGCACAAAAATGGCCCTAGGACGACTTTTCCCAAAAAGTCTCGGGTTGCGGAAAAATCTTTTGAGACTGAGTCGACGTTCCTAAAATTTATTGTGATATGATAGAAACTTCAATTTCTGAAATCGAACTCGAATTCGCGGTTAATTTCTATTTGGCGCGTTTTTAGTGTGACCTAGGCTACCGGGTAACTTTCAGAAATTTTTCAGTGCAAATGACCCGTGGTCAATTTTCTTCCAACCACAGTGAACTCACCCGACTCATTGGCGACTCTCGGTTGTCGTGAAAATCTCGAGGATTCAAATACGGACACAGGGTACCAAAACAATAAGAAAATTAGTCTAGTGCCTATCGACAAGAATTTTCCAATTTAGTGGTGTCACCCACTATTAGCCACACATCTTAGTTGAACCAACCTATCTCTGATTTCAAATCGATTTTTAACTGTGCCGCACTAGCCTCTAAAGATGAGCACGGTCGAGAAGCCAATTCTTGGTCGAATTCTCAAGTCTATTGCCTTAAAATTCCTTAATGGCTTCCCCAAATAGTCTAGTTATCTCAAGAGTGATCAGCTCTAAGAACAGCCCTATAGGCGCGTTAATGAAATGCCTGATTTATTTAATAGAAAACAGGATCGAAAATCTGGAATGTCACAATCATGATCCACTTTTAGACAAATTGATCATAGGTGAAGCTATGATTTCCTTCATGTGTGAATGGATTACTTATATAAGGTTGGAGGGAAAAACAAAGCTTTCTTAAAAAGGTGACTTGCTTCGCCATTGCCAAAAAAGTCATATTCGACACCAAAAGTAGTACTCCAATCATAGTGGGAGTTGAATCTCCCATTGTCAACTAGGTTGGATGTCAACCATTGCGAAAGATTCATTGAGAAGAACTCTTGAACACACTGTTGTGGGATGAGGTCAACTCGTATCCTCCGAATAACTGGACAATTTAGCAAAAACATGCAAAGTTGTTTCCACTTTGAAGACTCATAATGCAAACAGTAAGGGTTACCTCCCAAATTGTGAGACTTCCTCAATTCGTTGGTTAGTAAGGCTGTGCATGGTAACATTTTTGTTTCTTTGAATTTCTGTTCTTTTGTTCCCTAGAACAAAAAAAGAACAGAAACCCATTTGGTAACACCAAGTTGTTTTTCTGTTCCCCGGAATAAAAACTTAGCCCGGGAATGGTTTCGGAATAGAAACGAGAAACAAAAAAAAATTGCTTCTACTCCCGAGAAAAATTTCTAGAAATAAGCTAATTTTCTTTTATTCCTCTCTCTTGCCGCCGCCACCTCCAACCGGTCGCCGCCGCCACCGGTCACCGACCGCCACCGCTGACCACCAACCGCCGCCCCTCATCGTCCCCCATCACCATTGCACGTCCGCCGATGTTGCCACATAGCCCATCGACCGCCAACAATCGCCGGCCGCCGAGGAGGCGGGGACGGGTGGCTGTGGGAGGGGGCGACCATGGGAGGGGCTGCCGACTATGAAGCACGGACACGTTGTCCGTGCTTCCGTGTCGTGTCCGACACGTGTCGGAGCGTGTCGGACACGTCGACACGCTCGGACACGGTCGGACACGCGGTCAACGCGTGTCGGATTTTCCGACACGCGGTCAACCTTCGCCGGACACGTTTCGACACGCGTGTCCGGGAGGGGCTGGACCGCGAACGACGGCGAGAGACGGATCAAGGCGAGAGGAAGAGGGGAGGAAGGCGGTCGTGCGGCGAGCAGCGAGTGGCGAGCGGCGAGGAAGGGGGTCGGGCGAGGAGCGGCGAGCGACGAGGAAGGGGTCGGGCGAGGAGCTGCGAGCGGCGAGGAAGGGGGTCGGGCGAGGAGCTGCGAGCAGCAAGGAAGGGCGTCGGGCGTGCGGAGGAGCGGCGAGCGGCGAGGAGGCGCGAGGAGCGGCGAGCGGCGGAAGGGCGTCATGCGTGCGGCGAGGAGGGAGGAAGAGAAGAGGAAATGTCGCGAGCGGTGAGGAGGAAAGAAGCTAGGGTTTCTGAAAAAGTGATGGGTACGCATTTTGGGGGAGGGAAGGCGACGGACAGGTGGGGGAAAATGGATGGTGGGAGGGAAAGAATAAAAAATTAATTTGAGGGTGGGGGAATGGGCTGTCGGGTGGAGGAGGGAAAAAGAAAGTGAAAAAAAAAATTGGGGGCAGAACGAGGGAAGTTTGGGCGCGAGGTTGGGGGGCGGGAGGTTTTCGAAAAATAAATGTAAATTTAGGATAATAAAATAAAAAAAAGTGTAAGATTTGTTAATATTATTAGTATAAATTCATTGTAGACTCTTTATTTATTTATTTTTGAATTTGAATCAAATTAATTAAAAATAAAAATATTTATTTAATATTTAACGTGTCGGAACGTGTCGAAATTCTCTACTTTTTGAGAAATGGCGTGTCGCGTGTCGTGTCGTGTCGTGTCGCGTGTCCGTGTCGCCGTGTCCATGCTACATAGGCTGCCGATAGGCTGTGCGGTGGCAGTCAATGATGATGGTCGGCGGCTGGTGGACGTGCAGCGGCGGGGGCGGCGTGGGGCGGCGGTTGGCGGTCAACGATCTGTGAGCAAGGATAAAAAACGAATAAATACAAAAAAGAATTGTTGCATTACCAAACGCATTTCTATTCTTTTTCTATTCCAAGAGTAGAAATTTTGTGTAGTTACCAAACGAGTTCTTTTACTTAGAAATTGTTTCCCATAATAGAAATAGAAAAGAACTATTTCTTAAAAAAAAAAAAAAAACTCTTCCCTAGCCAAGAAGCGTTGTCATGCGCACCCTAAATGCTTATGTGTTTTTAGATAAATGAATGCTTGGTTAGGTTGAAGTGATCCAAGACTATCTAATTATGTTTTTTAGTTGAAAGCTATCTATTTATAATAAAGTGAAAAGGTCAACATCACAATATCACTTTTATTGCCACCACAAAGAAAATAATGGAGGAAATAAACAAATATACACTTATTGGCTAAATACTTTCAACACTTCCCCTCAAATCAGAGCATAGTTTCACACATGCCCAACTTAACTAAAACAAGATGAAACAAATTACCCCCTAATTCTTTAGTGAAAAAATCAGCAAGTTGACCACTATACTGAAAAAATGGCGTACAAATTATATCATTATCCTACTTCTCCTTGATGAAGTGCTTGTCAATTTCCAAATGTTTCAAATGGTCATGTTATAAAAGATTGTGAGCAATACTAATAGCAGCCTTATTATCACGATGTAGCATCATAGGAACATGAACAAATACATGAAGATCTTCAACAAATCTTTTAAGCCATAACAACTCAGAAACTCCTTATGCTATCGCTTGAAACTATGCTTTAGCATTTGATCGAGCAATCACATTCTGAATTTTGTTGTGCCAAGTCACGATATTCCCTCCTAAGAAACTACAAGACCTAGAAATAGACTTCTAGTCAGGGGTTCTAGCCCAATCAACATATGTTAAGGTTTCAACTTATAAGCCATCACGAGGAACAAAAGAATCCCTTTCCAAGGAACTGACTTCAAATACCAAAGGATCCCAAGAATAACATCCATATGAGTAGAGTAGATCATGCATGAACCGACTCACTAAGATCACAGCAAAAGTTATATTAGGTTGAGTGTGGGACAAATAAATCAACTTGCCCACTAACTGCTAATAATGACCCCCTTATCCACTAGATTACCATCATTTTCTTGAAGACAACTATCGGCCTCAATAGGTGTATCAAAGGGACAACATCTCAATAACCTAACTTCTGTCAAAAGATCAAGTACATGCTTTCTTTGATACACAAAGACACCTTTTGAAGATCCTTTATCTCTAACTCTTGTCCAAGAAACTTTTTCAACTAGTTGATCTCATCATTTTATTCCATGTGACAAAAATATCGTCTATATAAACAATAAGAATAGTGACCTTAGAACTTGATCTTTTTACAATAAAATTATGATTAGCATTTCTCTGTTTATACCCAACATAGATCATAACTTTCTGAAACCTACCAAACCAGGCTCGAGGTGGCTACTTTAAATCATAAAGTACACGTTGTAGCTTACACATTTACCTTGAGTTTTGTCACTAGAAAACCTAGAGCATTCTCCATATACACATCTTCTTCTAACTCTCCATGAAGAAAGGCATTCTACACATCTAACTATTGAAGATTTCATCCATAGTTAATAGCACAAGTAACACTCGAACAGTATTCAACTTGATAATAGGAAAAAAGGTTTCTTGATAGTCAATCCCATAATTCTGAGCAATCCCTTTGCCACCAAATTACATTTGTCCATAGTACCATCCATCTTTCGTTTGACTATAGGCACCCACTTCCATCCTACTGATTGTCTCCCAAGAAGAAGAAAAATAAGATCTCATGTACCATTTTTCTTCAAAGCATGAACTCCTCCACAATTGCTACCTTCCACTTCTTATTTGCAAAAGCTTCCTGACAATTTTGTGGAATAGAGATAGTAGATAATAAAGACAGAAAAGTATGAAAAGAGCTAGACAAAAAGTCATATGAGACAACATGAGATATAGGGTGTTGAGTACAAGTTTTAGTACACTTTTGAAGTGTAGTAGGAAGATCATATGTAACAATTGAAGCTTCAATTTTGTCTCATTCCTTTGTATCGAACATTAGCCTTGAATTTGTTCCGTGAACCACCGAATCAAATTACTAAGGCATCTTGTCATAAAAGGCATTTTATATAAATTTTCAAGAACCATGAATATATCACACAAATAATTATCTATAACTAGGAATATTCGAATTAATCCGAAAGCATGAAAGAAATTGGCCTGGTGAGCTCCAACCAGTTGTTTTGGATTAAGATTCAGTCAGAAAAGGCTACTGGGCCCATTTTTCCTTTTTCTCAGGGCTGGGCCACATTGAAAATTTCCCTGAAGCTCAGCCCATTTGCACTCTGTATCTAATATGATTTTCCATTGCTTGTAATTGCAGATTCTTAGTAATGGTCTTTACAATAGCATTGAGCACGGAGTCATGGTGGATTCGACAAGAGAAATGATCTAAATTGCTATGTTCTTCAACCCTAAGGTAGACTTGGAAATTGGCCCAATCCAATCCCTAACGACGAAGGAGAGTCCAGCGTTGTTTAGAAGGATAAAGATGGAGAAATATGTCAAAGATTTCTTTTCCCAAAACCTTATTGGAAAGTCATATTTAGAGAAGATGAAGCTTCAATAAGAGAAGGCCGTTACATCTGAAGAGGAGTGAATGAGAAGGATTTTGGAAGGCCATCGCTTAACAAGCTTAATTGAAGCATACTTAAGCATCCAATAAGAGTTTGTCACATCCTATTCTAATTATAATTAGTAAATCAATTTCTAACATCGTTTGTCGAAAAAGCATAATGTCTTGCGACATAGGTACTTCATTATACCAGTATCTTTATATTTGAATGATATTGTATTTTCCAACTTAGGCACTATTTCATATAAATTGTAGTGGAAGTGTGTAATGTTTACTTATGAGATTTTAGTTATAAACTGCGAATCATTTTGAAAAATGTTTCACCATACATCTTCAAACAGTTATAAGGTAGTAAATATGAAAATAAAATATATAAGGAAAAAAGAACAATATACGCTAAAGCATCTGCATTCTATTTTCCAATAATGTCTTTTCATGCCACGAGTTTTAATATATGCTAAGAGACTCAAATTCCTATACAAATTAAAGAGAAACTACAGGAGTTTTTTTTTTTTTTTTTTTATATCTTGATCAAATAAAAATATATAAACTTATGACTAACAAAATTGAGCCTAATTATAGAGAAATCGGCCCATTGCAACTTCCGGTCACTAAGGTGAGTCTGACATTAAACTTTGTTTTTACGTGCAATGACATTATTGAACTTTTGATTTGTTCAATATAACTTTTGAATTATTTTTAAATATTCAATTTTTTTTTTTGGGTCGGTTAAATATTCAATTTAGTCACTAAACTTTTAATTTATTCAATTTAACACCTCGCTTTTCATAATAAAATAAAATCAGTCCTTCATTATTCACTCCTTTTCATATTTACACAATTATATTTAGAATTTATTTTTATTTCAATTTATTAAGTGATGACAAAACTAGGAATTCGGTCAGGCCTTCATTGTGTCTAACGACCAAACACTGTGCTAGGGAGACCACGTCTAAGTGTTGGTCCTTCCCAAGCACTTGAGGAAGCCTCTATTCCCTGACCTTCCTTCTCCATTCTCTCTCTCTCTCTCTCTCCATGTCATCTAAAAGGAAATGTTATATTGAATTAATCCCGCTAGAGAAATGGAAGAGGTATTTGCCCTCTTAGGGGACTCAACATGAGTCTCACATGTCATGAAATGTAATTGATTTGATTGAAAAGAAGTTAGTCCTTGCAATGCTTCTTTACTCCCGGTAAAGACAAAAGCATTCATAAATTGAACTTCAAGGTTGGTTCAATTGGCAAAACAACTGAGACTTTACATCTAAACATTTGCACCTTCATTAATTTCATACTTCAAGTCAAATGGAAGTGGATCGAATGCTACAAGAAAGTACTTGTTGAATATTCATGAGAATTTATAGGGTATTCCTAGAGTGATCATTTAAGTAGTTCAGGGCTTATAACCATTCATTCTACCTAAAAAAGATAGTGTGACTCAAAACGAATGTGGTGAATTCTAGAGCAGCAAACATATATGTTCAGGGAGTATCCACAATCTTTTCTTATTTTATTTTATCGGAACTTCCTAGTCTGGGCATGAATGGCTTTTGCTTGACCGGATAAGAAATAATGGTTCATAGAGTTGGAAATTGCTGACCTGACCCATTGACAAAGAATGTTAGCATAGGTATCTTCTCAACTCTATCTTGATAGATGTTTCACTATATGATAATCAATGTAATCCCGTCACTAGTTCATTTTAATGAACCAATAACTACGATATATTTTTTAAATTTGTAGGAGGAAAATGAATAAACTATCACATTTCCAAAACCCAGGCATTGACTAATTAGACTACTTTTTCTTTTTTTCAATTCCCAGAGATGGCTTGGAATTACACTGTGGAACCTGAGCTCGAACGGAGCCCGCACAGAGAAAGCGAATTAAAGAGAGGAAAATAAGGGATCAAATGAAAAAGGAAAAATAAATAAATAAATTTCGGTGATTTACTTGTATTTGTGGTAGGGGTCAAATAAATTTATAAAAAGAGAGGATCTCGATCTTAAGTAATCATAGTTAGGAAAACTCTTGTGATATTCCGTTTATCATTATCCATTGACGATTGGGTATTCATTTATTTCTTAGACTATCCAATCGACGTTCTACACATATTCGTATTATGATTGGTTCTGTTGCACTCTTTAAAAGCTATGTGTGTATTTTATGGAAATTTGTAATTAGAGATAAATATCAATACTTGGTTAAAAGATTATTGGTCAATGGCGATAATGGGGACATATTGTTGTCAATTCGACTAAAGAAAGGTTACCGGTCGCCACCTTTTGCAACCTAGGGTTCGATCCAGAGATCGACCTAGCTCAGAGCCTAATAACTTTGGAAAGCCCAGCATTGTTCAAGAGAATCAGCATCGCTGATTACTCAAAAGGTCTCTTTGCATGCAAGCTCCAAGGCAAATCCTCCCTCCATATTATGAGAGTATCAACACAACCAGATTAAAACCATCTAATTGGCAAGTGAATGCATTTGTTGTGAGATGAAACTCGTGTTGGTTTGCTTGAATAATGTGCCTGAGAAGGATCTGGTCCATGTCTAAGTGTGTATGTTGAGAAAATTTTGTATTAGATTAAGTCTATGGGGAAGTGCAGTCGATGGAATCAATCACAGTGCATAAACTATAGAGAGAATGGAGCGCGTCTTTTTTAATAGGACTCAATTTTGGTTCCGCACAATCAAGAGGTGCAATTGGGTTGATCTAGTAAATTCGTGGAATATTCACTTGCTGGAAACAATTACATTAAATCAGATGTTTAAACTTAACGCTTTAGCTGCTTGAGTTCTTGCTTTGGGCCTTTTTGTTTTTTGGGACAACCTAGCGATTTTGCCAAACGTTACAAAAGTGCATGTGGATTTATCCTTACTAGAAGCTCCGAACATGAGAGGTCTCATAGTGAAACTCACCCCTTGAGGATTGGCAATCTCAAGACTTGGATAAGACATGGACAACCGCCAAGCCTTGGTGAGGCTTGGCCCGAATTGGCCTGCGCCCGCTCGTCAATCGCCTCTAATTGATAGGTAAGACGAAGCCTGAATCAAATGATTTGAGAATTTACATGAGCGATTTGTGTTTCCACTCATTAGTCACCTCTACTTGGAAATCATTTCTTGAATGGAGTGTTGGATGCAAATTATGTAATCCCTTTATCACCATAACCAGAACAAGAACATGCATAATTGAGAAGAAAGATTAACGCACCTGCTTCAAGAACGATGTTCCACGCGCAAGTCCTTCTCCTCTATTGCCCTCCTTATCACTGGCTCAATGAGACGGCCCCCTCATCCCTTAGCGTTAGGTTAACGCCCCTTATGTGAGGATACATGTGAAGAATTAGGGTTAGAGAAGAGACTCAGCGCTATTTATAGAGTTTTCAGCTAGGCCCCTTCATTACGGGCCAGGCTCAACTCGGCCCACACTAGCCAGCCCCATATTAGATTAATTAAGAAACATTCTATCTCAATTTAGACCAAATCCCGTAAAACGGTAAACGTTAAATGGTAAATTACAATATCAATTAATGTAGTCCACAATAAGAAAACTCTTACATGGAGCACATATGTTTTTGCGGGAAAACTCCTTATTTTCTCCCATGGTGGGCCACCATTGTAAACTTTTCATAAGCTTCGTGTCTTTGAATAGCTAACTTAAAGGATACAACACATAATAATAGGGACCAACACCTTGCTTTCCATACTCGTACATCCTATATCTATGTCCATATGGACACTCATGCAAACATGCATGGGTGGCTCGCCTTAGTTTGTACTTCTCAATAAGGTCAATTTACTTTAATGACGAAAAGATCATTTGGGCTTTTATTATTTTTCTCTTTCTTACCGTCTATTTCTTAGGACATTTGATGTTGATGGCCTGCTTAATAGATGCCAGATATAGGCCTCATTGAAAGTTTATGTACGCCTAATGAGTTCAAGGTTAAAAAAGAAAGGACGTCAACTAAATCTATCCCTTTCTCACTCCCATTACTTGTCCCTACCAACCTCCATTGCTGAGTACGCATCAAAGAAGGCAAGACTACAAAAGTTCGACTGTCTCGGGCGAGGTTTTGGAACCCTTCCGTGTATGGGAAAAAGATTTAGGATGCAAAAGATCGTAACAAGAGTGATTCAGTAGACTTGCATTGTTATATTTCTATTCAGGCAGTACTTCATTGTACAATAAATATAAGATCCATCTGTACAAATATCATCTTTTACATTGAGGAAGTTAGATGTTTTAGAAGAACCAATCAATAATTCCACATCAAAATTTTCCATCATTTAAGAAAAAAGGTCCCGATGGTATTTTTTTTTTATTGCATCAATTTTTCGAAGTTTTAAAAATTGCCAATCACAAAATCTAAAAATTTGAGAAGTAAATTGTGCTTCGAGCATCACTTTTGAAAACCTCTGGCAGATTTCCAAAATCATGGAAGTCCCTTGGCACCTCAAAAGCGATTGGGAGACAACCCTAGTTGCTTAGGACCGTGATGTTCCCGATTCACCTACCCAAAAAAAAATCAGAACGATTGAATCTTCCTCTCTGGACCGTACAGATTGGTGGATCGATTGATGGATACTCTTAGAAAATGGTTCCCTTCACTTTAGTCCACAACCTCAAGAAATCAACACTTTATCGTCTAGGCTTTCTCATGGATATTCAAGTCCCCAAGTGTAAAACGTCACCAATGACGGTATATCTAGCCTCTGATTGGATAAGAACGATTGATGCCGGTGTGGTTCCGGGGCTCCTGCTCATTATCAAACGTGACATTCGTGCTGAATAGTAAATACTCTCAACACCAGCAAAGTCAAAGCACATGCGTCTCAAGTTAGCTAAGAGGAAAAGACCGCAAGCAGAAATTAAATGGCCGAGAAATGAGCACGTTTTAGTTCGCCATACAATACAATGCCTTCCTCAAGACGAAACAGGGACAGAGAAAGGCCGTCTCCGGACTCACCGCCACCGAACCTCTCGGTAAATATTCTCAACACCAGCAAAGTCAAAGCGCAAGCACCTCAAGTCAGCTGCGAGGAAACTACCGTTAGCAGAAATTAAAGGACCGAGGAATGAGCACGTTTTCCTTCGCCATACAATACAGTGCCTCCTTCAAGACGTAACCGGGAGAGAGAGAGGCCGCGTCTCCAGACTCACCGCCACCCAACCTCTCGGAAGACCGGGTCATTGCGCACGTTATGCGTATCGATGTCGATACGTTGATGCAGATTCCAAGACTGGATCCATTTCATGTGCGCGTCATATCCGATGTTTGTCCATGTCGTTTCACGTGAAATATGGTCTGTTTCGTGTCACCGTCGTTTGAACTTTAGCCTGCAAAAAGTAAGCTGCTGCAATTACATCCGGTTGCGTTTGAAAACACTCTGCGAAAAAGTCTTTGAGGAAATGCAAAAAAAATTAGATGAAAAGAATTTTCCCAAAATATAAATAATTTTTGGTAGAGTGTATTTTAAAAACACATTTGAAAGCAACTTTAACTTAAATAACAATTGAAAAAACAACACTTGCCAGTTTTTTTTAAAATCTCAAACTATTTGTCAGTAGAACTTAGCCACTGGCAAGCCAAGTCTAGTCTCATTGGCAGCCTAAACTGTAGGACATTTCCATAAATATGAAAATTGAGTGAAGGTAAAGTTGGAAGAAAAAATTGTATTTGCACTCAAGAAATGATCAAAGCATCATCGGACCTTCTTTGAGCTAAGTTAGAAATGCAATTGCATCTTCTTAAAACTCTCCAAAAAAGTTGCCAAATGGTTTTTGCATTTGCCCAAGAACCTTCGGAGGCCCAAGCTTCTCGGCAGAATAGTTCCAAACGCACCCAAACAGCTTAATAATGAAAACAAATGTTTGAGGGATAAATATGGGACGTGTCATCTACATTATTATTGGTTTATGTCATGGTTTATCCCTTGTTGGAAGATGGCTATGAAAGTAGGCAAGTCAAAACATTTTGAAAAGAAAAGGGTTAATGCCATGAAAAATCGCAAATTGATGTGTGTGTGTGTGTGATTAATTTGCCCTAAGTTAATTTTTTTGACTATCAAAAATCTCAAACTAGTATATTTGTGACAAATTTATACAAACTAATATTTTGACGATAAAAAAAATTCTAAATTAGCATATTTATGACAAATTTATCCTCTATTGGTTTTCGTTAAATTAGATTAATATAATGAAAAATCACAAACTGGTATACTTGTGACAAATAGATGATAAAATCCAAACTAATACACCCATCAACTGCCAAGTGTCATCAAATTAAGTAATTTGATAGTAAAATTTAATGGAAATTAATATAGGTTAAATTTGTTATGAGTATACTAGTTTGAGATTTTTTGTTGTAAAAAAATTAATTTGAGATAAATTTATTATAGATATACTAATTTAGGATTTTTCGTGGTATCAACTCAAAATAAATTGATAAATAAATTGAATATATGATTAAATTGATGTGACTTACTTTCGGAGAGAGCAAAAGAATCTTTTATACTGTATTATCAGTATACCGTGATCAAACAATCTAACTATTTTAATTGACAGATGAAAATTATTTATCACTTAAATAGATGTTTGGCCTCATTTCACCTACGTACTTTCAATTGTTGTTTTTTTTTGGTGATATATTTATCATTAAAAATCGTTGCACTGTTGGATTATATTGTTAGTTTTTTTTGTTTTTGGTCGGAAATATATTGTTAGTTCTCAAACTAAAAAAGGGAAGTCATTCCCATTCCCTGTACTTTAAACAAACTCATTATCATTTGTCGTTACTTCAGAAAGTTTTATGGAGAACCAAAAAGAGATATCCTATACTTCAATGATTTATATGGCAAATGAAAGGTTCATGAACCTCTCTGGAATGAAAAGTTACATAGTCTACTGCAACATGATCAAGATCGCGGACTACTATTAATGGGAAAATTGTTCAATGCAACCTAAAGCTATTTCAACCAAAAAAATAAACTTAAATTTATTATATGACAATCAATTTAGTCATTAACTTTTAAATTTAACAAATAGTCTTAAACCTTCTAGTAATTTGTTAATGAAATCTTTCCAATCAATTTTGGCTAGAAATCATGATCAGGCTACTACGGACATGTTTCGCAAGATTTCTTAACTTTTCTATTTTTTTCTTTTTTTATTATTTCCCTCTATCAGTCCATAGTCTCGGCAATGCCTAGTGGCAATTGTCAACCACAACAAGGGCTTGTACGCCCTCATCTAGAGGAGGCAAGGCAGTCTTGTCCCTTGCTTGTGGCCAGCAGAGTCACCAGCCATTGTTGAGGTTGCTGACTGGCCGAGGGAAATAAGGGAAAAAAAAGGGAAGAAAGGAAAGTATTTAAAATCTACAAAAAATGTTCATATCAATGTCGGCATGCCAACCATTAAGATGGTTAGTGTCAACGTCGGCAATTTTCGACAAAAAAAATTGGCTAGTTTAATCGGAAGGACTATATTGCAAATATGAGAATGTTTAAAACTAAATTAATCAGATAAAATAATTAAGGACTGAATTGCCTATTTTTACAAAATTAAGGACTGAATTGCCTATCATACAAAAAAGTGACTTCCTATACTTTAATGATTTGATTTATATGGCAAATGAGAGGTTCATGAATCCATCCACAATGAAAAGTTACTTAGTCTACCGACAAAATAGGCCAAGATCAAGAAGTTCCCAAAGTGAAAATCCCATGATTAAAGGTGCATATGACATCGTCTAATGATCAGATAGTAGAATTCCTTTTTCCTTTTGGAAAGATTCTTCTCTCATCATAAGTAGGTACATGAATTTCCGATGAAAATGAGACATCGTTGAAATTTTCTTTTTCTGTAGGTAAATCTTTCAACTTCTAGCGGAATTATGTAGTATGGTTGATCTATAAGTAGATTGATACTTGTTATTGGTGGCAGATCATTTTCATTAGAGATTAATTCCGGTATGCACTACGTGCTTGCGTGATAGAAATGAAATTAAAAGCAAATGGTATAAAAGATGATGCCATGTAAAAAGGGATAATCTAGGAATAAAATGAAAAAAGGGTGGTTATTCAAAGAAGTGGATGAAAGTATGAAGTTTTTAGAAGTATCTGTAATTATTATTTTTATTTAATGCTAATAATGTTAATTTGAAACATTTCTAAAAGTGAGTCAAAATTCACTTTTTGGCTTGGATGTAATTAGTCACCAATCATGTGTTTGGTCGAGTGGCCTAAGACATGTATTGCAAATTGAAGGTTAGATTTGATTCTTCAATCTATTTTTGGTCTCAAGTAATCTTGATTAGTCACCTTAGGTTGGACCTAGGCTAAGGTTTAATGTTAATTTTGTGCTTTCCCACTTGAACCTACTGGTGTTATGATAACAGGCTTACTTAATGGACAATAGGCGTTTTATTGGCGCTTTAAATAGAATAATTTCATAGTGGATGAGATAGTTTCCACTTATGTTTTTCTGCTATGGCACCAGGAAAAGCTAGCCCACATGTTGGGTGATTGTACACTCATTAAGGTTCCAAAATTTCTAATTTGACCGTTTTAAAAGGTACACAATTTGCACGAATTGGGTCATGATTTGACTATCCAACTTCAATCACGTTTTTATTGTTTTCTTCCACATTCAATGCTCTCACAATGACCTGCTATGATCTATAAGTATCTTTAACCTCGCGGATTCTCATTTTTCTACTCATTTGCACGAAATTTCCCGAATATCCATCTAAAATCCAACAAAGTTAGGCCCACGTGAAACTCTAGTAGCCATGAACAAATTTTACTAACATTAATCATTACAAATTGGTCTCGTCAATCAATTTCTTCTGACATCAATCATTACAAACTAGAGAACAATAGGAAGTACCCAAAATTAGATGAATTACTCCCAAAATGGTCATTTCCATTGGGAGTTTGATCAACTTCGGATAAGGATAAGAATCCACTTTAACCCTCCAGTCTCACGCTATTGGATGGGTCTCAAAATGTATGACTAATTAGATTCATAAGTATATAAAAGTATTTTTTGAAGGATTGATCAATTTGAAAAAGGGTTGGATTACTACAAATGGTAACCTTTGGAGCTGCGAAGCCACCATTGGTTGAAAGATGACGTGTAATTAGAAAAGGGGCAAAAAAAGAAAAAAGAAAAAGAAAAAGAAGATCATTAGAGATATGCAATCATTCCATGATCTGCTGATCGAACCTAAATGGCACGTTGTTACCATCCGTTCAATCAAACGATAAAAGCACCGAGGGAAACAAAACCACATAAAATTATGGGCGGTTTTGTTAAATATAGGTTTCATTGTTGATAAAACAGAAAGAAAGATATATACAAAACTAAAAATTTCGGATAACAATAACAAAGAAGCGACAATTACTTTATTATTAAGATTCGAAACGATTCTATCAATACATATTAACTGTCAATTGATTTAAATCAACTAGAGATCATGCTGTGCTGAAAATCAAAAGGAAACTTTAGCTCACCAAAAAAGAAGAAGAAGAAGAGTCAAGTAAATAGTCTTCGAAAATAGTCACTTTTTTATTTCAAAGGTCTCACTTGTTCTTTCTAAACGAGGGATTTTGATTATGGTAGAGGTGGAGAGACATCATGCTACCCAATTTCTCTCTCACAAGGGAGAGGAAAATCGCTATGTTTATGAAAAGATATTGGACAATAACTAGTTAGCTTGGGTTAATATCACGAAAAATCTCAATAAATTTACTCAAAATTAAGTTTTAATCATCAAAAACCCCAAATTGATATATCAAAAACCAAAATTAATATATTTGTAATAAATTTACCCTTCGTTAGTTTATATTAAATTTGATTAATATTAAAAAAAATCACAAATTAGTACACCTATGATAAATGATAGGTAACTTTAAATTGATATACTTTTCAATTATCACATATCATCCAATTCAATAATTTGATGATAAAATTTAACGAAAAAATAATAGAGGATAAATTTGTCACAAGAGTATTAATTTAGGGCTTTTGAATGCCAAAAAATTAGTTTGGGATAAATATGTTATATTTATATCAATTTGGGGGTTTATGTGGTATTAACCCTTTATATCTTGTTGCGACTTGAAGTCCTTGTAGGAGACTAATATGTGCGATTCTAGAACATCTATCTCCTTTGCTGTATTTATTAAAAGTCGGATAAACATCACATAAGCACCATCTTCTTCATGAGACTCTTCCCTTCTTTGTCAATTTCAAGAAGAACAATATTTAACACTGCTACGTAGACTCTTGGTGGGCATTTGTGCTTTTTCATACACAATGATCCTGGATAGAAAAATCCTAAAAGGAAGCACAAATAATTGAAATGACTGAAACCCTAATCCTCATCTCCAAAATGGAGGTTCTGTATAGAGCCAATGGACAGTAGCAAGGACTTAGGTGGAGGCGAGCCCTCTTCGAACGCGCAGATCTGGCTCTGCCGTTCTCGACGACTTAGATCTGGCTCGGTTGAAGTTGAGAGAGAGAGAGAGAGAGAGAGATGTGAAGCTTCGATTATCAAGTTCTCAATCTGAACGGAACCTTTTCTAGAAGCCAATCTCCTTGAATCTTTCAAGAACTTACTACCTAGCAAACCTTTTTGGGTGAACCGACACCGGCTATCATATTGACCGTTATATCCTTCGAAATTCTATCAAGATTCAAGATCTACCATTGAAAGCCTATTCTTGTCGTAGATAACATCGGTCTAAAGTTCTAACTCCAGCATCATGGAACCATTGCTCCAGGTCTTCCAACCATTTTAAATGACCTTTGCTTATTGCTGAGAGGGTTTTATACGAAACGAAAGAATTCGAAGTTTGGTCAAGTACGTAAAAAAAAAAAAAAGGTGCGTATCATACGAATCAATCAGAAACGGGACAAAAAATGTATTTTTCTATTCCTTTTACTAAAACCGATTTAAAAAGCAGTATAATTGTAACAAGCTGCTATTGATAGTTGGATATGACCCATTTATACAAATGTCCACTTGCAATTTACCAATTTTCAACTCTCTCTCTCTCTCTATAAATAGCGCCATGCAGGAGCAAGTCTAGCATCGAATAAAGGCAATGGAATCACAAGTAGCACCTCTCCATACAGGTTCTTCCGTGGTGAGCGTTCAAGAGCTCATCAAAGAAACCATGGAGACAGTTCCAGAGAGGTATGTTCGACGCGACCAAGAACCGCAGTTCCTCTCTGGTAATGGAAGCTATGAAACGCAAACCGTTCCAATCATTGACTTGGGGAAATTGTCCTCGGCCCAAACCGTGGGTGATCAAGAATTGCAGAAATTGCATGTGGCTTGCAAAGACATGGGTCTCTTTCAGGTTCTCTCAGGCTCCCTCTTCTCTATCTTTCAAGCCCACCCAGGCTTGAAGCTTCGTCTTCCTAGTCGTCCTCTTCTTAAATTTTGTTAAAATAATTTGATTGAAAATCGGGCTGACCAGAAACAGAAACTCCACCCTGCGATGCGGACCCTCCGACACCGTCGGTTGGTCAGCCCATGTGGACTCCACGACGTCCTAAGGGCTTAGCATGCACGGGATGATATGCGTTCAACACATCGCGCAATTTTCTTTTGGTTCGCATTAACTTTTTCTATGTTGGTTATTGAGTACGTATGTGGTGCAATATCGTTCTGTGCTTTTTTTTTATAAGCATATGAATAGTGCTATCGGACTAAAACATTAACGCAATAACATGAGTTTCTCATGATAGGAGATTTCAAAAATTGCCTTAGTCAAGCAAATTATGGTTCGTTTCTTTTCTTTTGCTAAAAAGAAACAAAATGGACCCAAAAAAAAAAAAACAAAAGGTGTCTTATATATTACTAAACTACCACTTACATAACTCTGTTTTTGTAAATATCATCAACCTGTTTCTAAGCAAAACCCACTATTAAAACGACTAATTTGTCCATCCCTCTGAAATTATTTTAGCATCCTGCTTAGAGCTTGGATATTTTAATTTTTAATTGGTTTGATTGTTTTTGGTGAGTGTAAGAATTTAGAATTTGTATACATGCATTTCTTGGAGACATTTCTGTAAAATATGGACATATGGATGATTGAAGGGATGATGCAAAGTGGTCTCTAAAGGTAAAACTAGGTTATGTATTTGGTACTTTCAAAAATAGAAATACGCAAGACGTAATTAGATGCTCGCTACTATGGATCCTAAAAAAGGAACCGAGCATGATTTCCTGTCGTTCCACCCTTTCTTTTTTCATGGTTAAAAAAATCGCATCTCTCCCCATTTTTCCCGGACACTATCCTAACAAAATTATGGTATGCAAAATTTTTATATTCTCCTTTCCTATATATATGGTAGGACGCCTCGGAATGCCATTTTCATCTTCAATCCACTGGAGTAACCAATCGTATGGAAGACGTAATACTAAAAGTCTACCCACGTGTTGTGCGAGGTTTGAAATTTATTATAGGAAAGATGAGAATAAAAATCAACAATTTAAAAAAAAAAACCACAAAGGCACTCATGTGCTCATGGATCTTTGCAATTAAATATGTCTCTATAAGGAGTTTGGTGCACGTTCGCTCCTGTTAAAACTGATTCGTTTTGTTAAGAAATCAAATACATCGGGACAAAGGGAAAAATTGAGGAAGTGATAATCAACACTATATTGGAAATACTAAAAATATTTGAGACTATATTTACCAAATAAAATGGCAATTTGTGTATGCAGCTGGTTAACCACGGGATAGGCCCTTCTCTGCTGGAGGATCTAAAGCATGAAGTGGAAGAATTTTTCAAGCTTCCCTTGTCGGAGAAAATGAAGTTCGGGATAAGGTCGGGAGAGATCGAAGGTTATGGGAATATCATGCAATCCGAGGAGAAGCTGGATTGGGGCGACAGGTTCTTCATGATACTCAACCCCGTTGCCAAAAGGAGACCTGACCTCTTTTCAGAGCTTCCTTTGTCACTCAGGTTATTTCTCCGTCTTGATACATACGCAAATACACGTGTTATGTGCATCATCAAGATAATAGCCTGGCTATATATTTATGTTAGTGACCTCTAGGGGAGCAAGTATTGCGCAAAGACCAAGACTCCGTTTGTTTAGCAGAAAATTAATGAATTAGAAAATAAATTTCTAAAAATGATCATTTGCATTACTTGAAATAATTAGTTAATGAAAAATAATTCCATTATTGACAATAATTTATGACTAAATATTTTCTTGGACAATGAAAATATTATTCGTTCATTCATGTTGTATACAATATAAGTGATCATTTTTAAGAAAAAGTATTTCCAAATAATTCATTTTTCATGAAATAAATAGTCTAATGATGCATTTGTTTTGCATAAAGCTTCTTAACGAAAGAAAATATTTTCAGTGAAAAATTATTTTTAAGGAAAATAATTGGTTTTCTGCTGTTTGGTAGTGTACTTGAAAGTTTGTTCTAATGTTGAAATGTTACTTTCAAAAATTATTCTCTTTGATATAATTATTATTATTTTTCCTAATATAAGATACTAAGATGTCCTCAGCATTCTTGTCTAAGATAGTAGTAATATATGAAGTACAAACTTCAAGGTTTTTTCTATTTATTATCAAAGTAAAGTAACCAAACATAAAGATGCCAAAATATTAGAAAACGCAAATAACTAACAAATTTAATCTCTAGGCATTTTTCACGTGAAAATAACTCTCCACTACGTATGGGCGTGCATGTGGAAAAGGTGGGCCTCACGTAGGAGTCATTTGATCTAATGGTAGTTGGCTCACATGTGTATTATCACATAAAAGAATATTCCATAATTTCTTAATATAACGAAATGGCTCACATGTCGTATTATCACATAAAAGAATATTCCATAATTTCTTAATATAACGAAATGCTTAATACCTTCATTTCACATGCAGAAACACCATAGACCCATACATTAAGGAAACGCAAAAGCTGGGTATGCGGCTACTTGGTTTGATTTCAAAATGCTTAGACATTGAGATCAATAAGATGAAAGAGTTATTTGAAGATGGCTTTCAAACTATGCGGATGACGTACTATCCTCCGTCCCCACAGCCAGAGCTTGTTATTGGGATGAGACCGCACTCGGATGCTTCCGGCATCACCATCCTCCACCAAATCAACGGTGTCCACGGCTTCCAAATTAAAAAGGATGGAGTTTGGGCACCTGTTCACTTTCTACCAAATGCATTTGTGGTGAATGTGGGAGATGTCATGGAGGTACCATTTCCTTGCTTTGGCAAACATTCTCCTTCAATTTTGAAATTCTAAACTTGTTCATCTTTTTCCGCTTTCTAAAGCATGCCATGTTTTTTCTTTCTTTATCATTAAGCCAGTATTTATAGTCTGGGCTCATTTTACTATACCTCCCTTAGAGAACTTATTCAACCCACTTTCGGTCGCTTGAAAAAACATAAATTCTCATGTCACATCACCACATAATGAGTCTATTGAATATTTTTTTGCCCCTTTAGCTAAAAGCATGTTAATTAACTCGAACAACTTTATGCATCATTATTAAATGAGTTTCATTTGGAGGTAACGTGATGATGACTATAATCCTTACCTTCTGCTAGTTTCAAATAATTCAGATTTCGATGACAACAACATTGATCATCTATCAGTTTAGGTTTTAGGGTTTGTTTGTTCAAGATTTAGTAAAAGTGAAAAGTAGTTTCTTGATTTCTTGCTAAAATTTAAAGTATGATGTAATTTGAAAATTTCAAAAAATATGTGTGAATTTACGTATAAATGCTTGTATATTGTAATAATGTCAAGTATTTTGGATTTCAAAAAGGTCAAACTGTGGGAAGCACGAGAATTAAAATAGACCCAAAAAAAGAGTAAAAGTCAACTTAAACAGGTTCTAAGATCTCACAACTTCTCTAAGGTATTGGTGTAGGACAACTTGAGTTCAAAACTCTCAAGACCCCAATTTCATCTCTATTCCTTTGTATTAAACATTAGCCATGAATTTGTTTAGTGTACTGTTCACCGTATCCATTGGAAATACAAAGGCAATTCATCACAAAAAAGGCATTTCGTATAAATTTCAACAACCATGAACATATCATACGAGTAATTCGGTGAATCTAAGGTATCTATTACTAGGACTATTCAAATTCATCCAAAAGCACAAAAGACCAAATCGGCGTGGTCATCTCAGACAAGTTTTTTCGGGTTAAGATTCAGTCGAGCTAGGCTACCAGGCGCATTTTCCCTTTTTTCTTTGAAAATTTCCTTGAAGCCCAGCCTGTTTGCACGTGTATCTAATATGATTTCCCTTTGCTTATAATGGCAGATTCTTAGCAATGGTCTTTACAAAAGCATTGAGCACAGAGTTACAGTGAATTCGACAAGGGAAAGGATCTCAATTGCTATGTTCTTCAGCCCTAAGCTGGACTCAGAAATTGGCCCAATCCAATCTCTAGCGACTAAGAAGAGTCCAGAGCTATTTAGAAGGATAAAGATGGAGAAATATGTTGAAGATTACCTGTCCCAGAAGCTTGATGGAAAGTCCTGTTTAGAGAGGACCAAGCTTCAGTCGAAGAAGGCTGTTGCATTTCAAGGGGAGTGAACAAGAAGGATTTAGGAAGATCCTTGCTTGCCAAGCTTAGTTGACCAGCAAAATATATTTAAGCATCCAATAAGAGTTTGTCACATAATGTTGTACATCTATTTTGTAAATCAATTTCTATGTCACTTAGAGTATTGAGTGTTATAGCACCAGTAGTCAAAAAAGCATAATGTCATGTAAAATAGGTATTTCGCTACACTGGTATCTTTATGTTTAAATGACATTGTATATTTCAGTTTGGGCATTACTTCATATAAATAATAGTGGGAGTGTGTTAATATTTAGAAATGAAGTTTTGATTTTAAACTGCAAATCATTTGGAAAAAATTTTCACTTTGCGACTTCAACGATTAAAAGGTAGTATGTATCAAGTTCAACTTTAAGGAATAATAAACCCTAAAGCATCTCTGTTCTATTTTTAATAATAACTTTTCATGCCTCAAGATTTAATATATAATAAGATACTCTAATTCCTATGATTCTGTATTTATACTCCTCTATAGAAGAAATTAAAGAGAAACGATTGGAGAATTTAATCTCTTGATCAAATAAAAAAGATTACTCATAACTTCGCAAAAACAAGTTCACTCACAAGAATTTACCATAAAAGAGTATGATATAACTGATATCACTGCATAAGTACTTCATTATAGAAAAATCTGGTGACTAAGGAGAGTCTAGTGTTGTTTTGAAGGACAAAGATGGAAACATATTTATGTTGCAATCCCTTGAAATGAATCTCAGGGTTGTTTAACTAGGCAGGCATGTGTAAACCTCTAGCAAGGTGGCACCTACATTTTGCTTAACTTTCTCAATTTAGATTCTCACTTACTTGAGTAATACTAGAGTTGCCACTAACTTATTCTAGGCTAGTTAAGAGTCGAGTTAGGTGCAGGAGGCCACCTTAATTTTGCTAACTAGAGATTTGGGATTTTGAGGACTTGATTACACTAATTTTACATAACACCCAATACCAGTATCTTTTATCTTTTAGTAAAACATTATTTCATGCAATCATTTCCAATGTATATTCCTAAACATTAGAATCTACATGGTCTCGATTAAGTGCGCAATCCATAAATCACTCAATAATGATAACCATATAAGTAAAGTTAAAAAGGAAAGAAAATGTAAAAATAACTTAAACATTGTCGGGAAAAATTAATATAATGCACTATTATAATGTCGTGGGATAGGACCCCATGAAAAATTTCTAAGAAATAAATACGCATAAATCCAAGAATAAGATATTAAACTTGAATTTTAACTCAATGTAAAGTACTTCATGCACTAAAATAACAAAATACTCCTATATCGATCATGAAACCCAAAAAAAAAAGTCTTAGGTGTGTATATTTAATTTTTTAAAATTTCATTTTATTGAAAATAAATACACTTAAGATCTCTAACATGCTGCATCACATGAAATAATAAGAAACCTAATAAAACAGGATGTAATTCTTTGTTTTTTTTTTTGTAAACATAAGGTACAAAACTAAGAAAATTAACATCTAAAGTCTACAATCCCAACTTTATCACTAAGTAAGACATGAGATAATTCTCTAGGAAGCTATAAGTAGAACATAGTATCCAATCACTTAATTATGCCAATTTTGATAACGATATCAACAGGCTGATCGCCTTCCCAAAAAATGATGTATCTTGAACTCAAAATGAGAGCTCAATAGTCTTATGATATCCTTAAGTAGTATTGGTCCAGTGTTATCCATTATTTTCTCTTGGTTAGCAAGTTTGGTGATAATTTTGGAGTCCATCTCAATGATCGATTTATGGAAACCATGCTACTTTGTAATGGTAATTCCCAACCATAATGCTCATAGTTTCGCTTGTGAAGACAAACATATTACAAGAAATGAGATAAAACCACCAAGCTAGTCACCCCTTTCATTTCGAAATAATCCTCTGGCTCTTACAAGTCCTGGATAACCTTTAGATGCTCCATTTGTATTCAATTTAATCCATCCCAGAGGTGGAGGATTCTAGTTGACCATAGTGGGAGAAGTACATGATCCACTTTTAGATTAGTTTATCATGAGTGAAGCTATGATTTCCTTTGTGTATGATTGGGTTACTTGTATAGGGTTGGAGGGAAAAACAAAGCTTTGTTGGAAAAGTGACTTGTTTTGCCATTGCCAAAAAAGCCATACACTCACAACAAAAGTAGTACTCCAATCATAATGGGAGTTGAATCTCCTGTTGTCGGTTAGATTGGATTTCAACCATCTAGATAAATTCATTGAGAATAAATCTTCAAGACAATGTTGTGAAACGAGGTCAACCCATTTGTTTTGAATAATTGGACAAAATACTAAAACATGGAAAGTTGTTTCAGCTGAAGACTCACAACGTAGACAATAAGGGTTACCTCCCACATTGTAAGATGTTCTCAATTCATTGGTTAATAAACACTTATGTGTTTCTAGCCAAAGGAAGGTTCTAATACATTGAGGTCTCCTCCACTTCCATATAGGGGCCATAACTTGTTAGTTTCTTGATTATCGATCCCTCTAACAATTTCACATGTTGACTTAATAGGGAAAGATCCATTGTAACTTTCTCAAAATAAACTATCTTTCTCATTGGAGGCTATTGAGGGTTTAATGGCCATAATTCTAAGGATTACATATTTTGGTAAGATTCCTTGGAAGAGCAAAAAGTTCCAATTCCCATTTTGCACATAATCACAATTTTTTTGTTTGCATTAGATGAAGGCAGGTGGAAATAATTATGTTGTGGAGTGGCTCTGTCACGCCCCGAACCTCGAGCGCACGCACATCCCTCGGTGGTCCATAAAATTGCGATGTTCCAAGACGCGTTGCCAACCCAATTGGTTATGCACATGCAAAAGCGAATAAACAATCCCCAAACAACAAACAACATGGGATAGTCAATTCACAAAAGCTATACTTTTATAAACAAACTGGTTTATACACAGAGGCCAAAAAGCAAAAGAGCTACCAAACTACCCTACCTCGGACCCTATCTACTTGGGATCTGGGTCTATCACGACATTGTTCGGGATGTCGATGTCTAGCGAATTAGCTACCTCCTCTCCCCCAACCGTGGGTCCGTCGAAACCATCCACGGGACCTTCCCGTTCCCCATTAGGCCCATGACGAAACCACGCCTTGAATCGATGAGGTACCAACTGTAGTAGGCCCTCATTGACCAAGATCGTGGTCACGATGAGCTCACGGGTCCAAGGACTCCTATGGATTGGGAAGAAGGTACTATACTCGCTATACCCTCGTGGCTACCCAAAACGAACAGGTCTCACCTCCATCTACGAACCTGACAATTGAAACCCACAACAGGGTGAGATGATGTCTCAGCAAGTTCACGCCCTAAACCCCGATTAGGAAGGTAATACACCTAGAGGCAGTCTAATTACACATAATATCAAACTTACCTCGCCTCAACACCTTTCTGCACGTCAGTACAGCTCATACAATATTTATAGATGTAGTAAATGAAATCAACAATTGGAACGCC
The DNA here is from genome assembly GCA_014182395.1 of Eucalyptus sp. ANBG9806169. Lineage (NCBI taxonomy): Eukaryota > Viridiplantae > Streptophyta > Magnoliopsida > Myrtales > Myrtaceae > Eucalyptus > Eucalyptus sp. ANBG9806169. Next base: position 26,231,275 of record CM024577.1, read on the forward strand.
TCACTTTCAAATCAATCCAATATAGGGTCCCAATTATAAGGCTAAATCGTTATGATACGTCCTATTCCGTGCCACACGATTTTGTCCCATAATTAAGCGCATCTATTTCACTCATTCATGCGTCCAATTGATTACGACCCAATGGCCACGGCCGACTCAACGGTCAGCGGTCATCCAGCTTAGCTAAGCGTTGTCTCGCACCATCGAGCACGTCAATATCTACCTATAGACGACATTCCCGAAGGAGCATCGGCCTAACCTCCATTGCGATCGGCATCTGTTAACAAGGGGCATTCCCAAATGAACATCGTCCGGCTTAAAAGCTCGTGACAGGTTCTCATATCGATCATGCACACACTCAATCCCAGCCAAGGACATCGTGCTTTCCACTCAAATGTCTCAATTAAAATAATGTGCTTGGCTTATTTTCTTTATATTAAAAACACTCGATAAAATAATCATATGTAGGTACACGGTCAGCTTGAACCATAAAAAGTGATATCCTTCCTTTTAAAAATCTCATTATTTGGTATTGTACTTAAAAACATTTTTGATGTCAAAAACTGACATTCGGTATTTTCTAATTAAATACCAAAATTTAAAATTTTTAAATAATAACTCAAAATCAACAATCATCACTCAATTGCATAAACTAATTACACCACGATAATCAACACGAAATTCTGACGACTGGCTATCCCGGTATAATTTCCGAAAAATAATAAATAAATAATTAAATTACAAAATTAATTAAATAAATGCAAAATAATTAGATAAATGCCTAATTAAGACAAATACACTAATCTAACCACCTAATTGGACCTAAATAAATAATGCACTAAGCTAAATAAATTACACAATCTAATTAACCCATAACTAAACTAATCTAACCACATAATAAACCTAATTAATCAACTAAACCACTAATTATACTAATCTAACAGCCAAAACCAATCTTAGGCTAAGTTAAACCTCCCCTAAGCATAATTAACCCTCTAAGCAAGGTTTAGCAAGTAAACTCACAGGATTTGCGAGCCGATGAGTTCACGGCGATGACAATGCGGAGGCAAGCGAGACTCGACCCTAGAGCGATGCCAAGGGAGATTGGGAAAGTGCTAGAAACGAGCCACGTAGTCTAGCACCAAGCTGGAACTTCTATTCTAAGCTGGGCTGAGGGGGCTGGTCGAGGGGCTCGACGGGCGGAGTTGGACGGCCAAGCGGCGTCGGCGGGACTAGGTGGGTAGGCGGAGACGAGCTGGCAGCTTGGGGACCAGCGATGGTGGCTCGGGGGCTTCGGGATAGCAATGGACGATAGACTGGGCTGGCAAGGACGGTAGGCTCAGGGCACGATTGTGGGGGACAACGCGCAAGTGGGAGGTAGGCCGATGGCTCGAGTGGTGCTTGGACGGGCATGGGCGATCAACGGCAGGGGTTGGCTAGGCTGCTGCTTGTCTTGGCTGGTTCTTGAGCTCTAAAATAGCAACAATGGAGGAATGGAGAGGCAAGGAAGAAGAAGGTGGGCAGTTGTTGGCTTGAGGGGGACAAAAGGCCACCAAAGTCTTGCCAAAATATCCCAAACCATCATCACTTGGCCCCCACCAGCTTCAGCCTCATCCACAACCCATTTTCCCTCACCAATCTTCTCCAAGAAGCCAAGAATGATGTTGAAATGTTGCGGCCCCCCCATGGCTACGAATTTCATATGTTCCTCTCCCAATTTCACACAAAATCCCTCCAATTCAATCCCATTTGGTGCCCAAAACACCAGCTAAGGTTTCCACATCAAATTCTACAATTTTCTTCACCAATTGATCCATCTTGGATGCCAAAAATGCATTCAATTTGGTCCATCCGAATTCTTGAATCAATTTCGCCGAATCTTGATTTTTCGCTGAAAATCCCAAGCTTGCCGAACATTCTTCAAAGGATGAGTCGACTTTCCTAAAATAAATCGTGACATGATAGAACTCTCCATTTTTAAATCGGGTTCAATTTCATGGTTAATTTTAACCGGACACGATTTTAGCGTGACCTAACCTACTGGGTAGCTTTTAGGAATTATTAATGCAATTGACCCGTGGTCGATTATTTTTTATCCAGATAGTGCATCTTTGACTCATAGGTGACTCTCGGTTATCGTGAAAACCTCGAGGTTTCAAATACAAGCATAGGGTACAGAAACGACAGAAAAATTGGTTTAGTATTGTTCGACACGAATTTTGCAATTAGGTGGAATCACCCACACTTTAATCACATGCCTCTATCAAATCGACTTATCTCTGGTCTTTGATCGATTTTAACGATGCCGTATTGACCCTTGCAAATTAGCACGGTCGAGCAGTCGATTTCTGATCGAATTCTCAAGTCAATCATGTTTAGATTCCTTAATGGCTTCATCTAATATACTAGTTATCTCGTGAGTGACCAACTTAGAGAAAAAGGCCATAGGGGTGTCAATTAAAAAGCCAATTTCATTTAGTAGAAAGCAAAATTGGAAAATCAGGATGTCATAGGCTCTAACTCCAAAATCCATCTATCTTTCTAAAAACTTACCTAATCTCCATTTCTCAAGCTCCATACCGCTCCTTCCTCTAAAGTTGGCCATACATTAACAATTGTTGTCCATGACATCAAATCACTAGGTTTAGCATGAATTATATTTCTCTATTGTGAACAATTGTAGAGTGACAAAAATTGAATTGAATGCTTGGTTAGGTCGATGTAATCTCAAGCCATCTATTTATAATAAAGCTATATGCCAAAATTACAATATCATCCTTATTGCTGCCATACATAAAATAATAGAGGAAATAGACAAATTTGACCCTTATTGGCCAAATACTCTCAACACTCCTCCTCAAGTTGGAGTATAAATATCACACATACCCAACTTGACTAAAATAGGATGAAACGATTTACCCCCTAATCCTTTAAATAAGCAAGTTGATCACTAGATTGAACAAAGGGCATTTACCACTCTCCAACTTCTCCTTGATAAAGTGCTTGTCAATCTCCACATGTTTCAAGCGGTCATGCTATATAAGGTTGTGAGCAATGCTAATAGCAGCCTTATTATCACAATATAAAATCATAAAAACATGAATAATTACATCAAGATCTTCAAGTAATCCTCTAAGCCACAACAACTCAAACTCCTTATGTTATTGCACAAAACTCTACTATAGCACTAGACTAAGCAATCACATTCTGCTTTTTATTGCGCCAAGTCACAAGATTCCTCCCTTGAGAAAGTACAATACCCAAAAATAGACTTATGGTTGGGGGATCCAGTTCAACTAGCATATGTATAGAGTTCAACTTTTAACCCATCATGAGGAGACAAAAGAATCCATTTCCCAGCAGTAGACTCAAATACTAGAGGACTCAATGAACAACATCCATATGAGTAGAGTCTTGATCATGCATAAACTGACTCACCAAGCTCATAGCAAAAGTAATATTAGGTTGAGTGTGGGACAAATAAATCAACCTGCTTATTTGTGACATCCTCAATCCTATCACAATTTTCAAAACAGAATTCCTTTGAGAACCAATTTTCGAACAAGAATGCAATGAGGATCAATAGACCACAAAAATGTCGGGAAGACCATTCTCGGGTATAAACTTGAATTCTCATCATCAGAAGGCGGAAACTCGGAAAGTTGGGAAACAAGCCATGAGTGAAGACCCAAGTGGGCCCAAGCCCACGTTGGGCGCCCTAATGGGCCCAAGCCCATAAAGCTAGGCCCAAATAGGCCACGCCCATGATGGGCGGCTCAATGGGAGAGCCATGGGCTCTTCAAGCCCATTAGGTCCATCTTGGTTAGATCTTGGCATTAATTGAACTTAAGTACGTGAATAGTATGCAATCTTCAAGAAATGACCGAATTGCCCTCTCAATCAACTAAAGACAAAAGGACAAAGGTGGAATTGGCCAAGGTTAGGCACCCATGTGCGGTTGAAGAAGAGAAATGACATCATTCCTACAAACCTAACATATTCCCCTATTTGACATGTGCAATCTCCTCATTAATGCTTGGATTATTGCTCATCAATTGCATATCCTTTTGCTTGGTGGAGAGGAGTTTTAGAAGATTTAGATGGATGGGCATTTATTGGAATAGATACCTCACTCTCTCTTCTCTTCTTTCCCCCTAACCATCAACCATCTCCCTCACTCTCTCCCTCTCTTTTTCATTTTCTCATTTTTTGCTCTCAATCTCACATTTTCTCTCTCTCTCTCTCCTTGTGTGACCGACCACCCTCCATCTCCATTTTCATCTCCATCTCAAGCTTTTTCCCTCACTTTTTCTCTTGTTTCCCTCACCGGCAATTGTCCCTCACACCATCACTGTTGAACCACCCTTCATGCCGATGTTATTGCAACCGTGTCAGAGTTTTAGAGGCGAGGAGGCTGTTGTCCAGCCCCTCATAGCAGCCCTATCTCTCTCTTTGATGGTGGCTTGGACATCGCCATCTTAAGGGAGACTATCCACCGCCAAGCCTATGCCGTGCTGCTGCCCAGGACGTTGTCCAGCCCACCCACATGAGTTATAGAGGCGTGACCAACAACCCCTAGCCACTATCGAGCCTCGCCACACCTCCCCCAACACTTTCCAAAGCTTGAATTTGGGTATGAATGGTTTTCTAGCCCTTGATTAGAGTTGTTGTTGCACTTAAGGATTATATTAGGGCTAGATTAAGGTTGATCAATGATGTGATAAGTGGGTTTTATGTGATAAGTTATCATAGGGCACCAATAGGTTATCAGTATAAGTTATTGTGTCTTACGGATAAGTTATAATGATAGGTTGTCAAGCTTTGCTAATAGGTAATCATGCTTTGACCGAGTGGTTATCGGGATAAGTTATTAAGCTTTGCCGATAGGTTATCATATTTTGGTCAATAGGTTATCGCGATAAATTATCAAGCTTTGTTGATAGATTATCATGTTTAGGTTGATAGGTTATTGCAATAGATTATCGCAATAGGTTATCACGATAAGTCCTTCCAATGTTGGATGAGTTATCAATATGTGATAGGTAGTTATGTGATGAGTTGCTATGCTATGATAAGTGAAGTATAATATGTTGATATGATGTGCTATAATAGAGAGATAAATTGTTATGTGATGATATGGGTTATGTGATAGGATGTTGTGATAGAGTATGTTTACTAAAATAAGTTATTGAATGAGTATAGTAATGATTTAGACCGTTATACATTGACATGTTTTAAAGAAGTGTCCTATGTGCCTTAAAGTTTGATATTGATGCATTCACGGAAACTATATGAGATGCAAGCATGAAATAGTTATATGTGACACACATGATTGCATATGTTATGAGCATTACACACTCCTGTATCAATTAATGAGAAAAGATATGAAATGAGTTGTGTGATGGTATGCTTGTGTGATAATCTAAAGACTAATGCATTTTACGCAGGAAAGTGAACTCATCCTGATGCATATTACGAGGGACAATGCTTGATTCAATTTGGATGCCCTCAAGTCAACGGGATGTCGTTCGCGGATGGATTTCAGAACAGAGATCCTTACACGAATACCTTCTTGATGCGTTCACGCGGGATGATGCCATGCTCGACGGGGCAAGATGATGCCTAGTTACGCCGGATGACCTTCAACTTTTGTGTTGGCCATGGCCCTGAGCGGTCGTAATAATCTAGACATACATGTGTGGAATGTGCATGAGATTGACTTGTGATCATGACTAGACTATTGCATAGCATGGGTGCATGTTTATGATATATTGTACGTCTTTATGTTCGACTTTTGGATATGAGATGTGTTATAAGAATTGTTTACATGTTATGTTTTAATGACCTTAAGAAAGTGAAGTGAACCACTCATGTGAACAATTAGGGCAAAGCAAGGGCTTTGTTATTGATCTATCATCGATAGCTAACTTGCATGTTTAGGGCGATCTCGAGGTGAAGCACTTCCCTAAATGAGGTCTCGAGAATTCATTCATTGAACTTATCTCACTGTTGTTCGTTAAATATTTATAGGCCCTAAGAATAGCTAAGACTTTCTGCTAGATCCGATTCGGACTACCAATAGAGCATAGCTAGGAGGCGACCGATTATTCTATCGAGGGGACCAATGCATGTTATACATGTTACGTCATGATGATCTAGGTTGATGAGGAGTCCTTAATCTAGTGGTTCATTATTTTGTGGCTTGGTACTTTTGGATTGGGGATGAGAGCCACGGACCTATCCGTGGTTTCAATGGTCCACTAGGTGCCAAAGGATTAGGGGGAAGCGTCAGTTGTGATGCTATGAATGTGGATGTTCCCGATGGGGAGGTGTTCGACCCTGAGCTCAACCTCGATATGATCGTCGAGCCCGAGCCTTGAATTATAGAGCCCCTTACAAGTTAGGAGATAGTGGGGCTAACATCACTTTTTGAAACTACCCTCATTGTACCAAAGGTGCTAGGTTTACCCTAAACCCCCTTTTGATAAAGGTCATGGCCGCGTTTTTAGGCTAATCGGATGTGGTGAGCAAGCTAGGTTTAGACTGGTGTGTTTGACTTACGTGAATATGGGTCTTTGATGACTTTCTAATGCATGTGTATATATAATTGTGATTTAAACTATCCCCGTTTGTTGGTTGGATGATTTGTTTATGCTTCTGCTTGCATATTCAATCAATATAGCAATTGGCTCGGCGATGCCTCCAAAGACGTCGCAATCTAGAGCGAGTCGGGGCGTAATATTACTAATCACCGATAACAGCCCTTATCCACTAGATCACTATCCTTTTCATGAAGATGAGTATTGGCTACAGTAGGTATATTAGAGGGACGACATTTCAATAATCAAACTTTTGTCAAAAGATTTCTAAGCACCTAAATTTTTTGCCCAAATATCATTTCTGAAAGATGGGAACTTGTTTTTCAAAGAATCTATTTTATGCATATAGATTATCTAGACGTTTAGTATAGTTTTTTTAAATGGAATATGTTTTTTCCTTAAAAGAAATTAAAAAAAAAAAGTTGAGGCCAATGATTTGAATGTGAGTAGCTAAGCATTGGGGGATAGATTGGAATTAAAATAATAAGTTGGAGCCAAAATGCAATTTCCCAAAGTTGAGGAACCCATTTGTAAATTTTACAGAATTTTGGCCAAGTCCTTAAATCATCATTTTTGCCACCAATAAAGTTGAAATTGAGTGTAGGACAAGTCAAACTAATCAAATCAAGCCGAAATCACTAAATTTAGTCAAATTAGGCATTCTCAGGTAAGAAGGTGGCCAATTTTGAAGGACTTTCTCGCAAAATTGGGTTGGGACAATTGTGAAGACTAATAAGGATCTTAAGTTACTATATTAGCACCAATTGACCAAAAATTTCTGGCAAATTGATGGATTAGGGCACTCAAACTAGCCATCAAAACTTAGTCCACGATTTGGGCTCAATTTAAAGCTGCTCAATAAGTTACTTTGTGGCCCTACCCTACTCAACCACTCGATCAGCTTGATCTCTATCGAGATGGAAGACCATAATAAGGAGTGCAAGTGGACAAAAATTGGCCAATGATAAGCTATTGAAAGCATGTGAAAATCGTAGCAAAATCCACACATTCAACAGTTGCAAAAGTTGAAAAATTTGGTGAAGTAAAATGGCAAGCTTGGTAGGTCGGCAAAGACCGATCAAAAGATCCCTTAATTCGATAGATAAGAAAAGTGAAATTTTCAAAAACTTACAATGAAAAATAGACAAAATATTAAACTAGAAAGTGAAACTTGACTCAAAGATCTTTCAACTATAAATCGCATGTTCAAAATGGATATTTAGAAGGCTTCCCAAGCCCCTCAAAAATGCCCTCTTGGCAGTTCCCGAAAGAAGTTTGAAAATTTTTTGAAGTATTGAGCCTAGTTGGTCACGAGTCGGCAAAAATGAGCATTTTTGAGAAAATTGATGGACAGCTGAGGAAAAAATGACTTATAACTTGAACTAGAATACATCTAGTTTGGTTTGGAGTTAAATTGGTCAATAAAAGAGGTCCTGGAGTCCAAATTTATAGGACCGACAAAAGCCCTCATTGTTTGTTCTTTCTTTGCAGATCTCATTTTCAATTTAAAGGAGCCAAGTTTCATGCGACCTTGAAAGTTAATTTCTTGGTTTCCGTGGTTAACACCTATTGACACTTGATTTTTAGTTGACTTGTCGCATATGGTGAAAATTGAGATTAGGGTTCTGATCATGACAAGACCCACTTCTTGACTAAAAAAATATCGCTTTTCATTGCTTTCTTTTGTTATGTCATTTTTAATTGATTTCTTAATCATTCCTAACACAAGTCTGAAAAGTCAAACGGTTAACTTTTAGATTGATTTTTCGGTAAACCTTTTGACTAAAAGTCAACTCTAAGTCAAAAGTTGGCTTTTTGCACAAAAAGATATCAAATGATATTAATTTAACTTTAGCCAAGTTAATTTTCAAAAATTTCAAAGATTTGACTAAAAAATCAAAATTTTAGGAAAAGTCGACTAAATAGTTGATTTTTTATCAAACATTTGATCAAAATTTGGAAAAATAAATTTGACTTTAGTGTCATTTTTTTTTTTTTTAAAAAAATTGATTAAAAACATTATTTTTTGAATTTTTTTTGAATTTTAGGTTCAAAATCGACCAAAAACAAAAATAATTTTGTTTTAATCATAATGGGATTTAGTTCCTTTTACGACATTTAGTCTAGGGACTATTTCTCAACTGCTCGTTCACTCAATTTCGAGAATCGTCATGTTGTAAGGTGAATTACCATTTTTAGCCGATAGGTGATCATGTTTGGGTCGATAGGTTATGGCAATAGGTTATCATGATAAGTCCTTCCAATGTTTGATAAGTTATCAATATGTGATAGATAGTTATGTGCTAAGTTGCTATGCTATAATAAGTAAAGTATGATATGTTGATATGATGTGCTATATAATATAGAGATAAATTGTTATGTGATGATATGGGTTAAGTGATAGGATGTTGTGATAGGGTATGTTACTAAAATAAGTTATCGAATGAGTATAGTAATGATTTAGACCATTATACATTGACATGTTTTAAAGAAGTGTCCTATGTGCCTTAAAGTTTGATATTGATGAATTCATGGGAAAATATATGAGATGCAAGCATGAAATAGTGATATGTGACACACGTGATTGCATATGTTATTAGCATTACACACTCTTGCATCAATTAATGAGAAAATATATGAAATGAGTTGTGTGATGGTATGCTTGTGCGATCATCTAAAGTCCCTGATGTGTTTTACGTAGGGTAGTGAACCCGTCCTGATGCGTTTTACGCGGGGCGATACTTGATTTAGTTCAGATGCCCCCATGTCAATGGAATGTCGTTCACGGAGGGATTTCGGAATGAAGCTCCATACATGAATGCCTTCTTGAGGTGTTTAGGCGAGACAATGCCATGCTCGATGGGTCGAGACGATGCCTAGTTACGCCGGATGGCCATCAACTTTCAAGTCGACCATGGCCTTGAGCAATCGTAATAATCTAGACATACATGTGTGGAACGTGCATGAGATTGGCTTGTGATCATGACTGGACTATTGCATAGCATGGGTGCATGTTTATGATATATTGTATATTTTTATGTTTGACTTTTAGATATGAGACGTGTTATAAGAATTGTTTACATGCTATGTTGTAATGACCTTAAGAAAGTGAAATGAACTGCTCATGTGAATAGTTAGGGCAAAGCAAGGGCTTTGCTATTGATCTGCCATCAATAGCTGTCTTGCATGTTTAGAGCGATCTCAAGGTGAAGCACTTCCCTAGGTGAGGTCTAGAGAGTTCACTCATTGAGTTTATCTTACTGTTGTTTGTTAAATGTTTATAAGCCCTGGGAATAGCTGAGACTTTTCTTCATATCCGATTTGAACTCTTGGTAGAGCATAGCCAGGAGGTAACCAATTACTTTATCAAGGGGATCGATCCATGTTATACACGCTACGTCACGATCATTTGGGTTGACAAGGGATTGCTTAATCTAGTGACTCATTGGTTTGTGGCTTGGTGCTTTTGGATAGGGGATGAGAGCCACGAACCTTTCGTGGTTTTGATGGTCCACTGGGTGCTGGAGGATCAAGGGGAGGCATTGGCTAGGATGTTATGAACGTGGATTTTCTCTATGGGGAGGTGTTCAACCCTGAGCTCGACCTCGATATGATCGTTGAGCCCGAGCACTAAATTATGGAGCCTCTGGTAAGCTAGGGAATAGTGGGGCTAACATAACTTTTTGGAATCGCCCTCGTAGTACTAGAGGTGCTAGGTTTACGCCAAACCTCTTTTTAATGAAGGTCGTGGCCACACTTTTAGGCTAATCGGTGTGGTGAGCAAGCTAGGTTTAAACTGGTGTGTTTGACTTATGTGAATATGGCTTGTAATATTTGATGACTTTCTAATGCATATGTATATATAATTATCATTTGAACAATCCATGTTTGTTGATTGGGTGATTTGTTTATGCTTTCACTTGCGTATTTAATTGATAAAGCGATTGGGTCGGTGATACCTTTTGGGATGTTGCAATCAAATGACCTAAGACAAAGGAGATTGTGGGGTGTCTCGCGTCCAGAGTGAGTTGGGGCATAATATTACTAATCCTCGATAATGGCCCTTACCCATTAGATCGCCATCCTTTTCATGAAGATGAGTATTGGCTGCAATATGTATATCAAAGGGATGACATTTCAATACTCAAACTTCTGTTAAAAGATTTGTAAGCACCTAAATGTTTTGCCCAAATATCATTATCGAAAAATGAGAACTTGTTTTTCCTAAAAAAAATATTTAATGCATATAGATTATCTAGACGTTTAGTATAGCTTTTTAAATGGAAGATGTTTTTCTTCCTTAAAAAAGAAAATTAAATTAAAAAAAAAAAAGCAAGTTGAGGTCAATGATCTGATTGTGACAAGCTAAGCCTTGGGGGATAGATTACAAATTAAATAGCAAGTTGGAGTCAAAATGCAATTTCCAAAAGTTGAGGAACCATTCGTAAACTTTGCAAAATTTTGCCCAAGCCCTTAAATCATCATCTTTGCCACAAGTAAAGTTGATAGTGAGCGTAGGACAGGTCAAATTGATCAAATCAAGTCGAAATGAATAAATTCAGTCAAATTAGGCATTCTCGGTAAGAAGGTGGCCAACTTTGAAGGACTTTCTTGCAAAGTTGGGTTGGGACAATTATGAAGAATAATTAAGATCTTGAGTTACTATATATAACCTTTCCAATTGACAAAAAATTTCTGCCAAATTGATGGATTAGAGAACTTAAACCAATTGGCAAAACTTAGTCCATGATTCAAGCTCAATTCGAAGCTACTTAGTAAGTGTGACATCCTGATTTTCAGGTTCTGTTTTCGATTGAATAAGTTGGGCCTTTCATCGACGCGACTATAGTGATTTTCTCTGATTATGCCACTCACGATATAACTAGCCTATTTAGAGAAGTCATTAAGGAATTTTAACACATTAGACTTGAGAATTCGATCATGAATCGATTACTCGACCGTCTTCTTTGCAAAGATCATTACGGCACAGTAAAGATTGATTAGAAATCAGAGATAGGTCGGTTCGACTGAGATGTGTGGTTAAACGTGGGTGATTCCACCAAATTGAAAAATTCTCGTCGATCGGTACTAGACTGATTTTTCTGTCATTTTGGTACCCTGTCTTCGTATTTGAAACCTCGAGATTTTTACAACAACCGAGAGTCGCCAATGTGTTGAAGAGGTTCATTGTGGCTCAAAGAAAATCGACCACGGGTCATTTGCACTAAAAAATTCTAAAAGCTACCCGGTAGGTTAAGTCATGCTAAAATCGCGTCAGATTGAAATTAACCGTGAATTTAAACCCGATTTTAGAAATTGAAAGTTCTGTCATGTCATGATTCATTTTAGGAACGTCAACTCATCCTTCAAAGAATTTTTGACGAGTTTGGGATTTTTACGGAAAACCAATACTGATGATTCGGAAAACGCACGGAAATTTGGATTGGCCGAATTGAGGAGAGTTTTGACTTCCAAGCTGAGCTGTTTGGTGATGGGCACTTGCAAAAATGGTATGGGCTTTTTCTTCTTCAAAATTGGACATCAAATTGAGGAATTTGATAAAGAAATTGAAGCCTAAAATTTATGAAATTCGGAGCTTGATGGGGGGTGCAACTTTTGGGCATCAAAATTTGTTATTTGTGGGTTATTATGTGCAAGAAATAATTAGGGGACCATGAAGATAATCTTGAGGGCTGGTGGGACCTTGAAATGATGAAATTAGATTTTAATTTTGACTTTTGGCAGCCTCTCCTTTGGCTTCTTGAGCACGATTCCCCCCCCCCCCTTCCTTAGCTATCTTCACTTCATCTCTCTCAAAGCCGGCCCCTCTCTCACGGCCTCTACTTCTCTTCCATTTTTCCTTCACTACTCCACCGAATTTCCCCAGCTCTACCACATGTCCTCCATGTTCTCTCTCGCCTCAACGTCCGTGACGCTTGCTCCCCACCATCTTTTGTCTTATCAAGTCAACCATTGAAGCCTTAGTTGACCGAAGTAGCCCAAAACTCCACCGAAGACCCCCTTGCTGCCACGTCTGTCTCCCTTGGTTGCTGCTCTACTTTCACGTTACAGGCTCCACCATCTTCATCCACGCTGCCAACCGTCTGTAGCTCACGCCCTCCAGTCAACCAGCAGAAGCCACAAAGTTGACCCTCCAGCATCAACAACCAAAGCAGCTACCCCTTCATCCACGAGCTGCACCCCACCGAAGCTTGAAGCCAAGCCCAACAACCAGCTTTGTGGCCATTTTCGGCCTAGTCCAGTCTTCGTTTGGTGTCGCCGTTTCGAAGTTTATCACTCACCGTCGCGTCGCCGTCATCATGAACCGGTTTTCTCGTTAATCTAGTGAGTTTAACTCACTAATCCCTGCTTAGTAAGTTAATAATGTTTAAGGGTTGATTAGTTTAAGTTAAGTATGGATTAGGTGGATAGTTAGAATAGATTAGCAATTTAATTAACCGTTATTGCATGTTAGGTGGTTAGAGTAGTGTAATTAGAGCCTAGACAAGCTCTAATATTTATCTAGAGTGGTTTGGAAATTTTTCGGGCTCGTCTCGACTTTTAATTAGGCTTTTCCGGCCTAAGTTGTTATTTTTAGTATTTAATCATTAATTTTGTAATTATTTAATTAATTATTATTTTCTTACCCTAATGCCTTTTCAATTTTGCTTTCTTCGTCCCTGAATAGTTTCAATGGAAATTATACCAGGATAGTCGGTGACCGGAATTTTGTGCTAATTGCAATGGTGTGGTTGGATTATTTAATTGACCGTTATTTTGTGCAAATTTAAGTGTGATTTGTAATTTTGGGTATTTATCCCAAAATTTCTTATTTTCAGTAATTAATTGGAAAATCATGGGCATCAGTTTACAACGCAAAAAATGGATTTGTGGACTGTTGAAATTAGTGGGATTTTCAAATAGGGAAAATATTGTATTTTGGCTAAGGTCGACCATGCACTCACACATGATTATTTTTATCAAGAATGATAAAAATATGGAAATGATTAGATAATCAAGATGGTATACTATATCAGCCTGTAGGCGATATGTCAGCTTAGAGCAAGCAGTATACCTTATCAACTTAGAGTGAGCTATATTATTTATCAGCTTAGAGTGAGTATTATTAGTATACCATATCAGCTTGCAGGCCTCGATATATCAGCTTAGAGCGAGCAATATATTATTTATCAGCTTAATGCGAGCTATACTATCTATTATTAGCTTAGAATGAGCAGTCTTGATTATGATCGGATTTTATAAATAGTATTGATTGAGATGACCGGGGAATGGTCTTGATGACATGGAATCGACTAAGTCAATTGATCGATGGTTCGATCTGATTGGATGGATATTTGAATTATATTGACTTGCAGGAAGGAACTGAGGCAAAGGTAAGTCCTCTAACTCGTGCTTGTGCTTAGGCAGCTCTCAGGACGTATTTTCTTCCTAGTCGGGTCTTAAGGGATGAACTTGCTGAGATGTCGTCTCACTCGGTTGTGGGATAACATTTTTAGGTCCCTAGGGTGAAGAACCCGGAGCTTGAGGCGGAAGGGTCAGGAGCATGGATGGCTCAGAAGTTCTTTCGAAGATAGACTTCCTGTACTTAGACCCTAGAGTTGGCCTCTATTTGTAAACCAGATTGTAGTTTTTAATAATGTGTTGATTTGAAAATTTTGGCCCTACTTTTCTATCACATCTTTGTGTTGTCTGGGGATTAATTATTCGCTTCCACATGCGCATTAAGATGAATGGGTCAGCGACGCGTCCTAGGACATCGCTAGTTAATCGACCACAGAGGGATGGGCATGCGCTCAGAGGATCGAGGCGTGACAGCAAGCAACTTTGTGGCCCTACCCTACTCAACCACTCGATCAGCCTGATCTCTACCAAGATAGAAGACCATAATTAGGAGTGCAAGTGGACAAAAATTGGTTAAGGATAAGCTATTGAAAGCACGTGAAAATCATAGCAAAATCCACACATTGAACAGCTACAAAAGCTGAAAATTTTGGTGAAGTAAGTTGGCAAGCTTGGTAGGTGGGAAAAGACTGACCAAAAAGATCCCTTAATTTAGTAGGTAAGATCTCTAAAGCAAGCTCTTTTGGGGCATAAAAGGTAGGAAACAAAAGGCACTAGAGGGAGCTCTCAATCATTCTCAAAAGACACCTCTCAAGCAACTCAAAAAAACCTCAACCCAAAAATTCCAAACCGACCCTTGGAGAGAAAAGTGAAATTTTCACAAACTTACAACGAAAAATAGATAAAATATTCAACTAGAAAGTAAAAACTTGACTCAAAGATGTTTCATTTATAGATCACACGTTCGAAATGGCTTTCCTAAAGCCCCCGAAAAATGCCCTCTTGGCGGTTAACAAAAGAAGTTGGAAATTTTTTTAAGTGTTGAGCCTCGTTGGTCACAAGTTAGCGAAAGTGAGCATTTTTGAGAAAATTGACGGACAACCAAGGAAAAAAATGACTTATAACTTGAACTAGAATACATCTAGTTTGGTTTAGAGTTAAATTGATCAACAAAAGAGGTCCTGGAGTCCAATTTTAAAAACCAATAAAAGCCTTCATTATTTGTTCTTTCTTTGCAGATCTCATTTTCCAATTTATAGGAGCCAAGTTCCACGCGATCCCGAAAGTTAATTTCTTGGTTTCCTTGGTTGATAGCTATTGACACTTGATTTTAGTCGACTCGTCACAAAAGGTAAAAGAGCGAGATTAGGGCTCATGATCCCAACGGGACCCACTTCTCGACAAAAAAAAAAATGTTGCTTTTCACTCATTTTCTCAAGATAAGCCCAAATTCAAGTTCTTTTTTGAGAAATTCACTTGAGGACTTTGTGATTTGAGGGATTTTGCTCTCTTGAATATAAGAAAATCGAGCTATTAAGCATCAATTGGAAAAATATAAATTGACCCATTTGAGACTAAGATTTAATTTCATGAATCAAGGTCCAATTTTGATATTAGACCTCGATTTAATTTTGGCCTAAGTGTTGTGACGTCAATTTAAGGTCAATTTGAATGCAAAAGACTATCCTAAATATGGGCAGTTATTTGAATACATGTATCGCAATATTATTTGAGTTCAATTTCAATTAATTTGTGATTTCGAGTGAAAAATTGCAAAATTGCCCGTTTTGGCCTATAATGTTTAACTATGTGCACCCATGGTCTAGGTCCGCTATTTTTTGAAATAATCAATCAATCAATTAAAAAAACCATAGATTGCATTTACGGGGTTTAATTGGCTTAATTTGATTAGAATCGAACCATTTCTACTCAAATTAGGTAAGCTTTCTCTTCAATTTGATCTTGAGGGACCAAATTGCACAAATTTTTAGCCCCTAGGGACTACTCAGTCAAAACTAGTCAAGAACTAGTCAAATCGGTGTGGACCGACTGAACTGGTCTTACCAGTCGCTAGCGAGGCAGGCTGGTTTGGCCCCTTACCAGCCAACTTTGGATTGCTAGTGACCACCCATCGATCCCTCGTGCGTATTTCATTCCCATGCCCTTACTTTTTCCAAATTTGCAAAATAACCCCGAATTTTGTAAATTTGCGATTTTACCCCTAATTAGGCCTTAATTGCAATCTTCATTTTAACTCCTAATTTTTGCAAATCAAAGCCATCGATCGGTCATAGGACACATTCTAGGTGGGATTAGCCTTTAATGGACTTAGTTTGATAATGAAATCAAAATTTTGACCATCAGATCAAATTGACGGTCAAGATTTGGTGATTAGACCGAGGTATAAAAGGATTTTCCCTCCAAAATCACAAAGGGAGGGCTCATCTATTAATTTTCAGATCCAAATTGTAGAATTTTTTCTGAAAGTCTCTTTCTATCTTCACTCTTCCCGCCCAAAAACCTCCTTTCTCTCTACCCACGACAACCTCTTCCTTTCGTTGAGCTGATTGTCGCTAGTTTAGGCCCCTGTTGGCGATGCTCTACCTCCATTGGCAACCTTCTCTATCATCCCATCCCTGTCAAAGTGGTGTCGGCCTTGATCATTTCCGGAATCCCTCGCTCAACGGTGTTCTTCCTCGATTACAGAACACCAGTAGTCTTATTTGTGTTGATTTCAACTAATCCTCTAGCTTAGATTGGTGGCCTAAAGTGATTCCTAGATGTCCTACCCCTCGGGGATCCCTTCCTTGGTGTATCCTCGACCGTTGAGTGGTTGAGGCTTGATTGAGTAGTCACCCGAAGTCTCCTAGTGACTAGATTCTCAATCAATGCTCCAAATCAGTTCAAATTGGATTGGTTCCTTCGATCACCACTAGTTTTGTCCAGGTTGTAAACCGACAGTCCAACCGCCTTGATCCAAGTTCCTAACTATCCACGAAGGTTCGATCGACTTCGTTGAAGTTCAAGGTTCGATCTGGCGACTTGAGTTTCATCTAATTGCATATAAAACTCGACGAAAATTGCGAAGGTAATCTCTCTAATCTCGAATCCTATGAAGTGAGATAAGCTTAATCAGTCGAGGCTAGGATTCAACTCTAGGTTTTCATTTTATGCTTTAATTTGAGATTTAGGATGTTATGAGATGATTTGCAATGGATTGATGATCATTGATGATGAACTTTTAGTTGATTGAGCTTGATTTGCCTTAATATGCAATTCATATCTCTGTAGTGTGACTTTTTGTTTTGGCTAAAACAAGGTAGTAAATGACCTTTTTTGGCCTTGAGTCCTTCTAGACATAGAAACTAGCCTTCTCAAGCTTCGATTTGATAGGTCGTATGCCAAAGTGGACATTGTTTGGTTATCAATTCTGCAGTAGTTTGGATGTTGATTTGTTCTTCTGATTTAGTGTGACTTTCTGTCTTCTTATTTTTGTATTGATTTCATGGAAAAACATTCTTCATGTAGTTTTAATGAAATTGTCTTAGTACATCATATATTTATTTTAGATTTTTTAAAACTTATTTAGTTAGGTAAATCGCTAAAAATTCGATATAGGGTTGGCCTGCCAACCACTAGGTCCGATTTGTGTTTACTTGAAATTAAGGTTTTAGATGAGTCCATTTGTTTGTAATACATATTGTAAGGGGATAAGTACACTATCAGTGCCATAAGTTGTGTACGGTGCTCACTTTGGTGCCAAAAGTTTCTGTCGGATCACTTAAGTGCCAAAAAGTTTGAAAACGCCACTAGGTTCGATTTGTGTTTACTTGAAATTAAGGTTTTAGATGAGTCCATTTGTTTGTAATACATATTTTAAGGGGATAAGTACACTATCAGTGTCATAAGTTGTGTACGACGCTCACTTGCTGCCAAAAGTTTCTGTCGGATCACTTAAGTGCGAAAAAGTTTGAAAAACGCTCACTTTGGTGCCAACTCCGATCCGGTTGGCCGGAAATCCGACGTAGCACTTTTTTATTAATTTTTGAAGCTGATGTGGCTCGCCGGAGAGTACATGTTTATTTAAGTATTGGTTCCAATTAAGAAATGCTCTTAATCAGCATCTTAACACCAAAACGACGCCGTTTGTCGTCCTCGATGGCCCCCACGCTCGGCGGCCGCAGCTCCAACCTCGACCCCGACCGCGATGATGGCCACTCAACGGCCATGGCTCCAACCCCGACCCCGACGATGGCCACTCGGCGGCGGTGGCTCCGACCCCAACCCCAACCCCGGTGCTCCCTCGTGTGCCATCGAGGGCATCCGAACAGCGCCAAGCAGTGGCGGCTGAGTGAGTGACGACGGCCTAGCAACGATGGAGGCCGAGCAACGAAACCCTAATTTCAATCTCCAAATGAGTTAAACGACATCGTTTTTGTGAGGCCATCCATGTAGGACGGCAAAACGATATCGTTTTCTTAAGGAGGACCGAAAACGACGTCGTTTAAGGCCTTGTCGATTTTTTTTTTTAAAGTCACGTAATCATTTTGGCCGGAATCTTTCGCTGGTGGCTAGAATCTTTCGCCGGTGGCACCAAAGTGATCGTTTTTCCTCCGATTTGGCACTTAATTAATCCGACGAAAACTTTTGGCACCAAAGTGAGTGCCGTACACAACTTATGGCACTGATAGTGTACTTCTCCCTATTGTAAGTGTTCTAAAGTGGTATGATTCATAAGAATTAAGTATCGTTTTCCACATTAATCGCATGAATGAATGTGTTTAGGTGTTGTGTGATTAGTGTATTTCATAACATGACTTTATTTTGTCATTTTCGTATAAGCTAATGTGAGCCAAATTAAATCCAGATGTCTTCATAAGAAATGCTTCTCATGTCCCATTCTACATATAGAACTTTTCTTATGATTTTTCATGTCATTAGGTCATAAAAAATTAACCATGTTCTGTAATGATCATGTTGAAATGGGGGCTCATCACGAGCCTATGAAAACTCATTTGTTTGGATCCCTTAAGGGCTAAATCATACTTTGATGTCTTCTCAACATTTGAAGCATGTGTTACAAGCTTCGTATCCATACATGGCACATCATATTTGAACCTTGTTTATTATGTGAACATCATGCATCAATTTGGCCAATTGCAATTAAAATTTGTTAAACATGCCGTTCTTAGTTCTAAGTCACTTTGTAATATTAATGACTTGTGTGACTTCTTGGCATCCCAACTTAGGGTTAAATGTTTTACTCAAACCTTTGTTGCATTTATCCTTATGTCATGTGCAAGTTTCATGCTTTTCATGCATTGTCTAAGTGGTCTTATGGACTATTAAACATGCATTATATTTTGTTTTGTATGTGGCTGATTTGCATGCTTTCACAAATATTAATTTTTGACCACAATTTGACCTCAATTGAACTCAAACCCTTCATAGGACTCGCTTTCATCTTTTCAATGCCACCAATTTTGTGTGATGAGGCCATACGCGGGAGAGAGAATGACTATGCAAGACTATGCAATTTTATTTTTTTTTGCTTGGCATGTCCAATTTCTACAATAATGATTAATTTTAATCCCTAATGTTATGACATACAAGAAACAACTTTTCACGTGTAAGATTTAGGTGTTAATAACGTTGAAGATTTCTTTTCTCGAAAACTCAATAGAGATTCCTTTTTAAGAAAATAGGAAGATTCAACTGGGCATGACAGATGCCTTCGAAATTGAATGATTGAGAAAAGTTTCAAAGACCAACACTTGCCGAGCTTGATGCTAAAATTTACAATATTGATTTTGCCAAATTATATTTACTAAGAGAATGGTAATTTCTACATGAGGTTTTAAAAAGAAAAAACGAGGCACCCTCGAGCGTGCAATAAGAAAATGTCACTTAGGGTGCGTTTGGCAACTTGCCAAATAGTAACAATTTCTGTTCTTTTATTCTCGGGAATAGATTTGGAATAGAATTCGTTTGGTAAAACTTTTATTCTTGAAAACAATTTTATATTGTTTTGTTCCTAGAATTAGATTTGGAACATAATCGAGAAATAAAAAAAATTGATTATTTGTCCCCGGAACAATTTCATAGTCAAGCCAACCCATGTTTTCTCTTTTCTCTTCTTTCTTCTTGTTCTTCTTCTCTTCTTCAACCATTGCCACTGCCGCCACCATCGCTGCCACTGCCGCCGCCATCCACCACCGCTAGTCGTCAACGATCAGTCTAGCGAGGTCCGGTGATCTCGCGAGGCCAAAGTGAGGTCCAACGAGCTTGCTGAAGGCTTGCCTTGCCAGATCTAGTGTGGCCGAGCCTCACCAATGGCCAGGTGGGCCTCGCTTGAGCCTCCCTCGGCCATTGACTGAGCAAGGCTCACTGAAGGTTGGGTGAGGCTCGACCTCACCTAAAACTAGTGAGGCTGCTCGCCCAACCAAGGCTCGGTCAACGAGGCACGACCTTGGCGAGGCTCGGCGATGCTCCGGCAAGGTCACCGGTCATCCCAAGGCCGGCGGTGACAACCCTTGAAGAAGAAGAGGAGAAAGGAAAGAAAAAAAAAAGTAATAAAATTATTTAAAAATTAAAAGAAAATGATTTGAAGTAGAAATTTTGAGATATAGTGCAAAATGCAATTCTATTAGGAAATTGAAATTTTGGACAGTTATCAAACGATTTAAGATGTTTAGAAATTATTCGAAAACAAAATAAAATAAAAAATCATTTCTAATCAAAAATTGCTCTTGAAAACAAAAATGTTATCAAACGCATCCTTAACATTGCAAATCCGCTCTCTAAATTAATTTTTATGTCTCGTTTATTATTTCTGTGTTTCCAAGTATTTTTTTTTTTAAAAGAGGCATAATGTCTTGTATTATTAGTGCTTTGCCTGTATCAATATCTTATATTTGTAAAATGTTCTGTATTTCAATTTCAGCTTTATTTTATATAAGTAATGGTGCAGGTCTTTGTAGGTTTACAAGTGGTAAGTGTTAACTAGTGTTTTGTACTGCGCATCTAACTTTAGAATGGTCCTTGGGATTAATGGATTCAATTAAGTCGAACCGATGGTGAGATGATAATAGGCAATTGGATGTGCCAATGACAATATTTATAGTAACATGACAACATATGATAATATAACACGATGCATTAGTAAGACCACCTGGTATAGGCATGTAAGATAACGTGAAATAAATGATTATACATTTTTATTTTTAAGATTAATATCCTAAAAAATCTAAACTAGTATACCTCTAACAAATTTATGAAAAACTACTTTTTTATCATAAAAAAACGTAAACTTTGTACAATTATGACAAATTTACCAAAAACTAATGCACTTGTGATAAATATATTATCCGTTATTTTCCGTTAAATTGGATTAATATCGTGAAACCACACAAACTGATACACCTATAACAAAAGAATAATAAAATCATAAACCGATACATCTGTCAATTGACATATGTTATCCAACTAAGTAATTTGAAGGTAAAATTTAATTAAAACTAATAATGTAATTTATCACATGTATATGAGTTTGTGATTTTTGGTAGTAAAATATTATTTTTTTGTCAATATTAAAAAATTAGTTTAGACTGTCGTACTATTACTAGTTTGAGGGTTTTTTGTTATATTAGCTTTTATTTTTATGGTAGGAAATAAAGATGAGGTGGCGTAATCGATCCGCGTCACTTTTTAATATTGAGAATTTGAGATGAACAATTAACGAAAATTAATTAAAATGGAAATTATCCCTTATATAATTCAGTTTATTTAATATAAAGTTATCTTTACAGTTTTAAAACAATTCTTTCGGAAGTTCCTGATTTCTTCCATGTAAAAACTAGGAAGATTGATTTCAGATGCGAATGCAACAGAAATAGCGAGAGAGAGAGAGAGAGAGAGAGAGAGCTGCAAAACTTTCCTGAGAAAAAAAGAACATGGTGGTGGAAGAGACGGTGAAATCTGCGGCGGCGGCGGCGGCGACCGCCGACGACCAGAATAACCCCGCCGCGGTGAACGCTAACCCTAATCCGAAGGGCGTTGCAGGTAGCGGCGATCCGGAGCTGGAGGAGGGAGAGATTCCGGGCGAAGAGGACTTAGCGGAGCAGTCGGCGAAGGAGGAGCCGAAGGCGGACGAGCCGCATCCGCTCGAGCACTCGTGGACTTTCTGGTTCGATAACCCTGCCGCGAAATCGAAGCAGATGGCTTGGGGTGCCTCCATGCGCCCGATCTACACTTTCTCTACCGTCGAAGAATTCTGGAGGTGAAAAAAATTTTCGTTTTTCTCTCGAATTTTGGGAACCCAGTTCTAGAGTCGATTGAGTTGTGGTTGGGTTGTTCTCTTTTCTGGGTGATTCTTGTTTATCATCGTGTTATGGCTGATGGGTTTGATGGTGTTCCAATTTTTGTTTTATTGTTTTTTTGGTGTTCCAATTTTGTTCTCGCTGAATGCAAAGTTTTATGGTTAGGGAGAATTAGTTGCTCTGCCATTATGGCTTTGAGGAGTGTCTGTAGAGAAGGACTGGCTGATTCTGTTTCAAGTTTTGAGCGATGGGTTGTTATGTCTCTATTTAGTTGAGTTAGATTGTTAGTTCAGAGAATACTGGAATCAATAAGTTGAATTCCAGTTTGCTTGTAACTTTCGAAAAAGACATTATAATTCTTGGCTTGATGTCAAATGGAGAAATCTTGTTCTCCAGTGGGTGACATAAAAATCAAGCCTTTAACCTTTATTGAGCTCAACCGGTCACGATGGTGTTCCCAGAGTTTTTGTCCCTTATATCGACCTCAAACGTAATGGTGCATTCATTATACTCGTCAACCGTCAAGGAATACTACAACTATTTGTTGATTGTCCTTCGTGCCCTGAGTTTTCAATTAGCATCATGACTGGAAACGGGGCTGCAGGGTTCATGCACTTGCAGGGGTACTATTATAGTTAGGCAATTCTGCTTCATCAAGCTTTTCGACATGTTTCATGTGGGGTCTGAACTCGGAGGTTCGGTGGGACATTGGCTTTCCTTCTCAGAAGAATATAAGCTTTTGGCCAAACGCTTGAGGGACATTGTAGAGGCTTGACTGTGTTGTTCATGATTTATTCTATCGAGTTTTCTTTCTCCCTTCTCACAAGTTTTTATTGGATTATTGTTGAAACTTGCAATTTCAAAGTTTGACTGGGGGAAATTGTTACCAGATTGTAATTACTGACAACAATGAATTAGAAAGTGGTAATTCAGTTTTTCTCTTTGAAGTTGGCAGTGTAGATTCGAAAATCATAAATTCTTAAAAATATGTTGTTCTGTTTATTTACTGGAAACAGTTAGGCCTTTGTGTATTCTTATATTTTGGCTTCTTTGACACGTAAACCATTCAGTGGAAGTTTATTTTACTGGCTTCTCAGAGCATATGCTCTGGCCTGTGCAAATACGTCTTTGGTGGTTGAACAAGTGAAGATTTTAAAACTGAAATTGACTTCTTCAATACTTTTTCCTTGAATATAGTATCACTGTTTTTCAGTCATTGATCCCGTCCTTCATAGGCCCATTCCCAGCAATTTTGTCAGGTTG
This sequence comes from Eucalyptus sp. ANBG9806169, assembly GCA_014182395.1. Classification (NCBI taxonomy): domain Eukaryota; kingdom Viridiplantae; phylum Streptophyta; class Magnoliopsida; order Myrtales; family Myrtaceae; genus Eucalyptus; species Eucalyptus sp. ANBG9806169. Next base: position 26,254,817 of record CM024577.1, read on the forward strand.
AGGCTTCGAGCTTTGTTGTCTGATATTTTTCTCATGAGTAATATGGATGATTGATCCTGGACATGGGTTAGATTGTGTATTATCTGTGATCAGTGATTTACTCTGCAAGGATGCTTTTTGAGTTTTGCTGGAAGTTTGAATCTGATCCATAGTTTTGATGTTGAAATATCTTCATTGCTATTTCTTTCGCTTTGGACTCTACATCAATGTTGCAAGATCCTCCTTTGATGTGGTTATTGGGCATTGTCTAAACGCAGTTGCAATCAGCGTTGTGCTCTTTTGTTGTGCTTCCACCTTTGCTTCCTTTATGCAATGGAGGCTTCATCATGTTGATTTTAATCTTATAAATCAGTCTGACGGATTTATCTTCCAACCATGCTTTCAGTCTGTACAATAACATACATCATCCAAGCAAATTAGCTGTTGGAGCAGACTTTTATTGCTTTAAAGACAAAATTGAGCCAAAGTGGGAGGACCCTGTTTGTGCTAATGGAGGGAAGTGGACTGTGAACTTCAACAGAGGAAAATCTGATACCTGTTGGCTGTACACGGTATGCTTTTCATCATTTACTCTGTAGATAAGTATTCTAATAAGCAAGGTATGCTCTTATAAGTCCTTCTACTGTTATTTCTTGCATTAGTTGCTGGCAATGATTGGAGAACAATTTGATCATGGAGATGAAATATGTGGAGCCGTTGTCAATGTCAGAAGTAGGCAGGAGAAAGTATCTCTATGGACGAAGAATGCTGCAAATGAACTTGCCCAGGTTCTTCTAATTCACCAAATTTTATTATGTCCTTAGCCTGTTTGTATATCAAATGATCATTTGATTTAAGGTTCATGCACATTGTTTATATTCATTAACTTCCTGTTTCTATAGAACTAGGATATGTTGGATTTAATAACAGGAATAAGGCTTCTACATGAAAGGGATGCCAATTACTTCAAGATTAGTTATCATTGTAACTCTGAAAATTTTTCTTCCTCTGCTATGTAGAAGATTTTTCTCTGGAGTCTCTTCCTAGGTGTGAACATGCCAGATTAACCTTGGTTCTTGTTTTATACAAGTAGTTGTATCACTCTGACTTAACATTACTTGACTTGAGAAGTTTGTCCCTTTACTGAGAAAATGAGGGATGTTGATCTCTTTTTGCCTTTCTTCTTTTCATTTAGCTGTCCAAGGGAGCAATTTTCTCTTTTTTTTCCTTTTTGGCATACTTTGAAAGAGGGTTATGCTACGCATTACTTGCCCTGCAAATGGGCCAAAATGTGTTCTGACTGCTCTTAAATGGTAGCTGTGTAATCTCAACTAAAATTTGGGGCATCTTTTTGCATTTGAGAGTCTGAATCCATACGGGGTTATGCGGTTGCCACTGAAATGACTTCTCTATGAACTATGGAGCATTTTTTTGGTGCAGCAACAACAATTAAGAAAGGACAATCACTCACTGTAATTGTTTCTGCAGGTGAGCATAGGGAAGCAATGGAAGGAGTTTCTGGATTACAATGAGAATATCGGGTTCATATTTCATGTATGTTTTATTCAGCAACTGTTTTACTGGTCTCTGTCTCTGTCTCTGTGTCTCTCTTCCCCCCCCCTCTTTCCTTTTTTCTCTTTCCTTCTTCTTCTTCTAAGAATCTTGTGAATATTGTGAGTGAATTATTGAACCATCATCCTCAATTTATTTTCCAGGCGTTTTGCAAAATTGGAAGTAGTTTAAATTGTTTTCTTTTCTGCTCTTGCAGGACGATGCCAAGAAGCTTGACAAAGGTGCTAAGAATCGCTACAACGCATGAGTTTTTGCATCTTCTATTTAGCTCGAGATGGTGGAGTTTCTTGATCCAGAATCATGCTCAATGTCAAGTTGTGATCTCATGTATTTGGACTGCCTTGTACTTTGAACTGCAGAGTAGTCCTTGCGGTGTAAAAATAGATGAGTTTGGCATGTCAAGAAAGGTTTTTTTATAGGGAGAATTCAAGATGAAGATTATAACTGCAAGTTACCCTTTCAATGTGTGATTTGGTTCTCGCTTTTCTAATGCTTTCTTGAGCAAGAGATGGTTGTGTTCAAAGTGCATAAGGTGACAATCAAGGAATGGAAAAGTAAAGGGCTTTCTCAAAGTATCCTTGGGAGTTTATAAAGTGACACCCACATAAAAAATAATGATGGGTAATTTAGAATCACATTTGCGGACATGGAAATCATAAGATGGGCTACCGCATTGTGCTATGCTGACGCCTGACACGGTAACATGTTTAACAATCGTGTTAACCGTGTTGAGTCGTAGGATCATCTTTGTTAGGAGAGAATTACCAAAAAAGTCTAAACCTATTGCAATTGTGTCAATTCAGTCATAAACATTTTTTTTGGTCAATTTAGTCCTAAATTTTTTACAATTATGTCAATTAGTCCATCCGGCCAAAATTGGCCGGGCGCTAACGTGGACGCTAACGTGGACGCCGGCTGGGCAATTTTTTAATATATTTTTTGAATTTTTTCACACCTTCTTCTTCCTTTGGTCGGCCGCCGGCCAAAGACGAGGGCGGTGAGGTCAACCTTGCCGACCACTGGCGAGGCTCGCCCCCGTCGGCCACTAGCAAAGGTGAGCCTTGCCTAGGGACGGGGGGCTCGCCAACCACCAGCGAGGACCTTCGCTAGATCTGGACGGCGAGCCTCGCCTAGTGACGATGAGGCCGCCGTCGCAAGATTTGGCGAGGCTCAGCCTCGCCCGGCCATGGCGAGGTCGAGCCTCACCAAATCTGGCAATGGTGGCCTCGCCGACCACCAACGAGGACCGTCGATAGATCTTGAGGGCATCCACGGAGAGGGTGCGGACAAGTCTGAAGGGGGCGGCAAGGCCCTAGCTCGACTCGCCGACAACAAGAAGTGCGAGAGGTCGCCAGATCCGGCGATGGTCCTCGCGCCGGCCGCCGTCACCAGATCTGGCGAGGCTCGACCTCGCCATGGCTGGGCGAGGCTGAGCCTCATCAGATCTTGCGACAGCGACCTCGCCGTCACTGGACAAGGCTTCGCCAGTGGCCGGCGAGGGTGAGCCTATTTGGGAAATCAAAGTTAGAGCATGTTGTGAAAAATGGCATGCATGTTTTTGCGTGTAAATTACGATGTAAAATGTTAAGTGGAGAAACCGATCCCTTTTACATGGTACGTCATCCACATATACAATATGTGTAACTCACACTGTTCTTTTATACTCTTTTGCAATTGATTTGACAGCCTAAACATGTCTAATGCAATATAAATAGACCATTCTTAACCAAGATATTTCAAACAAAACAAAATATATCCTTTTGAAATCAGTCACGCTGGTAAAACAAGTTCTCCGATTTATCAGCAGAGGGTTCTCCATTAGCCACCTTTTAAGGAAGTCAATCACCTCTACCTAAAAGAAAAATGGGAGGACTGGTAAAATTTGTAAACCTTCTTCAAATATTTTTGGGCAAGAAAGTGACTACGCATTACTGATTTATTACTAAAATAGTGGCATCCCGAGTAATAGAAAATAATCGATTATCTTGGGAAACCAAAATCTGTCACTGAAAATTGCAATTGACTTGAAAACTATACTTTTCGTTGGATTTTGCTGATGAAAGCTTGATATGATCATCGATGAGCATTTTAGCCATTGACACCAAAATTAGGAAAAAAAGTTAGATCATGTAGGTAAACAAAAGCTCTATTTTGTTTTTGTGTTGTTACAATTTATTGCCTAAAGGATGCTTGTAATATTGGTTTGGCTCTTTTGGTGGGTATTTATTCATTTATTAGTTTGAACAATTAACTCATCCTTCTTCAAATACTATAAACAATCAAATTTCATTGTACATGGACAAATGAGCGAAATTTAAAACAACCAAGATTTTTTTAATGTGAAGACAATAGAGAATTAAATAGATTTCAATGTGAAGCTTGTCCAAAGCATTGGGATAACAACACTATTCCAATATACTTTCTAACATTACCATCACCATTGACATCTCATAATTATCATTTAGTACTCAATTTAATTGCTAATCTCATAATTATTATTTCTATTATATTTCCCTAACGTGTCTTTTTTATCATTGGAGATGTCAATTATCACATTTTAACTTAGTAAGATTGCTTATGAATATGCCAGTCATACCTTCTATGACATTTTCAATTTTGTATTAAAAGATGTCACAGCATAGTAAAGGACCCTACTAATCTTTCCTCTCCATATTATTCTCTAGTATTTTAAATTACTTATTATAGTGCTTAAATCAATTGTTAAATACCATTGAAGCTAGTTAAAGGACATTATATCGCTTTATGTTATAACGTCACATGTTCTTTAACGAACATAAATTTATTTGGTGACTAGTATTACTTTACTGAAACAGCTCCAACCTATGATGATCAAATTATTTTTGACTTTGGGTTGAATATTAAGTCACACAAACAATCGATTGAGTTAAATTGAAGAAGTTTGGTAAGAAAGGGGCAAAACCTGAAAATTACATCGTTATTCTCTTCATAAAATATTATCTAATCTAATCCCTTAACAACAAAGGCAGCAAAGGTATTGGTGTCCTATCAATACTTGATTATCACCCACATTGTTGGGTTGGATAATCCAATCTACTAGCTAATCTACACATGCATTCCCTTCCTTAAAATTATGGAGAATCTTGACCTATTAAAAATGCTTGAGCATACTTCCAATATGAGAAATGAGTGTGCCACCAAAATAAAGCAATGAAGTTCTACATGATTGAAATCAACGTTTTTGTCATTATGTGACATCCTCAAAATTCGATCAAGATACAATAAAGGGTTTACTTCTATCAATATGCAATTAGTAGAATTAGATTTTGAATTGGTTTGTGAACCATTCAATAGTGTTAAACCTATTGGGAAAGGAAAATTAGGATTTCAATGCGCATGATCAGAGAACTCAAACATAGATTGACAATTCGACCATAATGGTCAATAAGAGACAATCTTAAGTCATTTCAAATCGATCAAGGAGCGGTTATAGATTGTTTTGATAATAGTATATAATTGGATTGTAGGTAATTCGCACGATTACTATATTAATTACAAACGACCCTAAACCAATTCCAAATGATCGTGTACTTCAGAATGAGCAATTGACCCCTCACGATTACATAACAACCAAGGATCATCCATGAATTGAAAATGGCTTAAACGAGTATTGATATCAAATCAACCACGGGTCGAACTCACGAAAACCCTAAAGGCCGCCCATTGGTTTTAATTATGCTAAAGTCACATTTGATAGATTTCAACCACAAATTCTAGTCCAGTTAAGGATATCATACTTAAGAGGATTAAGTGACCACTATTGGACATTGCTTCATAAAATTCCTTAATTATCGATAAACCCCGAATTCCTGGATAAATAAAATTACGCCAGAAATTGGAAGCTCAATGGACCTCACGCCCAATTAAAGGCCCATTAAGCTTGTTAAGGCTCAAATTGGATGAGTTAAGCCCAAGCCCAAGTTGTCAAGCCCAAATCCAAGCCTTATGTGTGTGAATAATGTGTGTATTGCTGGACCTTCACTGTTTTCCAATTTTATAGGGCTTTCTTATTTTCAAATCTTGCAAAACTTTCTTCATGAAAGTTGTTCAAAACATCTTGATCTACAACATACTTTAATTTCAGATTTTTTTAAGGTAACATGTTTGGTACGAAAGCATAATTTTTTACCCTGTGAAAACTACCCAATATAGTAAAAATGGTGACCTATTTGTATTCTCAATTTTTTTTAATAAATTTTTCCCTTTGGAATCTAAAAATGCTTCCTTCATAAAAGTGTCGAGGAAATCTATGTATACAATATACTAAAATTTTAAAGTATTTTATGAAGATTTGGATGTCGAAATGGGTTTTCATCTATGGTCATTGGGACTATTCAACAGACAAGATTGTGGGTTGTCTTTGGTGATTTGCTGCTCTTTATACAAAATGAATTAGGCTTGGATTCCTTCATAAAAAATGTTCTTTAAACTCTTTTCTAAAACATATTAAATTTTTATAATTTTTTGAATCTATTTGATAAAGTAATGATATTTATTCTGAAAATTACTCAAAACTATTCTTCACATTAGAGGGAGAGGGCCACACACCCAAGAAGTGGGTGGCCCAAGTAAGGGCTATGTACCCTCCAATCCCATCAAGCCATCACTGCAAAATCTTAGCATTTATTGCACTCAAGTACGTGAATAGTGCGTAATCTTCGAGAAATGACCGAATTGTCATCTCAATCAACTAAAGACAAAAGGACAAAGGTGAAATTGGACATGGTTGGACGCCCATGTGCAGTTGAAGAAGATGAATGACATCATTCCTACAAGCCTACCCTAAATCTATTCACTAAAGTACATATCTCTTTATTAATGGCTTGGATTTTTCTTCTTCAAGAAGCTTTCTTTTGATTGGTTAAGAAAGGTTCTAAGAGATTGGATGGGATGGGCATTAATGGGCAAAATTTCTCTCATTCTCTCTCCTTTCCTCCCCTCACCGGTCAACACCCCTCTTTCTCTTTCTTCTCTCATTTGTTCACTTTGGCTCTCACTCTCATCTTCTCTCTCCTTGCCATAGTCGACCACCCCTCACCTCCCTTTCCATCTCCATTTCAAGCCTTTTTCCTCTCATCTTCCTCTCTAGACTTATTGGAAATCGACCACCATAACCGCCACCCTTAAACCGCCCTTCACACCGTCGTTTCCATCGCCAAGTCGAAGCTTTGGAGCCGAGGAAGCTACTGTCCAACCCTTCACAGCAGCCCCCCCTCTCTCTCTCTCTTTGTTGGCAGTTTGGACACCGTCGACTGGGGAGGCCGTCTGCCGCTACCCAGGATGCTGTCCAACCCAGTCATGTGAGCTATGGAGGCGAGACTAGCAGCCTACCGCCACTATCCAGCCTTGCTGCTCCTCCCCCGACGTTTTTTAAAGCTTGAACTTGGGTGTGAGTGGCTTTCTAACCCTTGATTAGGGTTATTGTTGCATTTTGGAAGTAGTTTAGGGTGAGATCAAGGTTAAATGGTGCTTTGTTGATGCGATAAGTGAGTTTTATGTAATAAGTGATCATTGGGTTTCGATAGATTATCTCAATAGGTTATCGAGTTTGGGCGATAAGTTATCAAGGTTTGGGCGATAGGTTATCGAGTTTTGGACAATAAGTTATCGAGGTTTGAGCGATAGGTTATTGATATATGGACGATAAGTTATCGAGTTTTGGATGATAGGTTATTATGTTTAGGGTGATAGGTTATCAGCTTTTACTGATAGGTTATCACTTCTTGGCTCGATAAATTATCATTACGTGATAAGTGGTTATGCGATAAGTTATTAGGACATGAGATGTGGATTACAATAAGGTCTAAAGATATGTTAAAATGAGGTGATGAATTATTTTGTGATGATATGTAATGTGTGTTTCATTGCGATAATAATCCTAAGTGATAACTTATCTTGTTAGGTGGTAAGCAAATGTGATAGCTTATCCTAATTAGTGACAAAAAATTACGATAACTTATATTCTAAAATTGTTAAGTACTTGCAAAATATGATTTTGAAAGGTTATATGCTAAGGTTGTTTGATGTGATATTGTTATTGGATGTGCTTGTTCTTTGTAACGTTGTTTAATAACAATGGCAATGTATTATATGTATTCATTGGAAATGATTGTTACACATATACACATATGTTGTGTTCATTGTACATGGTCGACACGTGAGAACACCTCAAGCCTTTGAGACGAGATATGCGATGGTTCTTGGACATGCTATGAAGCACGCTGGGTCAAGTCTCTCTCTTGGGATTGGCGATATTGAGACATATCGTTCTCAAACCAAGTTTAATAGTAGATCGATGATCATGTCATAGTGGGCTGGTCATTTCTTAGTCTCAATACAATACTGAGACATATCATTCACAAGCAAAGTCTGGTATTAGGTCGATGATCATATCACAGCAGATTGGTCATTTCTTGGTCTCAATGTAATATTGAAGCATATTGTTTCCGATCCGGATTGGACTAAGACTAGCGCTCAACTAACATATCAAATCACGGACTCTCGTTTTGTACTTGGCATATCTTATTGATATACTTTCAATAGATCATGAGACACACTCCGCTTGGTACGCCATTGAGGCATTCATACTTAGCTAATGAGAAAGATAACAATGGACATGAGTGATGATGCGCTCATGTGATCATATAAAAACCCTGATATGTTTTATGCGGGGTGTGAACCCGTACTAATGCGTTTTATGTAAGTCAATATCCGATTAAGTTCGGATGCCCCAAGTCAACAAAATTTCCTTTGTGGATAGATTTTGAAACAAAACTCCTTATAGGAATGTCGTTCAGATGTGTTTACGCAGAACGATGTCGTGCTCGATAGAGCTGAGGGAGAGAGAGAGCAGGGCTCGTCGTAGCAGGCGTGAACAAGAGAGAGAGAGGAGTGGGAGAGACAATCGTTGATAGAGCGGGCCCCAGCGACACATGTCACTCATTGGACTTTTTTGCATTCAATATTTTCTCGACATGAGGTCCTATGTATTTAGGCGTTTAGGGATTTTTTTCCGGATAAAGGACCAACAACGAATGAAACAAATCAACAAACAGTAGGGGAGATGGCCGGCGTGATCATTAATGTCCTGGATCGTAATACGGGTTGAAGAAAATTGAAACCAAATCATGGTGAGGATTTTAAGGGACATATAGGAGTGATCAATGAGATAAAACTGATGGAGAAATCATGAGATACCTGTCCACCAAATATTCCCTTTTTAATTCCCTCTCTTTTCAAACCAGATCCGGTAAACCTCAATTGGCGCCACTCAAGAGAAAGATTATATGTGCGCAAGTCCGTGGTATATTGGTGCTATTGATGAAGAAAGATTTCTCATGCACTAGTTCATGGAAGTAACATAGGAAGATCGTGTAAATTGGAAGTGATGCGTGATTTAAATAAAATGTGAATGCAAATTATGATATTTTAGTTTATGGGTCAAGGTCGATCTCTAAGATTCTTATGCGATAAATAATTAAATGGGTAGGTGAAATTCAGAGGCCAAAATAACCAATATCACAACATTACTTGTTTGCTATTGTCTTAGATTACTTTCCTTTATTATGGCAGGAAAACAGACAAAAGAGCGTCAAAGAATTGAGATGAACAAATTGAAAATGAGAATGACAAGTTTATTACATCCTCAAAGAATAGATCTGGAATTCAAAAAATAAAAATAAAAATTCAAGCGAGCTTGTAATCTTCTATGGGGCGCAAGTAGGAGTATAGTGCTCTCTTCTACCGAAAAACCCTTTTCTTTTGCTCATCCATCCATTGATACAGTCGCTAATTAAGTAAAATCCTTCGCCCAATGATCGGTCTCATGCTTTTGTGGAGTCTTATCGTCAAGTCTGGCTTAATGAGCTCAACCAACAGCACGACGAGATCATTAATTAAATTAAAGCTGAGAAGGCCTGAGGCAAAGTGTTGAAGCGACTAAATGAGGCAAATGGGTGACACGGCATGGTGGGAAGCTCTCATAGAAAAGCTCAATAAGAAAGAGCTCTACCAAATGAAGGTGGAAGTGGAGGACCTTCAGTGGAGAGGTCCATCAATCAACAGATTCAAGGAGAGGCATTTGCATCAACATTTTCGAAAAACATTGTGAGCTTGTCTTCCTCGTTTTTTACTTGTCTCATCTCAATTCTCTGGCGACCTCTTGTCCGTCTCCCTTCCAAATTAAACATAGTATTCTAAAGTAGTTGCAAAATAATAAAGATATGATACTAATGTCATATTCAATGTTTGCATAACAAACCTAATGCACCTACTTATAGGGGGATAGTGATGTCAAATCTAGTATCTAATATTTTGGGATAATCTCTTCGAGCTGTCACCTTCCACAAAAAAGAAATTCAAGAAAAGTAAGAATTGTTCTGGAAGGTTGATTTATCAATATGGGCATGTAAATAACTATTTGTTACAACTTTAGGGCTCAACTCTGTATTTCTTGCCATATTTGCCTTTGAAACATAATCTCTATAAATGAGTATTTTATAATGAAAAGGCCAAATTGAAATTCGTATTTTGAGTAAGACATCTAAAACAAAAGGTCCATTGGAAGCACAAATAAATCTTTGTTGGCAAATAGAGGTATGAAATTACAACAAAGTGTGATGACTATATCTCGTTTTCATTATATGGCCAAATAATTAATTTGGATTACTCTGTGATAGTTCACTTGAAAGTTGTTACTGCATGTGATTCGAAGAGATAACACATAGAAATCACTTCAAACTTATAGTAGCTATCGGCAGAAGTACAACGCAAATGCCAAAACTTAGCGGGAGAAGACACTTAAGTGCCAAAAATTACAAAAGGTACATATAAGTGCCACTTTAAAAAAAAAAAAAAAAAAAAAAATTGGAACATTTCAATGGCAATTCCGATGAAGGGTTCTGAAAATCCTACATGTCATTTTTAAATAATTTAACACATCTACATAGCTTGCTGGAAAGCTGAGTCAACAAAAAAAGAGCCAAAATAATGTCATTTTGCCTATTATTTGAATTTTAATATAAATATTAATTAAAATTAATTTAAAATAGAAAAAAAGGAAGATGGCAAAACGCTTCGATGAGAGTTGTGCAAGCCTTGCTACGTTTTGCAATCTTCTTCCTCTTCTTTTTTTTTTTTTTTCTTTTTTTATTTAAATTTAAATTTAATTTAATGAATATTTATATTCAAATTCAAATCCGAGGTAAAATGATGTTATTTTCAGCTTATCTATCCACGTCAGTGTACAAAATGACATTGCTTTTGGCTTATCTAGCCACGTCAGCATATAAAACAATGTTTTTTTGTACTTGTCTCGCCAAAAAAACACCACATTAGCATTTTAGATAGAATTTATCGCCATTGGCACTTAAGTGACCTATTTTTCTTTAATTTTGGCACTTAAGTATACATTTCAGAACTTTTGACACTTAAGTGTCCCATCATATCAAATTTTAGCACTCCAGATATTTGCATCTCGGTATATATCAAAGTAGCATATCAACCTTTTGAAAGAATTAAATGTTCAATTAACATAAAAATCATGCTGAAATTTGAACTATCATTGCTATTTGTTATATGTAATAACAAACACTCTTTACTATATACGTTTTTGATAAACAAGATCGAATTAAGATAAGAATTATTTCACATTATATAGATTGTTATTTTACTAGTGATCAACTTCAATGAAGTGTTTTTTTTTCAAACTCACAATATTTGAACTTCTTTCCCGATTGCCTCTATGCCAATTTTAGTCTTTTGCCTTATTACTAAACAAAAAAATTGGCAATTTTTTTGTTATTTGGTTACAGCAATTATGTACTTTGAATTTTAACAAAATAATTTCTTAATTATGAATCTTTATCATGGATCAGCTTTGGACTGTTTTCGAAAAAAAAAAATTCTGGATAAACTATTTTCGGCTCTAAAGTTAAAGATATGGAGCACAACTTTCTGCTATATATTTTATATATCTTCCCTACACAAACTATATCATGTGATAGACAGTATTTATAATCATAAAATTAAATATCGACATAAGAAATTTGTTGGTACTTGAAGAATCAAGACAAAACAAATTCTTAAAACTCTTTTATATCTAAAAGTTCAAAATAATAGAAAATAAAAACGTTGTCCATGATAATTATGTTTTATAAGCATAGAAATGAATTTATGCTTGATAACTAGATCAATAATGCATTTATTTTCAAAATATTTTGGGACATATATGCTTCTAGTCCCTATATATTTGACCCAAAATTGAGCTTTCTTGGATTTTTTTTTTTTTTTTTCCTTTTTTGTGGTTGATGGTTTTCGCAGCACTTGAGTCTTACCACTAGATTCCCGTTAGTATAATACACATTTTGTCCTTTGACAAAGAATGGAATCTGTTGGTCCCTGTAATTTTTACCAAAACTCATTTGTCCACGTACTATAAAATCATTCAATTTAGTAATTGAAGAAGAATTACTCCTTCATTCAAACAAAAAGTAAAATTAAACCCATTAAAAGGGCCAAACTAAATAAGAAATGTTTAAATTTAGGCACTTAATTGTGATAATACATGGAAAGATAAAAAAAAAAAATTGTAAATATAATGATCAATTACTCCGCTATATACAAAATTAGTGACTAATCACTCGATAATGATGCATTTAAAATAATAATGCTATTCAAATATTTTTTTAGGATAATGAATGTAAGTAAAATCAACACAATTTCAAATAGTATCTCATCTTACTACCAGATACCAACATTTTAACTATGGAAACTTTCCCATATTATTGCATTATAGGAAAACTATGAAAAGTTTTCTAATCAACAATTCCACAAATATTGCACACTCATTCACCTGCATGATCATTTATTTATGCATTAGAAAAGAATAGATAAACGGTCATAATTAAAAAGTAGATTTTAACAAATAAAAATATATCTTAACATTCTTCATAAAAAAAAAATTACATCGGAAATAGGAATCTATTCCCTCTTAGGAACTAAAATATGCAGACTCAATCCTAGAGGAGCTTGAAAAAAAATTTGGAGAGAGAGAGGCGGGAGGGAGGGTTGGAAGGGCAGATCAAGTCAACATAATTTGATTTGTAAGACCTCCTCCGATTTATTCGAGGCACGTACATACATACTTCGGTTTGGTTGATATCTATTGTGGGAAGAATGGTTGATTTATACAGCCTCTGGTTAGCAACTATTAACTGCTGAAGTTAGAGATGTTTATTTGTAGCTTACCAAATTACTGAGTGGTCCTGTCGTATAAAAAATACTTTTAACAAAGTAGCGATTGCCTCGACTAATACGGACAAAATATATATGAACAATACAAATTAATGGTTATATGCATGTGTGCTACCATTACAATTTTCTAGAATTAGATGAGGAGAATGACATTTGATTGCTAAAGTTAGTGAATCTAGTTGGGAATGAGTTAGAAGATGTTTCATACTAGATATCGAAGTTCTTATCAGGTACACTTAAGTATGTTGTTACCATAAAATATTGAGTTAATGACACAAACTGTTATCATTCATAAATGAATAAAATCGATGATTTTTAAGGTGCATTTTAAAGTTAAAATACTTTTAAGGAGAGAGGTCTGCTCATAATTTAACAATAATGTCATTGTTGCAACTATAGAGCGTAAAGAACATGAGGTATACAGTATGGATAATGGTAATTTTTTGTATTTCGCATATCCTTTCTGTTGGCCGGATGACGAAAACTTTACCGAGTTAAGAAATTTCTCAATTTATTTAAATCTATGACTTTTGGAAATCCATAAAGAATTAACCTAATCTTTTTAAAAGAGCACGTACGACATGTACAACATTTATTGTGTTTAAGAGACAAAAATAACAAAAAGGTTGGCGTAGAAGATGCCCGCCAATTGTTATGCGGTAGTCAATTTTCCTGAGATATTAATCTGCATGATAAGCATCGATTAAAATTTAATAACATGTTTACACTAATGTATTTCCATAAGTTGCATGATATCCAATAGATGGTTGGAGATGGTAAAAATAAAAATCATAAATGAAAATTATATGTTGTGTTCTAAACACGATCAGCAATATTCATATTCATCTACGTAAATATTCGAGAATACTTAATCCTCCATTTACTAATTAGAGTTTATTTAATCAAAAAGTTCTCTTACTTGCTCGTATATATATTGAGATTGATGCAAATAAGGGGTCTGAGGGGGCCTCTTCCGCGGCGATTGAAGAAACCGAGGAAGTCAACCGTCGGTTCCCCAACAGGCACAACGGCAGCCCCGCCTCGCACAGATTATTGCTTTCGATTTGATTCATAATTTCCACCAGGTATTCTTTTTTGTACCTTATTCGCAATAGCTATATTTCAATTTTCTTGTCTGTGAGGTTCTCTCATCTTAGGTACAAATAAAATACCACTGGACGGTGAATTAATGTAGCTCTTGATTTGACATTTCCAAGGGTTTCTCTTATTTGATCTTTCTCCTAGAATTGATGTAGCTCCTTGATCGCTTTGATTAATGAAACTCCACAAATTCCGCCGGAGCTCGTCCATTTGCCCGTTCATTTGGTTTAGCTCTTCCTAGTTGAGCTCTTCAAAGGGAGCTTCCCACCATTCCTTGTCGTTCCGTCCTACAAAGTGTCTTCTCAGCTTCGACTTGCTCAATGAGCTCATCGTGTTGTTGATTAAGTCATTAGTCCTCAGTCAGTGATCGGACTCAGCCAAAGTGTCCACACCATCATTTTGCGAGGGTATGGGTTGAAGAATTCAATTGCAGTCAAGTTGATAGATGGATGAGTCCCATGTCCAAGCCACGAAGGGTTAAAAACTCACTTGCCTTTTTATACGTAACAAAGTTACGTTTGGAGAATGTGAGGAGTTTATCTTCGTCATTTTCAATCTGTCTCATCTTGATTCTCTGACGTCCTCTAGTCCTTCTTTCCGACATGATCAAAGACAATAATCTACAATAATTACAAGATGGTAAAGTTATGATCAATGTCAAATTCAGTAGGAGCATAATGAAAAGGATGCACCAATTTATAAGGGGGCGGAATATTTAGGTGGACATGGGTAAAATGGTGGAAGACTTCATAAATACTAGAATTCAAAATCCATCTTTAAATAGAACTTTGATCTCCCTTATCCCAAAAATCACCTAAAATCTTGGCCACCGCAGCTAATTACAGTGAAGCAGAGTGCATTTGCCAGTGGATAGCAAATTTAAGAAAATATTTCAATTGTCCAAGAGGTGCTACATTAACTACGAATCAAGAAAATAAAGAAACAATTTCAGGTTGTGCTTTAACTGCACATGTGAAAAGCTTATGTCTGGACAAAAGATGTTTGGTCAAAGAAAATTATACCTGATCCACTGTGTCCCTTCTTCTTTGTCTCTGGACAAAAGATATATGGTCAGATCCACGAATATAGATTTCGGTCTCGAGTCAAGGCCTCTCCATAATGGATATGTCGCTTTTAAATTACAGTGAGTACCTCAACAGACTTACCATCCCTTGATCTAGTGGTCGTGGTACCCTATCACGTTTGGAAGGCAAGGAACAAGCTCATCTTCAAGGTTATCAAACCAGATCCAAAGAGCATCAACGGACTCCGAACATGAAAAGGAATTTCTTCATGTGGTACTTGAAAGGAAAGGAAACAAAAGGAAAAAATTAAACAATCCACCTACGACCTGGCTCTCACTGAAACAGGGAACTTTGAAAGTTAACATTGATGGCTTGGATGGAACAACCACAAGGCCATCTTGTTCATGTGTCCGACTTCCCGTGGAAGCTGAGCCAGAGATATGGTCGCTTATACTGAGGGTTGGATTTGCGCTTCAAGCAGAAATGTTATCTATTTTCAAAACCCTCATATTTCTTCTCGAACGAACTGAAGGAACGTAACTCTTCTTATCAATTTTGGTGAAGACTTCACTCGGAAAATATCACCAACTTCTCGAGACAAGCACGTGCTTGTCAGAATGTCAAACTCTGCTTATCAAATCTTCAGATTTCCATTTAGCCAACTGTCCAGGAGACACACATCCAGTAGAGCGCTGGGTTGTCAAAGCCCATATCCATGGAGCAAACATTGAACCATGAGATTAATAATAACTTAATTAAGCATAACACAATTATTAAGAGGAATTGAAGTTATTAGATTGGATAGACAAACGGTATGTTTGCTTGAATGAAAGTGTTTCTTAGAAATTAGCTTTCCAGACTTTCATTTTTTGATTTGTCAAAAATGTCTAGTTAACTGAAAGTACTTTGTAGTCAACAAAATTTTCATGCATAAAATTAGGAAAGTGAATTCCTATATCTTAAGAGGTGAAAACACTTTCCGAAATTACTCCCCTCGATTTTTAATATTTTACTTTTATTTTATCTAAAATTTATTTTATTTTTTTTTTTTCTTATTTACTTTTCTTTCCTTTTCTTTTTTTCCTTTTCCCTTTGCCAATCATCGGGCCTCAGTGATGACCAGTAATTGGCCACAAGTGTGGGTTGGCAAGGTCGAGCCTTGCTTGTGGCTTGTCGCCAGCCATTGTCAAGGCCCGGCAACTAGCGGATAAATAAGGAAAAGGAAAAAGAAAAAAAAAAGAATAATTTTAAAAAAAATTCAATTTTGTTTGGTTTAAGATAGAGACATGAGATTGAAATTATTTTCCAAATAAGATCCAAATATCAAAAAACATTTTCAATCACGTATTACCAGATAAAGGAAAACTATCCATTTTGCTGAAATGATTTTCCGAAAAGCATTTTCCTTTATTTTAAAGTTTTCCCCAAATAAATACACCCAGAGATAAAAATTTAATGGAAAAACAAAAAACAATGAATTGTGGCTACGAGGCGTCAAAGACAATGTAACTCAAGAGGCTATGGACTGCGGAGAGGATCGAGACAGACACCTAATTCATCATACTGACAAGCTCTGGCATAAGGGAGGTAAGTTCCTCAAACAAAATGTCAATACTCTCACCATTTATATGTTCTTTATCAGCATCAATCATGGAATAAGTTTCTACTGTGTATTTCCCTTTGCTCTACCGAAAGTAATCATTCGCAAGGCTATGGTCATTTTCTTCTTCCTGTTTTCGCAGGCTTGCTCATATGCGTCTCTTGTTTTCTCTAGGCGATGAATAATCAAGAAGCTGTGAATCTGGTCAGGCACATAGAGAGCCCACAAGAAGCATCTGAGTGCCTGGCGAAGGAGGCCTTGACCAGGATGAGCGAAGGCAGCATTTCTTGCTTGTTGCCTCGCTTCGAAAGACTTGTAAAATTTTGTCAAATCCTAATTGAAGATGATTTCGAGCTTGTGATGAAACACTTGACGATGTGAGAAGTGATCTTGTTTCAGAGTAACATTTCGGGCAGATTGTTGTTTCAACCTCTACCATCATTTTGCTACAGATGGAAGGCAAAGAGTGATAATGCTCGGCTTGATGCACTATGGTACAAAACGAGTTTAATATCGATACTCCTGGTGAGTAATAAGGTATCATTTCATTTAGATTAAGCAATCAAAAGGCTCAAAAACTAGAAGCACGTAATTGAGAACTCATCAGCATATCGTGTAACAATTTCATGCCCAGATCAGCTTTCCGATATATACCTGGTTCTTCCGATTGACATCGGCTTCTAGCGATGGATGCCACCTCTTCCCTAAATGAGATTAATCGTTCATTTTAATGCAATAACACCTGCATACTAGTTAAGGTGCTGCCTACTAATGCTGAACGAATTAAGTAATGCGGTCGATCTGATGCTAAAGTTGAGTAATAGATGGGCAATGTTCTTTTACCACATTTTATCTTTCGGTATTCTAATGCTTCCATCTCTCACAATACCAGTGTTTCTAATGCTTCTCTCTAATTACAAGGTGCATGGTGCTCCTGACTGTTTATTCCAGGCAAGTGTTCGATAGCCACTTTATCTACTTCACATGCTATGGAAGGAGTACTCGGCGCAAATGTATGTGGGATAGATAATGAGAATAAATCAAACGTATAGAAAGACACTTTGGGATAGATAATCAGAATAAATAGAAGTATTTTTTTTTTTTGGAATATTAAAAATTTAGTTGAATATATCAAATATTCCATTTTTTTTTTTTTTTATATATATTTATACATATAACAAAATACACCGAAAAGTTCAAAAAAACGTATATATAAAGAAATGGATAATGTATTCGGTCAAATCGGGAAATAAAAAATCTGTCATTGCTGTAGAATAAGATTGGGTCTTGCTTGCACCATGACACGACAACAGATCAGTCAGCCTAAACTTGGACAACGCTCTCATAAGTTACATATGAATGGATTCATCAGCCCCCTTTACAAAAGCATAATTTATCTCTAATTGTTCTAGTAATATACTAAAATGTGGAGATACGCACATTCATACCATCACTTAGCATACGTATTCAGTAAGTCTCTGTCCGAGCCATCGCGACGTGACAAGCAGCATTTATTTATTTGATCGGACCACTTAGCAATTTTGAAGCTACCAATTCATCTTTCTTGCTTTAGCATAATGTATTTGGTTATTTCATTTGGACCATTGACCATTTCGCTAAAGTAATAAATGCGTTTTTTTGGCTTTGGCAACTAACATCATTTCCATATTTATTTTTTGATAAATAAAGGGGTAGAGCCCTAAAATTATATCATTAATCTCCTAATCAAACATAATCTAATCTGATTTCCTAATAATAAAGAAATCAAATCTATTGATGGCTTATCTAATACATAATTATCACTCACATTATTGGGTTGGATATAAAGGCATTGGTTTATCAATCAAGGAAGAAGAATATGGAGATATCAATCAAAATTCAATCAAAATCACAAGCTGATTCTTGGATATGCTAAAATCAAGGGTTGACAACTCTTGTGATATAATGAGCTCTTCATTTATTTGTGGGGAAATGCTCCGGTAATCTCATTTCAAAGGTTTTAGTATTATGTTTGTTTTATGGATGATTATATGCGATATACTTGGTTGTTTTCCACTATGGCAAAAACCCGCCTTTTATGAATGCTTTCTCAATTATGAGAAATATTTGGAAAGAGAATTTGGAAAATATATTAAAATCTTTCAATCTAATGGAGGAGGAAAGATCAATTGAGTAGATTTCTTACTTTATTTGCAAAAGAATGGCATTATTGATCAAGTATCTTGCCTAAATACTCCAAAGCATAATGGAGTTGCTGTGCGAAAACTTAGGCACATAAGTGAAATTGGCTTGACTATCCTCCATCAAAGTGAAATATCTAAAAAGTACTGGGTGGAAGCCTTTCAAACGGCATTATTTCTCTTGAATAAGCTTCCTACTAGGGTGTTAGGCATGAAATCACCATATGAATTCTTATTTGGCATAAAAACAAATTATAATTCTTTGCGAGTTTTTGGTTGTTGGTGCTTTCCTTATCTTAGGGACTACACCAAAAACAAGTTCGATGCTTGATCGTTATCATGTGTGTTTCTCGGTTATAGTGATCATCATAAGGGATATCGATGTCTCTATCCTCCAACTGGTCAAATCTACATTTCATAACTTGTCATATTTGATGAAACTGTAATTTTTTATCTTGTGCCCAGCTCATTATTTCAAGATCAAAGTGATGAAGTGGGGACCTCTAAATTTATAAGCTGGCCAAATCAAGACATGATGGTGTTAGATTTGGAATTTTCACCTTTGTATTCACAACAAGGTGCGTTCTCTAGTCAACCACAAGATGACTAATCAAATTCCGCTACCCATGATACTTTTCACAAAAATAACATTGATGGAGGTGAATCACATCTTCGCAAAAATCATGTTGAAATTGGTGACTCATCAAGTGCTTCAATTATTAATCCATGCAATTTGGCAAATGAAGATTACTCTATGGATGCCCTTACCGATTCTTCAATAGCATGTTCACCCACTCCAAATCATTCAATGATTACTCGAGCACGTGATGTTATTGTGAAGCCTAATCCAAAATGTGCCAATTTACATATGATGGATTTCTATATTGAAGGAGCCAAACAATGTATGTTCTGCTTTGAAACATCTAGGTTGGTCAATGGCAATGAAAGAGGAACCGGAGGCATCGCATTGGAATAAAACTTGATTGCCAAGGGATGTGCTCAAGTAGTAGGAGTAGATTTCCTTAAGACTTTCTCACCAGTTATTTGATCAGGAAGTATAAGAACAATCCTCACCATTGCTACTGTTAAAGGTTGGATTGCCAAACAATTAGATGTTAAAAATGTCTTCTTGCATGGTTTTCTATCGCAACATATTTATTGGAGCAACCACCAGGTTTTGAGGACAAAAATCATTCATCTTATGTTTGCAAACTAGAGAGGGCTTTGTATGGCCTTAAGCAAGCACCAATAGCATCATTTGATCGCTTTAGCTCGTTTCTTTTGCAGCATTGCGGATCCTTTGTTGTTTATTAGAAAATCAGATCTTGGAATTCTAACACTGCTTTTATATGTAAATGACATGATTGTTATAGGTGATAATTCGAGATTGCTTGATGGGCCCATCTCCACATTGAGTAGTGAATTCGCAATGAAGGATATGGGACCGTTACACTATTTTCTAGAAGTGGAGATTAGGATATTCTCTGGTGGCCTTTATTTATGCCAACAACAATATGCTTTGTCAATTCTTAAACGTGCACAAATAGAGGGTTGCAAGCCATTTTCCACAC
The DNA here is from genome assembly GCA_014182395.1 of Eucalyptus sp. ANBG9806169. Classification (NCBI taxonomy): domain Eukaryota; kingdom Viridiplantae; phylum Streptophyta; class Magnoliopsida; order Myrtales; family Myrtaceae; genus Eucalyptus; species Eucalyptus sp. ANBG9806169. The sequence goes on from CM024577.1 coordinate 26,275,137, forward strand.
CTATGGCTATTAGTTCTCATTCTAATATGGATCCAAAACTATTTTCGGATCTTACACTATATCAAAGTGTGTCGGAGCTCTTTAATATCTCTTGATTGCACGGTCAAATATTTCATATGCAATCAATTTTCTTTGTCAATTCATGCATCAACCTATTGTGAGTCATTTTGAAGTTGTGAAGCACATTTTACGTTAGTTAAAGGTACAATGGATTGAAGCAAGCAAATCATAAGCCAACTTTGGACTTGTATGTCTTTTGTGATGTAGATTGGGTAGGTTGTTGCTTGACTTGACAATCAACTATTGGATTTTGTACTTTCCTAGGTAGCAATTGTCTATCATGGAGTGCTAAGAAAAAACAAATATTTGCTCGATCTAGTGCCTAGGCAAAGTATTATGCAATGCCATCAATAGTTGTAGAGATTACATGGATATCATTCCTTTTGAGAGATTTGGGGTATTCATCTCTCCAGTCTAACAATATAATTTTGTGATAATATCAATGCACTTTATGTGTTGATTAATCTAATGTTCCATGCAAGAACTAAACATATTGAATCAAATTATAATTACATGCGAGAAAAAGTGGCTTTTGGAACACTTGTCACTAAGTAAGTTCTATTTGTGCATCAAATAAGTTGACCTCTTCACTAAACTATTGTCTAGAATTACATTTGGAAACTTATGTCACAAATTGGGATTCAGGAGTCTCCTATTGCCAATTTAAGGAGGAGTAAAGGTACTGAATTTATTAATCAAGGAAGAAGAATCTAAAGATATCAACTAAAATCCAATCAAAGTCACAAGCTAATTCTTGGAGATTTTAGCATCAAGGGATTGATAACTCTTATAATATAATAATCTCTTCCTTTATTATTTTTCATTGTTATATTATTTCTTTATGAAGTGTAACATTTCTAATATCTATATACAATGGAAATCATCTTAATAATTGTACATTGAGATCAAGAATCAAACACTTTTGTTCTTTCAAGATAACCCAATTTGCTAGCATCATTCCCATATTTCAATTTCTTAAGATATCAAACGGCAAATCTGGTCATAAATGGAATCTTTTACAAAATACAAATTTATAACTCACACTATTGTTTTATACTTTGAAATTGATTTGACAATATAAATATATCTATTACTACATAAATAGACCATTCTCAACCATGGCGTTCCGATCAACACAAAATATTTCCTAAAAATATTCATATCGTTCCAACAAGTTCTTCAATGTATCAGCAAATATTTCTCCATTACCTCTTAAGGAAGTCAGTCACCTCTACCTAGAAGAAAAATGGGAATACTGGTAAAATTGGTAAAACTTCTTCAAATTATCATTGAAGAAGTCCAGTTAAACGACATTATGATGCTTTATGTTAGAATATGACTTATTCTCTGACGAAAATAAATTTATTCGGTAACAGGTTTACTTTATTGAAACATCTCCAAACTATGATGATATATATATAAACTTGGAGAGGAATATGAAGTCACACAAATATCCATTTCCGTAAGCTGGTGAGTAAGTTATATTATTCTCACAATTTATTGCTAAGTAAGAATTCTATTGTAGATTGAACTTATACTTTTGCAAGGGATTTTATTTTTCAAAAGTTGCCAAAATCAATTGCATAATTCCCCTGGTTTAAAATTTTCTGAACATTAATGGATGAAATATTCAACGGCATTGAAAGCACAAGAAAATTGTACCGAAAGCATCCCGAAATAGAAAAAAAAAATTACTTTCATGTTTTCCACTACATATCTCAGTATGTACAAGATAGAGTCATCTTGATTTTCATGCACATTATAATATTCATTAGTATCCAAATTATGATTAAGATATTCATATCCATAACAATAAATAAACTTACAATTATTTCATCCATTTTTTCCGAAGTTGACAACCGAAAGAGACTATCCTACAATGGCTCATACTAGATACATGTATTTTCTCTCTAATATCTCTGCATTAGCTAATATTACATCTGTACTTGTTTGTTGCAGCCTTATATTACTTTCTTTGATTGTGGCAAGAAGACAGACAAGAGGGTGTCAAAGAACTGAGATGAAACGAATCGAAAATGAGGGTAGTAGGCCTGTTACATTCTCAAAGCATAAATATAGTATATACAAAAAAGCAAGTGAACTTGTGACTCTCTGTGGGCCGAAAGGGTGCTCTCTTCTGCTGGAAATCCCTTTTGTTTTGCTCATCCATCCATTGATACAGTCGCTAATCAGTTCCTCAACCAAAATCCTTTGAGCCATGATAGGTCTCATGCCTTCATTGAGTCCTATTAATCAAGTTCAGATTGATGAGCACAACCAACAGTACAATGAGCTTGTTAATCAAATCAAATCAAATCTGAGAAGACACAAGGCAAAGTTTTGAAGAGACTCACCGAAGGGAAAAGCCATGGGGCATGGTGGGAAGCTCCCATTGAAGAGCTAAACCTGAAAGAGCTCAACCAAAGGAAGGCACAAATGGAAGACCTTCGGCGGAGCTTGCGGAGGTCAACCAATCAACGGACTCGAGGAGAGGCATCCACGTCCTTCGAAGGACGGAGTTCGAGTTAGAGAAATAATCCCTTCACAGTAAATGTGCACGAAAGTACTGCTCCACGTACTCCCGAATATGATAATAAGGACGTACAAGTTTCATCGATAGTGTTAATTTATTTTCATATGTGCCTTTTTATGATTTTAATTGGTATCTTTTGTAGACAAGAGATTATGGATGGCGTTTCATGTCTTGACACATTTTCTTATGCTAGTGCTTAACTTGTAATTAGACTAACAAATATGTGGCAAATTTAACGGAGGAGGGAGTGCAGTTCGGAAAATTTGTCTTAAACCGCTTTGGAACAGTTGTGTCTTGGAATGCTTTAGTACCACTAATTTGTCTTTTGTTAATTAAAAAGGTTCTCATCCCCTTGGATTATTTGTGCTTACTTTAGGTACATTACCGCATTCCTTATGTAAGTTTCTTTTTGAAATGACTGAAAAGGAAGTGCCATTCTTGTTTGGTTTTATTACTAATGTCCCTATTGTTGACACATAAACTTTTGTCAAAAAAAAAAAAAAATGCACACTTTTTTTTCTAATTAAATTAAAAATAACTAATAGTAAAAGGAACAAAATAAAATAAAATGAAAAAACGAATAATTAAAAGAAAAGGAGAAGAGAAATGAGAAGGGGAGAGAGTCCAAAAAGGAAGCCTTCGGTGGCCCAATTGAGTTCAACCCGTCAACGCATATCATGTTGGCGTACTTTATAATCGAACAGCCTCGACCAAAATAAAAATCAAAATCAAACAGCCCAAAGGAAGCCTATTGCTGCTAAAAAGAAAGGAAGCCCATCGACTGAGCCCACTACTCCAATTTAACTAAATTCGTTTTGCATAGGCTCGAGCCCATAAAAGAGTGGAGGCCCATGAGAAATCAAGCTTTATTTTTATTCTAAATGATGGTTTTCTATGGATAGGATAATGTACGCTTGTCATTAGGAAAATATAAAAACATTTTCCAAAAAATTATAACTTATATTGCTTATAAAAATGAATAATGAAATATTATCATTTATAAATCTGTTTAGGCATAAATTGTTGTGAATGGTGAAAACATTTTTCGTTGACTACTTTTTAAGGGATATAACCGATCTATTTTGGGAAAAAAAAATTCATATTATTCTATTTCTTCAAAACAAATGGACCCTAAATAAGCGTTGTCGGCCACTTGTCATTGAGAAAAGGAAAATTCTGTGTGTTCAGATTTCCAAGAAAATATATATCCAAACCCTACTTGAAAAACTTGAAACTATTGACGAAAGAAAACGTCTTAAAAGTACGTGATATGTAGTAATATTATCCATAATAACTATCATATATAGAATATAAATAAAAAGACTAAGCAAACAAATAAACAAATGCCATTTTCCCCAAAACTTGTCCACTCTTATTGTCATATCTGGGCCGAAAATTTGTAGTAATATGGAACATAGTAAAATCATCCATAACCTCTTATCAAGGTAAGATACAGCTTAAAAGTCCATATAAGTACACATGAAAATGAACTGCAATGATCAGTCATATTTGTCTATCTTTATTGTCACAGCTGTGAGTTGTATCCTCATGCAATGGTTGCTGATGGATTGTTTCTCTGATTTGAAGTCTCTCCTTCGCTTGATGGAGCTCCTCGATTCCTTACAGTGATTGAACCCTGCAAATTCTCCCGAAGCTCCACCATTCGTGCCTTCATTTGCTTGAGCTCTTCCAAGCTGGGCTCTTCGATGGGAGCTTCCCACCATCCCTCACCGTCCCGTTCTTCAGTCATTTGCTTTAGCGTTTTACCCCGTGCCTTGTCATCATTGACTTGATCAACGAGCTCATCGTGTTGTTGATTGAGCTCATCAATACGGAGTCTACGATAGGACTCCACCAAGTTGTTGACACCGACAATTTGCGGATGATTTCGGTTGCGAAATCGGGTTGCAATTGAGTCGATGGATGGATGAGCAAAAGAATAGGGTTTTCCGCTAGGAGAGAATATTGCTACTCCCACCTCGGAACCACAAAGGGTCACAAGTTCGCTTGCTTTTTTGTAGATACCAGATCTACGTTTGGAAAATGTGATGAGCTTATCTTCCTCATTTTCAACCTGTTTCATCTCAACTCTTCGACGTCTTGCTGTCCTTCTTCCTGCCATGACTAAAGACAATATTCTAAGACAATTACAAGATAGTCTAGTTATGATAGTAATGTCAGATTCAGAATGAGTTTAATGAGAATGAAGCACCTATTTATAAGGGGATAATGACGTCAAATCTAGCATGAGATGTTTTGGGAAAATATTTTCGAGCTGTCACCTTCCACAAAATATGTTTTTTTCGAGAAAGGTAAGAATTGTTTAATGGAAAGGTTGATTTCCCAATGCGTAGAAGCAAATAAATGTTTTTCTTACTATTAAGGCTCAACTCTATATTTCTCACCATATTTGCTTTTGAAAAAAAGGTATTTGTATTTTGAGCAAGAGATCCAAACATAAGCTCCATTGGAAACACAAATTGGGAAAAAATCTTAAGTTGGAGAATCAGGATTTCAAGATGACAGCAAATTGTAATGACTATTTGTTGTATTCAGTATTCACTATTCATTGTTTGGGAATTATGTATTGCCAAAATACTTAATTTGGATTGTTCAATAATAGGTCAATTGATATTTGTTACCATGTGTGCTTCAAAGAGATCTTACATAGAAATACTTTTTTTTTTCGGTCAGTACATAGAAATACTTTAAACATATGGTAAATAATACCAAAGTAGTGTATCGACTTTTTGAAGAAAATAAATTATTGATTAACATAGAACCTTTGTTGAATTTTATATTATCCTTTGCTAATTATTGTGTACAATGGGAAAATGCTCTCTCGTATGAAACTGTCTAGATAAACAAGATCGACTTAAAACTATTTTAGTTACCTAGATTGCTAGTTTACAAATGATGAATCCTAATGAGGTGTTTTTATTAAACACAAATGATTTTGGCTTTCTTCCCATATTGCCTCTATGCCAATTTTGGTCTTTTTCCTTATTACTAGATAAAAACTTAAGTAAAATTTTATTGCCATTTGCTCACAAGAATTATGTGTTATATAAACTTCTAATCTTGTCATAATAATTTATTAAAAGGATAATTATAAAAAAAAAAGTCATAAACCTATTATATGAATACTAATTTAGTTATAAATCTTTTAATATGACAAATTTAGTTTTAAATCTATTGACAATTTGCCAATGTAATTCTTCTTATCAATTTTTGTAGACAATTGCCAACATGAATGCCGACTATCTATGAAGCATAGCCAACATTGACGTGGATGATTTTTTGTATTTGTTATATTTGAATGAATTTTTATAATTTCTTAAAATTTTTATCCTTTTATTTTCCTTATATATATAGTGGAGGAAGAAGTAAAAAAAAAAAAGGATAATAAAAAAGGAAACAAATTCAAAATTCAAAATTCAAAAAATACAAAATATTGTCCACATCAGCGTTAATCGTGGTATATAGGATGCCTACATCCACGTTAGTGATTGTTAGCAAAATTGGCAGAAAATGACTATATTGGCAAATCGTAAAAAAGTTTAAAACTAAATTAGTCAAATTGAAAGGTTTTCAATTAAATTGGCATTCATACAATAAATTTAAAACTAATTCCGTAATTTTCCTATATCTTAAATATGAAATTCTTGAATTTTTTATAAGAAAAGTTTCAAGAGAAATTGCTTTTAGTTCTCAAGTTAATGATGTGTAGCATAACTTTTGCGCATGTATCTTACATATCTTTACTATATAAATTGTATGTTGTAATACAGACAGTAGTTATAATTAAAGATGCGACTATCAATACTGATGTTATAATATGTACACAAATTAAGATGACTATATAATATATAACATTAGTATCGTGAATTATTGAAAAAGAAATTTGTTTTTACTTGAGTAATGAAGACAATACAACGTTCTTGAAATTATTAAAATATACTAGATGTACCAAAATTTTCATACGACACTCATTTTAATGTCGAATTTTTTATTTTATTTTTACGGATCACTTGAATGTCACTTTTGTCAAAAAAAATGATCACTTAAGTATTATCAATAGTGACGCTAGGATTCCAACGCAACAATATATTTTCATTTCTAAAATTTTTAATAGACATTAGACGTGCCATAATTTTCATACAGTACTTACTTTTGTGCCATAACTTTTCAACAAATCATTTAAATGCCACTTTTGTAAAAAAAAAAAGGACGATTGTTTAAATGTCATCATTGATTTGACACTCTAGAAATCCAATGTAACAATATTTTATCATCCTTTTTGGACTGATGAGGCTCGTTGTGCTCTAAATCAGCATAAATGCCCTTAACGACATTATTCAACATGCTGGCCCCAAATTTAAACCTTAATTTGGGCAAACCAAGTCATTTACGTTCTTCTTCAAACCCCAATTCGGACTAGGGCAATTATGGGCAAAACTAAGAGTTGAATCTTGCAATGAAGAGCAGGGCTAGGACAAGCGGCTCAAGTTCGCTTCGACAAACCTAAGACAGAAGGTGAATCTTGTAATGGAGGAACAGCCAATCGTGCCTCGAGCCAATCCATTGCTTCCCATGCCGACCAAGTATATGCAAAATGATTATCGCTGAAACTTATTGCTCTGCTGTGAAATTTCTTAGGAAAATATGCAATAACATAAAATGTGCCTATTACGGGGTTCCCTTGGTCACCAAAAAAAAAAAAAAAAAAAAAAACATGAAATGTACCTAATATGTACCAGTTGCCACCCAGTTTCCGACCTGAACCCAGCAAAACAGATTAAGTTAACGTAATATAATATTTGAGAGAGCAGTCAATTTAAATTATTCACACAATCATATGCGTTCAACTAAGCATGCATGAATTAATTCATGACAGAGAAAAAAAAAAAGAAACTATTGAACTTATATATCAATTAACGTTGCCCACGAAACTCTAATCATTACACAAGCAGTCCCGCCATTCTCACACAAGCCAATTTGAAATTTGTATTTTGAGTAAGACATTTTTAAGATTTGAAGATTACAACAAATTGTAATGACTATTTCTTGTATTAATAGTTTAAGAAATTTGTTTATGGTCACATACTTAATGTGTTTACTCTATAACACGTCACATGAAATTTGTTATGTATGTGCTTCGAAGAGATAATACCTAGAACTCATATCAAACATATGGTAGAAAATATCAAAGTAGCATATCGACCTTTTGAAGGAATTAAGTGGTCAATTAACATGAAGATTATGCTGAAATTGTCATTTACTACTTATTGCATATAATAAGAAGATACTCTTTCATATAAAACTATTTTGCTAAAGAAGTTCAACTTAATAAAAAAACTATTTCACATGATCTGCCTGGCTAGTTTACAATTGATGAATTTTAATGAGGCGTATTTGATCAACTGACATCGGGATTTCTTTCCTTATTGCCTCTTTGCCAATTTTGGCATTTCTCCTTATTACTAAAGAGAAAATATAGTTTTATTCCAAGATCAAAATGATTAACAAGTACAACCATGACGTGGACCGACCCTAAGATTCAGCAGCAAAACAAAATAAAGCTTCGTGTTTTTTCCAAATTATGGTTTTCTAAGGATACGATCACCTAAATCCAAGGAGTTGCAGGCCACTTATCTTTGAGAAAAGAAATTCCTTATGTTAGAATTTTCAAAGAAAACAAACGTCTAAACCTATACATGAGACAGATTTTGGAGAATTGCGCTCGCTAACATGTGAAACTTGACACATGTTGTACTAGTCTATTCTGGCTTGTAAGTCGGCCTTTAATAATGTCTTAAAACACAAATCAAAAGATCAAAATGAGTATACAAGAAAACAAATTTCTCCATTCTTATTGTCATATCTGGGCTGGAAATTTGTATTAGTTATATCATATTCCAGTACATCAAATATCTATAGTAAAATCATCCATAGCATCTTATCAATGTGAGATACAACTGAAAAGACTAAATAAGTATTACGCATGAAGATTAAACATATTGTTTCTCTGATTTGAACTTTCTCCTTGGATTGATGTAGCTCTTTGGTTCCTCTGATTAATGGAACTACACAAATTCCGCTGGAGCTCCAACATTCGCGCCTTCATTTGCTTGAGCTCTTCCAAGTTAAGCTCTTCAATGGGACCTTCCCACCATTGCTCATTGTCCCGTCCTTTCGTCACTCGCTTTAGCATTTCACCTCGCATTGTGTCGACTTTTATTTGATCAACGAACTCATTGTGTTGTTGATTGAGCTCATTAATTCGGAGTTGACGATAGGACTCCACCATGGTGTCAACACGGTCATTTTTCAGATGGTTTTGGTTGAGGAATCGGTTTCCAATTGAGTCGATAGATGGATAAGCAAAAGAGTAGGGTCTTCCGGTGGGAGAGAATATTGCGATTCCCACCTCTAAACCACAAAGGGTTACAAGCTCGCTTGCTTTTTTGTAGATGCCAGATCTACGTTTGGAAAATATGTTCAGCTTCTCTTCCTCATTTTCAATCTGTCGCATTTGGATTCTCTGGCGTCCTCTTCTCCTTTGTCCTGCCATGATTAAAGACCGTAATCTAAATAATTACAAGATAGTAAAGTTATGATAGTAATGTCAAATTAAGTGTGAGCATAATGGGAAGAATGTACCTATTTAAAAGGGGATAACAATGCCAAATCTAGTATGCAAGGTTTTGGGATAATCTCTTCGAGTTGTCACCTTCCACAAAATATATTTTTCAGAAAAAGTAAGAGTTGCTGGATGGATATAGGCTGCTTTTCCACTTTGTGCAAAAATAAATGTTTTCACGTTTTTAAGACTCAATTCTGTATTTCTCACCATATTTGCTTTTGAAGAATAATCTCTATGAACGAGCATTTTATAATGATAGATCCAAATTGCAATTTGTATTTTAAGTTAAACATTAAAACGTAAGCTACAGTGAAGCACAAATTGGGCAAAAATCTTAGTTTGGAAATTAAGGTTCCATTTATTTTGCGAAAAATGAATGATATAAAAAATATTTTCCTAAAATTGATTGCTTGTATCCTTTGAAATAATTACTTAATGAAAAATATTTGCTGAAGTTATGGCACCCTATACCTATCCTGATAAAATAATGGACAACATTGAATGCACGTAAAATTTTTATTGAAAGCATGCCGAAATAGTTAAAAAGAAAATCTACTTTATCATTTTCCGCTACATATCTTTATTTGTACACAACAGAGTCATCTTGATTTTCATACATATTGTAATATTCATCAATATCAAAATCCTGATTAAGAAACTCATATCCACAATGTCAATAACCCTACAATTGTTTCGTCCATCTTGGAAGGTAACAACCAAAAGAGATCCTACAATGGCTCATACTAAATTTAACGTTCATATCCGTGCATAAATACACTCATTTTCTCCCTATTACCTCTGCATTAGCTAGTATCACAACTTTACTTGTTTAGTATTATCTTAAATTACTTTTGATGATTATGGTAGGAAGACAGACAAGAGGGTGTCAAAGAATAGAGATTAAATAAGTTGAAAATGAGGATAAGAGGTTTATTACATTCTCAAAGCTGGTATCTACAAAAAGGCCAGTGAGCTTGTAATGCTCTGTGGTGCAGAGGTGAGAGTAGTAGTACTCTCTCCTGCCGGAAACCCCTTTCCTTTTGCCCATCCATCCACGGATACAGTTGCCAATCGGTTCCTCAACCGAAACCCTCCGCCCAATGATAGGTCTTAAGTCCGGATTAATGATGTCAATTAACAGCACGATGAGCTTATTAATCAAATCAAAGTTGAGAAGGCGCGAGGCAAAGTGTTGAAGCGATTGACTGAATGAAAAAATGATGAGGCATGGTGGGAAGCTCCCGTTGAAGAGAGCAACCTGGAAGACCTCAACCAGATGAGGGTGCGAATGGAGGACCTTCAGCTGAGCTTGCAAAGGTTGATCAATCAACGTATTCGAGGAGGGGCATCCACATCCGTTCAAATTAGAGAAATAATCCCTCTGCGACAAATTTGCATTATGGTACTGCTCCAAATTTCCCCCTGAGATTTTATAATAACTATGGACAAGTTCTGAGTGATGATGTAAATTTGTTTTCACATGTGCTCATTTATAATTTAGTGATATCTTTCATACACAAGAGATGATGGATGGTGTTTCAAGTTTGAACACATTTTCATACGCTAATGTTTTACTCATAATTAGACTAACAAAGCATTTGACAATTTTAACGCTGAAGCTAGTGCAGTTCGACAAGTTTGTCTTGAACGCATTTGGAACGGTCATATCTTTGAGCACTTTAGTGCAGTAACTTGACATTTTTTTATTAAAAGTAGCTGACTCTCGGAATATTTCTTACAAATAAAGAAAAAGAATCTAGGACAAGCTAGTGTCCCATGGATTGACCAAGTCATGAAAGTAAGTAAAACGCAGCCGTAACACCGGTTGCGATAGCTCTGCAAGTTAATTATTGGTAGGTTTATGAACCTGAACAAGGATGTAGCCAAGTCCACCGACCCTCTAAAGGGAAAGATTGAAGCTTTGTGCACTAAATCCCTTAGTTGAACAACAAAACTCAGCCGATGGTCTATCAAGCAAAGGGGGTGTGCGTCATGGACGACGGGACTTTCCTCTTTGTGCAAGGTGAATGATAACTTCATTGGTGATTGAACAATTACAATGTGTCCAAACTGAAAACTAGGTCTAGTGACATGATATTAGATTGATTGCTAGGATTTGACTTGGTGCTATCTGTTTTACTTGTTTTTTGCCTTTAAGTGGTCTGAGAAATGGAAACGAAACATCAGTCGAGATGGATGGTAATAAGATCATCAACCAAATAACCTTTAGTTTGTCCGAAACTCTCACGCTGCCTCCTGCGACATTCAAATTGTTACTCTACCATCACAAAAATCTGGTCGCAATCCCTCACAACTACTATTTTCGCAGTAATTTATCTTTATTAGCTCAATGTTACAAGCCTGAAGATGATTTTACAGATGCAAATATCAATAGTGCCACTCAGTCTCAACCATGACTAACAATGTACTTTTCTGCTGCAGCAACAGAATACATGTAGTGTGGTGAGGGAGCTTCCCATTTTCCTTCATCTCCTTGTGGTTATCAGCATTAACACAGTCTACAACCCATCACAACGGTGTACGAGGCAGCCCATTTCTTGGGATTTGGGCAAGTATAGGCCAAAGCCGGTGAGCTCTTTGGCGTGAGAGATTGGTACTTAGCTCCAGATTAAGCGCAATGTCAAGTGCCTCGGGTGCACGATTACGTACAAGGATGGTGCAATGTGATTGCTTTATTCCTTGAAATTCTGACCACTTAGAGTAGCTTGTGCTTGTTTGTCTTTCATTTCTGAAGTCAAATCTTTAGGTATTGGCATGCTAGCGAGCACTCATTAAAAACTTCTATGTGTAGTACCAGAGCCTCTTGCTTATTAAACCATTAGGAAAAAATAAAAATAAAAAATCAGAATTTTCTTATGCTTATGGATTATGGGAGTGACAAGCATAGTGTTTTATTTATAATTATTTCTTGACCAATAATCAAGAAAGAACAACAGAAGGACCAAATTTGCTTCTAACTTTTTTAGTATAACCAAAAAAAAAAAAAAAAAAAATTCAGTGAATTCTCTTACGTCATTTACTTTTTAGCTCTTTTTCTCCTTTTAAATGTATCTTGAGACTAACACTTTATATTACATATTAATATAGTGGATAAACAAAAATAAAATTTGAATCCCGTGGTGGTTGTGAAAGTGCGATGTCTAAATTATAAAGCATAAAATCATAGTAGGTGCAACGTGCAATGTTTAAATCATAATTGGTGAATGGTGGTGAAATGTGGAAGTCCCATTGGCTTTTGAAACTGAATACTGCCTGAGAAGTACACATCAAAGTTTAAACCTTCTGCCTCGCCTAGTTTCACTAAAGACGGCTCTAAGTGAAGGATGAATTTCATTATAATTTATAAGAACATTCTTTCTCTTGAAAAAATTTAATGTGTAACGCTTATATCATGTGACATGCTGATGTGATGTTATCCATCCAATCAAGTATCTCAATGAAAATAATCTAAAAAATCTCGACAAATGATAATACTTTACTTCTATGATTGAATGGATGATACCAAATCAATATCCCCCACGCAATATATATCATACATAGACGATTTTATCTTTGCTTAGTGACTCTATGCTGGTAATCGTCGCTTCAAATCTTCAATGGCCATGCAATAAGTAAGAAAGGTGAATAATTTTGGGCCGAGTGACACGAGATTATTGATTGGGCCCATGGAGTGCCCTATTAACCTGACAAGGCATGGCTGTGTATAATGTGTTGGCCTGATTGGAGGTGGCATAGGCCCGACGAGTATGAAAGATCTGCCCAGACTCAGAAAGTTCAATCTATATACTTCTAAAAGAAATTATAAGGGAGAGATTCTAATTTTAATACAATTGTAGATGCGTTTCTCTAGCTTTAGCAATTAACGTCATTCTTATATGTTAATTCTGGTAAAATATTAAATGGCAAATCCAATTAAAAAAATTATTTTACATATTTAGAAAAAAGTCTCACATTGGAAAATTATTGTGGTTTGTAATAATTAATATATTATAATTGACCCATAACTCAATAATTTAAATTTTTAGTAGAGGTGGATCCAACTAAATATATTGATAACATGGATTTGGGCTTCTTCTTGACAATCTAGGAATGAAAATATCGGGCTTCTAGTGCGTGCCCCCAACAAAATGATATTAGAGCTAATAGTTGATTGGTGGACACCCAATTTGTTTCGGTGTTTGGTGAACATCTCAAGCAAAGATATTTGTTGGATGGTGCCTAATGATGAAAATGGGTTCTAATGATTTAATTGATGGAGAAGGATACTTGAATTAAAGGAAAATGGACCTAACATGGAGCTCAAATGTGATGGAGAAGTTGTTAAGATGCACATATGGAAAATTGATGTAGTTTGGAGTAAGTAATATATCTTAATTGACCCATAATTCAATAATTAAATTTTTTTAGTAAAGATGGATCCAAATGGAAACATTGACAGCTTGGATTTGGGCTTCTTCTTGACGATCTAGGAGTGAAGACACTAGACTTTTAATGTGCGCTCCTAATAAAATGGTATTAGAGCCGATGATTGATTGGTGGACACCTAATTTGTTTCAAGGTTTGGTGAATATCTCAAGAAAATGAATTTGGTGAATGGTGCCCAATGATGAGAGTGGGCATCGAAGATTCAAATGATGCAGAAGGATACCTAAATTAAAGGAGAGTTAGACCTAACACAGAGCTCACATGTGAGGGAAAATTATTAAGATGCACACATGAGTTGTATTAGAAAAAAGTTATACATTGGAGAATTGATGAAATTTGGAGCAATTAATAGTAATTGGTCTAACCTTCTAAGGGAATGTGGACCCAACTAGATATATTGACATGCTAGATCTTGAATTTCTTCTTGGCATTCACCGAATCAAGGTATCGGGCTCTTGATGTGCGCTCCCAATAATACATAATACATCATCCATATTTACAAAATGTACAAAACATTGTTCTTACATACTCTTTTTAATTATTGATTTGACAAGCCAAATATGTCTAAGGATCTTCACATCATTATGATGCACCTAAAACTACACACAACAACCATCATCAATTGCCAACTTGGGATTGCATCACCCATGGTCTCTATCTCGTGTCACCACACCAACTGTCCATGGTCTTTTCTCGCCAGACCAACCTTGATGGTGAAACCCCTTAGATTATTTGCAATTACTTTAGTTATGCTATCTTATTCCTCATGTAAATTTCTTTCTGAAAAAACAAAAAAGGAAGTTCAGTTCCTGTTTCTGTGTCATTTCTTTGTCCAATTTTTTGTCGAAATATCAAGTACACATTTTTTATTAAAAAAATCTAAAATATATATAAATAATAGTAATAATAATAAAAGGAAATAAATGAAATGAGTAAATAAAAAAAATAAAAAGGAGAAGAGAAAAGAGAGGGAGAGAGAGTCCAAATAGGATACCTTCAGCGGCCCAATAGACTTCAACACATCAACCCAGTTCATGTCGGCCTACCATTCAATCGGACAGCCCATGCCAAGCCCATCAACTGAGCACTGCTCCACGCTCGGTCACAAGAGGAGGAAAAAAATTCACCCAGAGCACCACACAGAGAGCACCTCACCAAAATATCTCCCTTTAAAATCGATTTCCGGGAGTTCGTTCACGATTCTAATCAGCCGTCGATCTCCGAACAACGTAGCCACCGCCAATCTGTCGCCAGTCGCCATTCGCAATAGTTTTTTAAAATCTGATCGTCGTTTATAGCTTGCATAATCGATTCCTCAAGGTAGACATCTTCACCCTATTTTACTATGTGAGATTTATGGGATTATTGTCAATTATTTTTAAAATGTATACTTTTGGATGACTACGTGGTTTAATATATAAAAATTCTATCATTTCCTCTCATTTTAGTCCGGTCTTTCGACTTGTTCTAAGCGTGGACATATTTAATTATGAAGGCAAATGTGATTTGGAAATATTTAAATTCAAGATCTCCTGCTATGATACTATGTGTGATTTATGAGACCACTATCAACGGCTTTAAAAGTTTAAACTTTTTTAGATGTAATCATGATTTAATATTTAAATATCCTATCACTTCAAATGCAGAATGGCGAGCTCTCAAGTCCACTAGTATAATAATCGGCCGTGTTACAAGTATCTAATAAATGCTATGACATTGTTATGAGTTTGTTCAGTTTAATTGCACTTGAATGCTTTGATTGAAATGCATGCTGCATGTTCGAAGAGCCGCATCAACGAGCGTCCTAGTCTAGATCTGACTAAGATTGTTGTCCTCCCTGATTTGTTTGTTTGTTGCGCTTAAATAACTCTCGCTCGAGTTCGACGTCCTTCTTTTAAAGAGCGAACCAGTAGTCACTTTGATTCTTGTCTGCATTCATAGTAACGAATTATATACTGTGCATTGCTGGATCTAGTCATGAATTCCTCGTATACGACCGAGTTGAATTTGATGTTGCATGTGCCGAGTTCGATCGAAACTGAGTGATTTAAGTTTGTAGAATCCAGTTTAGATACACGTGAATCCTTCGCGCTGCTTTGCTCGATTTCATTGCACGTGGAGCTCTGTATATAAGAGTACAAGATGTTGTCCACCGTGAGTAAAAAAAAAGTTGTGTAATGAGTGGAACGGTCTGTGCAAAAGGAAAGAGTGAAAGAATAAAAGAAGAAACGATAAAATTTACAGAGGAGAGAGCTAAAAAAATATTTGGCTTCTAAGACAGGAGACGGAAAAGGCCAAAAAGGAAAAAAAATAAAATAATAATAATTAAATAAAAGAGAACTAGAAAAATGCACGTTTCGATTAGGTAGTTATTCAACCAAAAAGAAAAGATAGGTAGTTAAGTTTTAGGAATTGGTTTGATTGAACTTCCTTTAGTTTTTTTTTTTTTTTTAAGCAGAACTCATCGAACCGCCGCGCCGTAAACCCACGATGACGCTAGCGCGGGACCCACCACCACGGCGTCACACTTAATACTACTAGCGGCTGGGTTAGGGTTTGAACCCGCGTGGGGGATGGCAGCCCAAGCCAGCGTGGCCACCCACTTAAATCGAACTTCCTTTAGTTCATGAGTACATAATTTAGAAAGTCATATTTCATAATGTTTGGGGTAAATGAATTTAAGAAAGATCCTATGAAAGCAATATAAAAATAGAAAGATAAGAAAAATAATAATGGTAAAATGGAAGAGAAAATAAATCTCATTTGCATTTATATTGGGATTACTTTTGGTGTTGCTTATTCAATCTCACTTTGATGTCGTTTATTGAGATTTTTGGTAGGTTTAGTCAAAATTAGACTTCGTTTTAAATTTTGGTAATTAGCTCACAAGGTTCGTGTCCCAGGCTCGACAATGGTGTATATATTTTGCCTAACTTGTATCAAGTTACTTTTCTGCACTTTACTTTTTGCCATTCTAGGTTTTAATTTTAGCTCAAGGGATCATGTCTAGAGCTCAAAAACAAGGCCGCGTAATATTCTTTGTCCGACTCATATCAAGTTTACTCTCTCGTTCTTTCCTTTATAATTTTTTTTTTATCACTCCATCTCTTTATGTGTGATTGATTTCTTTACATGTGTTTAATGTTTTTAACTTCCTTTAGTTTCATTGATGATTATGTCACACTTTAGAAATAATCTTGATCAATTCAAACATCTATTCGTGAGCACTTAGTGAAAAGAACCTTAAGATTCCATAATTTGATAAGATCGCATGAATCACTTTGTAGGCAAATAAATCAAATTTAGGTACCAAAATAACATTAATTAGATGATTAGAGTAATCAAATCCCATACTTAGAATCATTGGTTCATAAAAAGTAGAAAGTCCTCCCACATTCCATTTGGCTCCCAGCTAGCCCTAGTAAGCTAGTAGGGACTCCCTTCTAGAATAAAATATCATCTTTAGATCATTATGAGTCTACATTCGTTTCACGAAAAATGTGACATTTTGGAAAATATTTTAAGAAGTCATTTTCAAGAAAATGTAATTATTTTCCGGTGTTTGGATAAGACTTGAGAATGAAGTGAAAAATATTTTTTGCTATTCAGTAAGGAAAATATTCTCCTCCATATAGTCTTTTTATTTATTTTATGTTTTAAAATGGATTTTTCATTTTTTTAAATTGATTTTTAATTATTTTTAATTTTTAAAATCTATTTTTTTTTTTTTTTTTTTTTTTTTTTTTCTTTGTTTTCCATCTCCTTCTTTCTTGGCCGATCGCTGGCCACGGCGATGGCCCGCGACGGCCACCGGCGAGCCTCAAGCTCGTCAACGAGCACGAGGCTTGCCACTCAATAGATTGGCGAGTGCGAGCATCGAGCTCGAGGTTCGCTAGATCGACGAGCGCGAAGCTTGAGATCAACGAGCTCGAGGTTCACCTAGTGATGGCGGATGACTAGCTAAGAAAAAGAAGATGGGAAAAAAAGAAAAAAAAAAAAAGGAAAAGTAATTCGAATTAAAAAAAAAAATAAATTAAAAAAAAATTGAATAAAATTTATTGTCAAATTAAGTTGTCATTTTTACATTTGAAAATGTTACACCAGATACCTACGTTCCAATCTGAAGTCTTTCCAGATCTTCTTTTAACGGATTTTCAGTATCTTTAAACCCAATTTTATATTTAACCCTAAAAATATCAAACAATGAATTAAACAAAATAGTTGGTATTAAATCTTGTAATTTCCAAAAAAATCCCAATTAATGTTATGCCCAATTTTATGATGCCTGCGGAGATCATATTTGAATGGCATACTCAAAATACAAACTTTTGTCAGTCTATTTCATTATAATTTACTCAATCTAGAGAATTCTTCAAAGGTAATTATGGTGAGACACAATACAATTGAGCAATTTAATTGGAAAACCATTAATTTTTAGAGGAAATACAAAGAAAGTCTTGATACATATTAACAAAATCAAACATGCCATAAGATAACCTTGGAATTTTTAAATTTGTCTCATGGAAGGAGATGACAGGAGATTATCATACTCAATTTGACGTTCATATATGCATATAAATACGTGCATTTTCTCTCTACCAATATCACAACTTTACTTGTTTCCAATTGCCTTAGATTACTTTCTTTGATTATGGCAGGAAAACAGACAAGAGGGCATCAAAGAATTGAGATGAAACGAATTGAAAATGAGGAGAGAAGGCTTGTTACATTTTCAAAGCGTAGATCCAGTATCTATAAATTAGCAAGTGAGCTTGTAACCCTCTGTAGGGCAGAGGTGGGAGTAGCAGTACTGTCTCCTTCCGGAAAACCATTTTCTTTTGCTCATCCATCCATAGATACAGTCGCCAATCAGTTCCTCAACCGAAACCCTCCACCCATTGATGGGTCTTATGCCTTGGTTAAGTCTAATCGTCAAGCCCAGGATTAATGAGCTCAATCAACAGTACGATGAGCTCATCAATCAAATGAAAGTTGAGGAGGAACGAAACAAAGTGTTGAAGCAATTGACCGAAGGAAAAGGCAATGACGCATGGTGGGAAGTTCCCATTGAAGAGCTCAACCTGGAAGAGCTCAACCAAATGAAGGTGCCAATGGAGGACCTTCGACGGAGCTTGTGGATGTCGATCAGTCAACGGACTCGAGGGAAGGCATCCAAATCCATTCAAGGACAGAGTTCCGATTAGAGGAATAATCTCTTGCAATAAATTGTCATTATAGTGCTGTTCCAAGTTTTCCCCCGAGATATAATGAAAAGAATGGGCTAGTTTTGAGAGATAATGTCAATTTGTTTTCCATATGTGCTTACTTATAATTTTGATCGGTATGTCTCATAGACGAGATAGTGGATGGTGTTTCTTGTCTTTAAAACATTTTCAGGCGCTAATGCTTACTTCGTAATTAGACACCCATAGCATGTGACAAATCTAATGCAGCAACAAGACCATCTCGATAAATTGGTCTTATGAGGAACGGTCGGGTCTTGGAACACTTTAATACACTAATTTGACTTTTGTTAATTAAAAGTGGTCTCATCATGAATCCCTTTGATTGTTTGCGCTTAATTTGGGTACATAGTGCCTTCATGTATCTTTCTTTAGTAAAATGACTAGAGAAGGAAGTTCCACTGTTGTTCGGTTTTATTACTAATGTCATTATCACAATTACTCTTGTTTACAAGGATAATGACGCAACAAGTGTCATAACTTTTGTACGTTGCTCACTTGGGTACCATAATTTCTTCTTGACCTTTTAAGTGCCATAACTTCTAAAAAACGATTACTTGAGTAATAGAACTTTGAATAGATCATTTGAGTGTCAAAACTTATTGAAAAAGCCCATCCAATTGGGAGAAATATGACGTGGAATGTCACTTGTGGTGAACATTTTTAAAAAGTTATAGCATTCGAGTGGTTGGGAAAAAAGTCATGATAATCAAGTGAGTGCCATTCATAAGTAATATCACTCAAATGATTGAAAAAAAAAAAAAAAAGAAGAAGAAGAAGTTATGGCACTGAAATGAGTATCATAAGAAAATTACAATATTTATTGCATCATTTCCCCCTTGCTTGTTTGTATTTGCTTTGTTTCATGTTGAGAGCATCGGCCTTCTATGGATTCTTGGGTAATCATTTAGTATCGAAGCCACCTATGTACATTTTGTCCCATCACTGCAATACAATTTCTATACAAAGTGGCATAGCACTTAAACATTTGAAAAGGTTCCAATGAACGCTTGAGATTCACTTATTCAGGATCCTATGACTACCAATTCCATGAGGAATGATATTGTTCATTGAGAGATTGGATTAAAAAAAAAAAAAAAACCCTTTGAGAGCACGGATGCTTCCCAAAGGAGAAGATCAAATGAAGCTTTGGTATTCATACTTACGTAGATACTAATCAAAGCAACATTAAAGAAAATAATTGGCGTTCAATTCTAGAAGTTACAAACATCTTTATGTTAATCAGCATGAGAAACCGGTGTTTTTGTAAGGGCGGCGCTATTTCCACACCTTTTCTGACTAAATTCACTCAATTTTTACCAAAAAGTTAAAATTGCCTTTAATCATTCAATTACAATTTAAAGTGGTGGCCCCGAATTTTTTACTTTCCTTTTTGTTATTTTTTCTGTTTCTATGTAGGATTTAATTACCAAATAGTTTGTTTTTTTCTGTTTTTATGTAGGATTTAGTTACCAAAAAGACAAAAATTTCCATGTATATTAAATGGCACTATATTTTTTAATTGTTAGATTTTACTTCCATAAAAATTAGTTTAGGCGAAAAAATAAATTTCAAGAAACTTCAAAGATGAAATTTGATTAAATCAAAACATTGCATAAAATAAGAATTTTTATACAATGTCAATGACATCTCACATTTTGGATAAACAAAAATGAATATCATCTACATAGAGTTCATAAAAAGACATCGAGATGTCTTATCGTGCATTATATTTTTAGTATATCCAATATACTTTGATAACGTTTTACATGCTTTGTGTAAAAGTATCTTGCCTATGGTAGATAAAAAAAATAAATTCTTTAATATATTTAGTAAAGGGACTTGATATATATTTTAGACCAATGAAATTAAAAATAAAAAATTCACCAAGAAAGTGAGCTTTTAGGTAAGACAAACAAATGATACATAAGTTATCATTTGAGCTATGAAGAAAAGAGACATTTGAGCTTTTTATTTGTCTTTCTTCGTTACTCATGGATAGAGACTTTTACACAAAGATATAAAATGTTATAGAAATATCTAAGAATACACTAAAAAAAAAATACATGAAATGGTTAATTATGGCAACTAGATCCTAAATAGAAAAAGAAAAATAGAAAAGAAATAAGGAATGAGGCTATCACTTTACAATTGAATGATTGAGGGCTATTCTATCTTTTAGTATAAATAGGATAGATTTAGTCGTATAGAAAGTAAAAATAGCTTTGCCCTTTTATAACTAAAAAGACGAGGTGTGCGAACGAGACTTTTCAACCCAAGAGTTGAACAGCCTAATTGGTATGGATCTAGCCTAGTTCCCCATGTAGCCGGTCAAGTTCTTGCAACCGATGAGGAACTCTTTCGATCATTTCCATTTGAGGTTCTAGAATCGATCAAATTGTTGGTTCTACTTTGCCCCGACCAATAATCTTTTATTGTTCCTCAGAACCTGCATTCAGAAAAGCATTTAGTTTGGGTAAGTGAAGTGATGATTTTAACACTATTTAAAATGCCATTGGAGAGGGAGGGACGGAGTAAAGCTGTCAAAATGGGTCATTGACCCTCTCTTTTAACACATATATGATTGTTGGTCGTTATACAGATCAGAATATTTAGCAAATGAAGTATAAATAGATATAGAAAGATAAAGCTTAAAATGAACATGAGCATTGATAGGCTCGTAGTTTTCCTAGGCCCAATTCACATGAACTGCCTCCCTCTTTCCCTCTTGCTCATTAACACATACGATTTTTTCTTATCTCATTTTCATATTTCCAATCAAGGAAGAAAAAAAAGAGTCGGAATGCATTCAGAACAAATTTCGTATTTCATTTCTCTGGAAAATGTAGATGAATGGATGAATGCACGGCAGATAACAAGAGATGGCAATATGGTAAATCGACTTTACTATTGATGGTCATTTTAGCCAAGACCTATTTTTATTTTTTTTTATTTTTTATTTTATTTTTACATTTGACCGAAGTCATGCACTTCTCAAAGCTAGAGGAGATAGATGATAAAGACCCAACCCAAGTTTGACGTTCGGGAAAGGGATCCACCGATTTTTTTATCAAAGATTTGAATAATACAGTCATCCCAATTTTTAAAGATTTGATGAATTTTTTTCCTTTCCTTTTCTTTCAATTTTATTCATCTTTCTCTTTATTTACTAGTAATTTTTTTTATTGTGCTAATTTACTTTTTTATTTGATATGAATTTTAATCCAAGTAACACATACACATGAAGAGCTTAACGTGGGTTAAATAGATGGGTACGGATTTTCATAAGTTGGATTGAATATGAATGTATTTTAGTAATATGAATCAAATCATATACGAGATAGGTCGAGTATGAATTATCAAATTTATATTGCATATAAATGGGTCAAAATTGTCTGACCTATTTTGACCTAACCCAAACCTGTCTCGTCCCAACCAACTCACCCATTTGATGGCTTAGGAGTGAGGGAGGGAAGAAATATTGCATATGCAATTACAAATTTTAGTCTAGAAGTAAATGCACAGTAGAGACAAGGTTAAGAAATTTATGGTGACTAGGGCTAATGCTTCTATCATATAGATAAGCAAAAGAGAGAGAGAAGATGTTGCAAAAAATATGTAAGGGTTTGTATTATAACTAAGCGCACATCCACTTTCCTAGACAAATAGCCATGAATCAAGCTAGAATCATAAGTTCACAAGTGTAAGGTGTTACTTTAACTCTAGATAAATAAGTAGCTCTTCTAAAATGCAAACACCTCTAGCGCACTCTTTCTTCATACATTCTGATCATTGAGAGAGAATTACAAATACAAGCGGTTACACTTTGTGTATACGAGAGGAATTTAGAACAAAAGGAGAGCAAAAGACTTTCACAATTCCTCTAACATCCTTCAGCAAGCTTTGAATCCTTTTTGTAGACTTCCAAACTTCAATGTAGCCACTGTATAGTTCTCAAGGTGGTCAAAGAGCCATTAGACGGGAAAGCACGACCGCCGGCTTGTAGACTCTTCTCACTGACGAAAGTGAGGTTTCCCTAAATAGGATGTTTTGCCTCTGTCCAGTGTTCGACCCTCTAGCTGCTTGCACAAAAATGGTAAACTGCTCTGATTCAACGTCGGAACTTTTGGTGATTGAACTCCAGACCTTGAAACTCAAGTTTACCTCTTATTTGAATTTTAAATCGATTCAAATGAGCTCCAAGTCTTCTTATATAAGCAATAGAAGCACAAGACACATCCTCTAAACTGTTGATGTTAGGAGCTATCTCTACCGGCTGTACATCCAGTCTTTCCACGTCATACATCGAAACATGGTTATTCACCTACTATCCTCTGATCATTTCGAGCATATTTGCAACTCTAGCTCTACGTAGCTGTTCGCTTTTCCATGATCCATCCACGTATCCACGAACTTCTCGTTCTATTAAACTTGTGTACTTTTTATTGAAGTCCATCTAGCCTTTAGATGCTCTCGAGCATTATATCTTGTTCACCTTCGATAGTGGCAAAGCACTCCATATTTTGATGAACTCGATTAGGACATGATCTGCATAACACCTGTACATCTTTCAAATAAGAATGTAAGCATTAGTAGACAGATTATTTTATCATTCTCAAAACCTCATCGGGGGTTTTTTCCAGCAAGATGTTAGTAAGTGCCAAAAAACTAGTGGTAGGCACGGTGCAGTTTGGGCATCAATCAAACCAACCAACATAAATACAGTTCAAAGAAAAGTGAAATTAAATCCTACCGTATCTCAGTTATGAATTGAACCAAACCAAACCACTCTTGTGGTATCGGTTTGATGCCGAACCAAACCGGTTTTTCTTAATTTTTTTGAATTTTTATGAGGGAAAACTTACAACACTAGCATAAAAAGAGAAATAATTTCTTGAAAGAGTCAAAGTCTAGTTTCCACCTTTGAAATGAAATTTTACTCGATGCACATGAGACATGGTTTCCAGTGTTTGCTGAGAAATGTTCAAATAAGCATTTTATTTTGCTTTGTGAGCGATTTGGAATAGAGTCGACTCACTGGGTAGAAAAAAAGCATAATTTTTCATATAAAATTTAGAAAAAATTTCAAATAAGACCTGAAATAAAGTCATTTTCTCAACCAAAAAAAAAACTCTAGAGTGGATTATGTTTCAAGTTTGAAGAGATCAAGGCAGTTTCAAATAAGAGTCTAAACTCGCCAGCTAACTAAATATTTGCCGGTGCACATTTTACGGCGACTAGGATAGAGATAATTTGCAATTGGGTAAAAATTGAAGAAAAACACCAAATTAAATTAGGATTTTCAATTTTTCAAGTTTTCTTCCTCCCTCTTCCGCAGCTTAAGCAAATCCCTCTCGCCCAATCCTCGGCCACGCCGTGCTCGGTCCTTACTGCTCTCCTGATCCTCATTGCTCCCCGTCCACTCCTCGAGGGCTTCGGTCCCTTATTCGCTGTCGTCCCTTCTTTCCCAGTTTCCGTCGTCCACAAGCTTTAGGTCCTCTGCGAGCTTCAAGTCCGTTGTCGGCAAGCTTCGCTCGTGTTCAACCGATGCGAGTGTCATTCATTTCGGCGCAGTTCATCCAAGAGGAAGCGGTTGCAGCTTGTTGAAGCAACACCTCGTTAAGTTGTGAGCATGTCGTGGAATATCACACCAATGGCAGCGAAGCTCTCTTCCCGAACCTGAATGGCTGTTCCAATTACAATCACAAGGCCTGCTCCTCTTGCACGAGCAATTCTTGTGAAAGACTCGAGTTCCGCATCCCCTGTTGTCCATTCCCCACTAACACCCTTCGCAGTGAGATCGATTCAAGCTGGCGAGGAGCGTTCTCCCTCGACGTAAATTTGAGATTGCCTCGCACCGGCGTTGCTGTAGCAAAGGCTTCTGTTTTCGCCCTCTGTCGGTAATCTCCAATTTCTGGCTTTTCTCGCTGTGATTTCTGAATGATTTGCGCATTCGCCAGATGTGCTCATTGATGAATTTGACAGCGAGATTAGTGACTTTTGACGTTTTGGAGCTGCGAGGACAGGAGCTTGAGCTGCGGCTGTTGGACATTGCAGAAAAAAGGAGGTCGAAGTTCTTCTTCTTTGTCGATTTTTATGGCATCCTTGAGTTAGTAATTTGACTTTGCCATCATCGGCTTCTCTTACTGATGCTTTCATGGTGATCTGCGGGAGGTGCATATATTCGTCATCGGGCTTTCTATATCCTCCGATGGGAAAGAGACCGTTCCATCTGATGAAGTTTGCTGCGTCACTGTAAGACTCGTGGCTCAAGATGTGGGAAGGTGAAATGACTATGCTTTGTTGATTATTATTTAGGGATCAGTGTTTTGAAAGTCCTGAAACTTATAATGAAAGTGCAATCGAATTTTAAAAATTTTGAAAAGTGCAATCATGTCATAAAACTTGTCAAATAATTCCAAACAAATTCTTCCATTAATTACACTTTTTGTAAATTTTAGAACTTGATTGCATTTTTTTTTTTAAAATTTTAGGATTTTATCGTATTTTCATGCAAATTTTAGAATTTGATTGCATTTTTTTTATAGTCTTAAAATTCAATTGCATTTTCATAACAAGTTTTAGAATTTTAAATGCACTTATCTTTCTTTCTTTTTTTTTTTTTTTTTTTATTATGTCTGTCTATCTAGATCTTATGGTACATGAGTGGGGATTTTGATTTGTGATCATATATTGTTGCACTCCATTTCAAATGCATTTAGACTGCGTGTCTACTGGTTTAGTGATGGGTCTTTGACTTGCTATATAAGTTGCTCCCAGCTTCTGCTTAACAATCTGATGATATGGTGAGAATTTCCCTCCGCTGGTTTGGCTCTAAAAGTACACCCAATTAAAAACTTTAATTATCAGTTTTTTGTTGTGGTTTTTAGGAGCAAATTTGAATCGTTGAAAGCGGCATGGAACGACTTGAAGCTCGCGGACACCAAACTTGAAAACTCACGGACGACGGAACTTGGGAAAATAGAGACAACGGCGGATGACGGACTGAAGCTTGCGATGAGCGATGAGGATCGGGCAACGACCGGCGGGAGAGGAAGAAGAAAACCTAAAATATTGAAGTAAGATCCCTAATTCCTATTCAACTCGGGAATTTTCTTATATTCTACTCAATTGTAAATTTCAAACAAAATTATCCGTCGTTTCAATTACCAACAAATATTTACTAACAAATATTTGGCCGGCCAGCTAAAACCCTTATTTGATATTAACTGGCCACCCTTTGCAACAAAAATCATCCAAATATTTTTTTGAGAAAATAATTCAAATTTAGACTTTTTATTTAGAATTTTCCCTAGAATTTATATTTTACATCAGGAGTAATAGAGTCCGAAAATCTTTAAACCGAAACGAAGCCCAAAAACTCACCATCATAGTTAGGGGTGAGCGATTCCCGGTTCCGGTTCAATTCCATCTAGAACCTAGAATCTACCATCGGGTACAGGTTCCTCATTTTTTGGAACCTAGAACCTACCCGTCAGAACTAAGAACCTAGAACCTACCCTGTCACAGGTTCCAATGTTGGTTTTAGGTTCCAACAGGTTCTTTTTTGTTTTTTTTTTTTGTTTTTCAGATTTGAACTATAATGAAGAAAGAAAGAGACAAACCAAAGCTTCTATGTCCATAAAAGAACATTAGACTATTAATTCAAAACCCAACAACATTTTGTTGAGATTCAAAGGTAACATAGCTTTCAAAGAACGCATTGGTGTGATGAATGTGTAGTGACATGTACTACACTCATCCAAACTAACTAATAAGTAAACAGGTCGCGTATATGCACATAATCACATATAATGGCCATTGGGCTGTTCATCTGTAGCAATTTGTAGCGTTGTCCATCTTGACCAGCGAGATGCACATAACAAAAACCAAAGACAAAAAAAGAAAAAAGAACCTCAATAAATTACCACGTAACAAGCAAATCCAAAGTTTAGGCCTCAAAAGCAACCATGGAAGACGAGTGAAATTACAAACAAACGGACAAATTGGACAGCCATGAAAAAAATTCTTACCATCTCTTTTGTGAAAATCACCACCTTGCAAAAAGAAAAGAAAAAGAAAAATAACAAAAAACTAATGAAAAATCCAATGGTGAGAAAGATAATATTCAAAGAAATGAAAGTGAAATGTTAACCAAAGAAAAGATCAAAGGGTGGACAACATGGTAAGTACAACCTTAAAACTATATCACAAGAAAAGCAGTCGTGAGCATCAACCCTATATCGTACAGCATAAAGAAAGGTAACTGACCAAAAGAACCTATTTAGCCTTACACAACCATAAAGGCCAAACTTTCTCTAGAACAAAGCTCTTACATGAACAAACAAACATACCTGAGCCATAGAGCCTCTAATGATCTGGAAAAATGACCCCTTCAAGTGTAGTGGCCTCCCTGTCTTCTGGCCAATTCCCTTCTCTCCAGTATAGAGTGCTCGGAAATTTTCTGCCATCTTTGGAGCAACTTCAGGAAAAAGCTATTGAACCGGATTCACAAGCAAGCCAGTCAACAGATAAGGATTGTGAAGAATCCGCAGCAAATTTCAAAAGAAATGCAATAACTAAGGGCATACGGATGTTAAAAAAAAATTAAGATTCACATTCACAAATGAGTACCTCAAAAATCATTCTTTTAGCAGGGTCCCCATCAATGGAGACATCCATAAAAACCAAAAGATCCTTCTTCTTCATCATCTACTCTGACTCTAAAACAGCTCACAATCAAGGACCTGATGGAATAGTAAAAAGCTAGAGTGACATTTCATAAGAAAAAAGAGAACTGAAGACATGCCATTATCCTCTCAAGGGTTTGATACATTTACTGTACCAAAATATTTTAGGTAAATAATGTGACTCAAACGCTTTTTTGTAACCAAACTGCATGCTAGATATCAATCAAACATATCATGTGAAGGACAAAAAATAACAGCATAAACATCAAAAGAGATGCGGACAGATTGTTAATCAAGTCAGCTACCAATTCTTAAGTCGTTATGGCTCGATTATAGGATAAAACATCAGCAACAAGGGCCCCTTCCCTAAAAAATGAAAATTTAGTACAAAACGAGCAAATCTGCTTGCTCATGACTTAAAAACACATCCCATCCTTTGATTTGAGGAAGGGGCGGTGGATCAACAGCTCACCTCGTAGATGTGCTTCATCAAAAAACAAGTATAATCAAATCACATAAGTATTACAAGTCCCATCAGATCTACTTGACACGAACTAGACAAGTTATGCCTCATCACAAAACAAAAATCACAAAGAAAAATGCAAATGGCCACTGCCAACCTAAAGAACCCAACTCAAGTGCCCATGAATCATAATCTCCAGGTTAAACCATCCAAATTAGTTTCTCTCCTTACACGCATATCGAGACAAACACTTGGGATGAGCGTCGTCAACTGGTGAGCAGCGGCCCTATCAAGGGCCAACTAGGCCAATGGTGTTGGGGGTGGCTGGCCAAGCGACATCGCGGGGGGAGGAGGGAGCAGCATCGAGGGCGACCAAGCGAGCAGTGTTGGGGGCGGCTGCGCGAGGCGAGCAGCCTCCACCAAGGGGACAAGTGGCGTCCACTGGCAATGTCGACGGCAAGCGGCTGAGTAGCAAGGCAAGCGAGGGGTGACAACGTCGAGGGAGTAGGAGGCAAGGGTGAGACAAGCGTAGGGCGACTGGCATCCGGCGGCGGCGTCGAGGGTTAGGGCGTCTGGCTGCGGCGTCAAAGGCGAGCAGCGTTGGCCACAGGCAGAGGGAGAGAACGGGAGGGTCCAGTTCGATTCTCCGGTCCCCAGTTCTACCCAAGAACCATGCTCACCCCTAAGCAAGAGGAAGAAAGAAGAAGAAGAAGAAGAAGAAGAAGAAGAAGAAGAAGAAGAAGAAGAAGAAGAAGAAGAAGAAGGGGGGTTTCGGCCGAGAGAAGGGGGAAGAGAAGAGAGAGAGAGAGGAGAAAATATTTAGTGGTTCGTAAGTGCCACGTCAATGGCTGACATGGTGTGTGCTTATTTATTGATACCCAATTAGATTTTGACACGTGGATGTTGACATGGAAATCTAAAAAGTTAATTTTTTTCCCCTCCATCTTCGACCTCCGCTTTGCTTGGGCTCTGCCATCTCCATTACCCAAGTCGCCGCTGCTGGAAGCCATGGACGAGCCAAGACTCGAGCTCGAAGCTGTTGAGCAGCAAACCAGATCTGGAGATGTAGAGGACCGTTGCGGCAAACCAGATCTAGAGATGCAGAGGAGTGGTCAGCCATGGACGACTTCTCGGTCTGCGACAAACCTGTTGAACTCGTTACCGACAACCATGGATGAGCCAAGACTGGAGCTCGAAGCTTTTGAGCAACAAACCAGATCTGGAGATGTAGAGGAGTGGTCAGCCATGGATGGCTTCTTGGTCTACGGCAAAGTTGTTGAGCTCTTCACTAGTAGCCATGGACGAGCCAAGATATGGAGCAGCAAACCAGATCTGGAGGTGTAGAGGAGCGTTGCAGTCTAAGTAGAATCGACACCGACACCGACACGCGACATGCGACACGACACGCCGACACGTCATTTCTAAAAAAAATAGAGAATTTCGACACGTTGGGACACGTTGTATATTAAATATATATTTTTATATATACATAATAAATTATCATTTTTAACCACCCGTGGTGGCGGCGTCATTGGTTGAGCACCGATTCCTTTCGGGAGAGGTCTTGTGTTCGACTCACAACGTCGTCAAGTGACTTACCCAGGACAGCAAGGGTGGTGGTGACTCTACTGCTCTTCTAGGGTTTACTCCACTGCAAAGCGGCGCACGGAGGTTCCCTATGTACCAAAAAAATAAATAAATTATAATTTTTATGATTATTTCAATTAAATTAATATGAATTAAATTCATAAATAATTAATTAATCAATTAAAAAATCCTAGAATGAATATACACTAAAAACATTAATCCGTCATTTATTAATATCATTCATTATTTCAATTTGACAAATTCAACTATATTTCAATGATTCATAAAACTTGGAGAAAAAACAAGCGATCTATATAGTTTAATATGTTGGAAGAGGAGAAAAAAAAACTTAAGGGGTGAATTGTGTATCACGGGAAGTTGAAGTCAAAAGAGAAGAGAAAATTATGTTTTTATTCTTTTTCCATTTATTATTTTTATTATTATGTTTTTTTTCACACACACACACACATATATATATGAGAGAACAAGGAAGTATAAGAGAGATTATCAAACAAAATTATAGATATTGAGAATGTAAAAGAACTCAATAAAGTCGCGAGAATTAAAAATAATATAAAGACCAAAAGCAATATATAAAATATAAAGTAAGAGTTTGCATAAACAAAAACCAACCATGAAGGTGGTAAGAACTTATATTACATGAACTGAAAATTACATGTACTGAAAGATGCAGAAACTAAAGCATCAATTCATCCACTAGGGCGGTAATCCGCACTCCAGAGATTATTGATGTTTGTATTACAAGAAATGGTTAACCAACTATCATGTAAGTTGGTAACCCTGTATAAACTATACTAGATGTATTTGAAAACAAACAAACTTACTTTGTAACAAGGGATACAAGGTAAGAAAGCTTGAGGCTTGAAGGGATGAGGGTTTACAAGAGGGTGAGGGGAGGAGGAAGAGAGAGGTGAGATCTGAAAAATTTCAAGTCCTCTTCTCTTGTGCCGGAGAAGTGTATTTATAGAAAGTGCTACAATATTGAACAGTGTATTGTACTGAGTGAACAGTGTAAAAGTGAACAGTACTGAGTGAATAGTGTATAGTGAACAGTGTGTCTATTTTGCTACAATATATAGCCTTTGCGGCGCTGGAACAATGTTAGCATGTGATGTCTTGATTTTGTCTTTAGTTCCTGCCTAGAGAGATCCCATAGCAGTCATCTTCATTGGTGTTTCCACTGTGATGTGACTGTGAAGATCCGTTTGTATTATCTTGTGATTTGGAGGATCCACATTGTGATCCTTCCGCTTCTGAGAGCATCATTCTGAGGATGTTACAGTATTCTTCTCTGCTCTGGACTGCAACCAATGCTGCACTGGCCATGGATTTCTCCTGTAAAAATGATGTATTTGATGGGGTTGCGACTATTTGAGTTTTCTGGCTATTTAGCCATGTTTTAACCGCAACTTTGGATCCTTGTTCATGTAATTTGAAACCATCCCACCACTTTGTCTTGTACTTTCGGATAAGTACAGGTACTAAGTTAGTGGATGTATTGTATTCAAACTCCCAAGCTATTACCCATGAGATTTTGAATATTATGAAAAAATGCATAAGGCAATGGAATCTTGAATCATGTGGAGTTGGTACATAATATTTACAGAATGTTTGGTATCCTTGATCAACTGTGGGATGTAGAATAATGTCCAAAGGACCAAAGAAATCCCACCTAGAACTAAACTAGTTTGGTAGGCTTTGTCTAGGGAAATTGTCTTCGAAGAATACCGGCCAAGTATGTTGGAAATTTGTATTTTGCCTGTAGAAGACATTCCACCAGGCTTGTTGGTAATCCCAGTAGATATATGAAGAAGAGTATGGTAGATTTTGGGTAAGTCTGGTTTGGAATTTTCTAGGTGTATGAGGTGAAACTCCCCATTGTGAGTGGTGTATGATTTTACTAATGGATATAGTCCAGTATATGATGTTTTTTGTATTGTTTTTGTCAGCAAAGTGAGTAAACCTTACCGATTCGATTTCCACTAAGATTTGCTCATAGTAAGCAAGAGTTTTGTTCATATTGTGTGGTTTGAAAAACCAATTTTCTGGAAAGATGTTTTTTGCGAATTTGATTGGATTTTCATCATAAAATCCATCTTCCACGATCGGTATTTTTTGAAAAGATGTTTTGGGGAAAAATTTTTATTTTTGAGAATGAGGGATTGCCTGAGGCCTAATAACCACCTTATTCGAAATTCTTTTGTATTGTTTTTGTGTATCAAGAGGGGAAGGATTGTTGCTTACCTCAATGTCTTTAGAAGGCTCTTTCTTTGCTATTTTTTTTGTAAAGATTGGGTAAGTAACAATATTGTTTCTTTTGGTAATATGTTGGCTAGTTGGTTGAAGGCTAATGTGGGTTCAGACGATATGGGTTCTATTTTTAATGGTGTATTTGGTGTTTGGTGTTGTTGTAAGAATGACTGATTGTTTTCTGCCATTTGGAGCCATGTCTTAATGGGTGTTAGGCTTGTTGGCTTTGGTGGTGTATTGGAGGTTTTGGCAATGACTTTGTCTTTGCCTTTGTCTTTTTTGTTTTTGGATGATCTTGGCATGATGGTATCCCCTGTAAAAATTCTCTTGTGAGGAAATCGGGTAATGAATTTGAAGAACCATTTATAAATTCGATGTCAAAATCAAATACTGAAAGTATGGCTTGCCATCTGGCAAAAAAATGTTTTGATGCAATGTTTAATAAATCTTTTTGTAAAATGTCTTTGGCTGATTTGCAATCAATCCTCAAGAGAAATTTTTTATTCAATAAATCTCCTTGGAATTTTGATATAGACAAAACTATAGCAAGTATTTCTTTTTTGATTGTTGAATAGTTTTGTTGTGTAGAATTCCAATGTTTCGAAATAAACTGTACGACTTGTTCTTTGCCATTCTTAACCTGTTTAAGAATGCCACCGTATCCGATCTCTAAGGCATATGTTTCAACTATTTTGAAAGCAGATGGGTCAGCTAGATGTAAGCATGGTATTTCTTTGACTATGTTAGTATGGACATAAGTCCATGGTGGAGGGTTCTTTTGCAATCTTTGGTGTAAAGGTTTACAAAGGATATTTATATTGGGAAAGAAAACCATAATATAATTGAGACTCCCTAAAAACCTTTGTAATTGTGTTTTGTCTTTAATTTCATCTAGGAATTTATCGGTAAAAGAGATAGATATTTCTATTGGAGTTATGGTGCTTAAATGAATGTAATGACCTAGGAATCTAATCTTGGTTTTAAAAAGTGCAATTTTAGTAGGAGAGACAATAAGACCATTTTGTATGATTACTTTTATGAAAGTAGATAAATGTTTAAAGTGTTGTTCTATATTAGACGAAAAAACTAGAACATTATCTATATAAACTATGATGTATTCAGAATAAGGATTGAAAATTTCATTCATAATTCTTTGGAATTCTGAAGGGGCATTTTTGAGACCAAAGGGCATAACATTCCGTTCGTATTGGCCAAAAGGGACTGTAAAGGCTGTCTTATATTTATCTTTTTCACTGATTTGTATTTGCCAGAATCCTGACTTCATGTCAAATTTGAAAATATTTTTGATCTACATAACCTATTTAACAAATCTTTTTTGTTGGGTATTGGATACCTTATCCACCTAAGGGTTGTATTTAAGGGTTTATAATTAATGACTAATCTGGGAACTCCTCTTTCTAGTTCAGCATTTTTATTGACATAGAAAGCAGAACAGCTCCATGGTGATTGGCTTTTTCTTATGAGTTCTTTATTCAAAAGATCTTGTATTTCTATTTGGCAAAATTTTAGAACTTCTTGGTTCATTTGTGTAGGACAAGCTTTTGTAGGTATTTTGTTTTCAGAAAAATCATGTTCATAAGGTAAATCAACAATATGTTTTTTTCTTTCCCAAAAAGCGTTGGGTAAAGTAGAGTATATGGTTTTTTCTATGTGTTTTTGTAAAGAAGTTATTTTTTCCATAACATTTGGTTTTATAATATTTTCTTCTATTCTTTTGAATTCTAAATCTTCTTTTAAGAATTCAAGCTGGTTTTCTTTGTCTTTTATAAGGCAATTGATTTCAGAAATAGAATGCTCTTGTAAAATGTTTAAGCTTCTCTTTTGTGGTTTTGTTATGAAATTGAAGATTATTTTTCTATTTAGAGCATGAGTTTCAATACCTTCACTAGTAACTGTAAAATGTTGGATTAATTGTATGAAAGATGTTCCAAGAATTACCTGTTGTCTCATATTCTTGACTAGAAGAAAAGATGTTTTGTAGGACATTTGGTCTTGTATTATTAAAGCTTCTGGTAGCTTGTATTGTATATTTAGTTTGTCACTTGAGGCAGATTTTAGGGATTCTGATGTTTTATCAAAGTATCTTGTTGGAACAAGGCCTTCTTGGTCAGTTATCTTATCGATAGTGCTAAGGAGAAACTCTTTTTCTTTTGTTAGCATGTTTATTTCAGGAATAGGCTTGTCTGGTGAGGCATCTTCATAATCAGAGTCAGAAGAAGTTTCTACTTCATTTATTTGAAGACATTCTTCTTCAAGAAGTTCATCAGAAGAAGTGTCATTGGTTTCTATAAAGATGTTATTAAGCTGGTGTAGAATATTATCGTCTAAGGATAATTCATTCAATTTTTGTATTAATCCTACAGTATTTTGAAATATGTCATTTTCTACCACAAGAATAACATTTGATGTCTTTAAAGTTTTTCTTATTAGTCTGAGGTCTGTTTTGGTTATTCTGGTGTCTACGTTTATTCTTATGAGGTTGATGTTTGTTGCGATATTTCTTTGTTTCTTTTTCGGAAGGGCAAGTTCCTTTACACTTTGGTTTTGTTTTTTCATTATAAGAGGGATTGTATTGAGCACAAAAATCTCCTAAACTTCTATTGGTGAGGGACTGTTCTTCCTTGAGTTGTCTTTGTAATTTGATTATATTACACATTTGTGTTCCTTGTCTGTAAACATAGGAGACTATTTCTCCATAAGAAAGAAGATCATAAGGAAGTTGGCCACTGTATTCTTCTCTAATTCTATCCCTAACTTGGTCGCCTATGATTTGGGGTAGACCTGCTAAGAATTTTTCTTTCCAAAAATGTTGATTGCAGTCAGGTCTAATAAGAACCCTTTAAAGGAAGAGTTCTTTGTATTCTCTAAATCTCCTTAAGAATTTGCAGCGCATATTGGATAAGAGATCTTGGTTTCTGTCTCTAATATGTGAGGGGTCTCCTATGAAGTGTTGTGAAATGGAATAGATAAGAGTATTCACCGCATCTTGGATGAGATGTCCTTGATCATCATCCATGCGTTGGCCAAAGTCATCAATTTTATAGGCAGTTAAAATTTATATTCTTTGTTCATCGGTCAAATAATTATCCCACCAACCTTTTAATTGTCCAGTAAATCCGGCAACTAGAAGATTAGCAACAGCATGATCAAAAACATCTTGTTGTGTTTTATACGTATTGGCAAGCATTACCATGTTATTAAGAATATTCATGATATTGGTTTCGGCAACACCATCTATGTTCCATTCATAAATGGCATCAGGAGAGTATTTATTCTGTACTTTTTGAGATGATTCTTCTTGGGCGATGTCTGGTGGAGTAGCTCTACTATAATAGAGATTTTGAGGTTGTCTCCAATTAAGTCTGTTTACCTCAGTGACCGATTCATTATCAGAGTCACTAGAGGGTTTAGTCAAGGTACTAATGGTAGGTTGGTCTGGGGTGTCATTAATAATTAGTCCTTGAAATTTAGGAGTGTCTAGTATAGGTGTAGGTTCTATCTTTGTCTTTCCTAAAAGCTTTTTCTTTTGTTCTAGGGCTTTAGCGAACTCAGGACTAAGGTTTTTTGGAAATTCAAAAGCCTTAAAAATGGGTTTTTTGAGTGTGTTGACTTGAGGTGTGATGAGTTGGGTAGGATTTTGGATTGTGGATTCTATCCTATTCAACTGTTTTCCTATGATAACTAAGTGTTGATTAGTATAATTGTTTTGTTCAATAACCTTGTGAGTGTAAAGAGAATCTCCTTTGTCAGGAATCCTAAAAGGAGTGGCTGCCACTTCGGTTTCTCCATATTGTATTTTTATTCTCCTAAGGGGTGGATGCTTGGATTCTATGGTTTCACCATTATCAAGTTTCCATTTATAGTGATGATCTAAAACAACTATCTCTTTTGGTTCAAGGAATTGTTCTTCTAACCAATCAAAGAAAAATATATGAACTTCATATTCGTACATGTAGTCATAATATCTTTGTTTGATATCTTTTGCTTTATCAGCAAAGGTTTTAAAGAACCATTCTCTGATTTGCTTGTTATTTTCATAATTGAATTCCTTGTTAAGAAAAGGTCTATTAGGTTCAAATTGTTTCTCTAAAACATTAAGCTCAGCATCTATCATTTGAGAGTAAGTGGGAGAATGATGAGGAGAATCTATATGTTCTAAGACAGGTTCAGGTTGATTTTGTTGATAAACCGGTCTGGAAATCCCTGATCTATTGTCTAGACCAGTAATTTCTAGTTCAGGTGGTATCTCAGAATTATTTCTAGTGATATTAGGAGGTAGAGGTGTTGTGTCACTTATGGAAGGATCTCTACGAGTACTTGGAGGAATAGTAATTATAGGTGGAAGATTGGGATTAAGATCTACTGACCTTTAGTAAGATGTTTGAAATGAAGGACTAGATCTTGAATCAAAAGATCTTCTAGGAAATCTAATAGTGACACTTCCTTTCGGATGTTGGATCACATTGGTCGGAGTTGTATTTTGAACAACTTGTTGGGGAATTTGGTTTTCTAATTCCCCATTGTTCTGGTAAAGTAACTTGATTCCAACTGATAGATCTTGGAATCGTGGTATTTGCTCTAGAAATGTCTGTTTGGAGAAGAAGTGTTTCTCCTCTAGGACTACGTTTAAAAGCATTTTCTCCAAAAGCGGAGGCCATTGCTTTGTAATGGATCCTGTAAACAAGAGCTAAAGGAATAGATCCGTCTGCTACTTTATAATTATGAGTTTTGATTTGAAGTGTGAGGGCTCTAAGGATATTCTTATCTTTAAGAGAAACTGAGAAATTAGGATAGCAGTCAAAATGTATTGGTCCTTTACAGAGACTTGTCTCTACAGTACCGAGAATAGATTCATCATAATTCAAGAGACGCAAATCTCTTAAGACTAAAAGAAGGGATGTATTAAGACCTTCTTTTGTAAGAGGTTTGATTCTTACTTGAACTAATCCTATATGAATGTAATTGTATTTTTGTTTATGCTTATGGATGGACTCTTTATTAAGAAGATGTACCTTTTCATAAGAATTAGAAAGAGGAACATCTCTTTCTTCGGTAGTTATGACATAATCAGATTTCTTAAAAAATTTCAATTTTGATTGTTTGTATATTTCCTTAAGTTGTATCTTAGGAATTTCCCAATTTTCTATAGATTTGTTAAAATCTTCTATCCTTACTTCTTCTCTTTGTATAGGACTTGGATCTAAGTCCATTTGTGATAGAGAACTAGAGGAAGATGTAGATATTCTAAGTAAGCTCATACTTAAGATCGGAACTATTCCTTCTTCAGAACCGTTACAGAGCTAAACCAACGGTCTAACAGCCACTCGGGGACTTACGGCTTGGACCACTTTGTAGAAACAAGAAGGATGCCAACGAATGGCTCTCGATCTATGAATATATATATATATATATATATATATATATATATATATATATATATATATCTATCTATATATTCACCTCTCATTTATTGAATTTTTAAAATTGATCTTGATATCGGAATCACGTGTTGGAAACTCGTATGTCAGAATTTCAATTCAAGTGTCGGAGAGTATCGAGAAAGTTGACTGGGTGTCAGATTTTCCGACACTTGTTGATCGAGTGTCGAAGAGTGTCGGAGAGTATCCGAGAGTATCGGACACGTGTCGAAGTGTTTGACACGACACGAAGGCTTTTGAAGAGTGTCGGTGCTTCATGGGTTGCAGCAAACCATATCTAGAGATAATCTCCGCATCCACTCTCTCCGTCATATCGCTAGATTTGGAACTGAGGCATGGGTGGAGGAGATGGCCAAACTGGTTTGCTGCATTGCCGGCAACTCCAACTCCACCGGTGGCGATGGCGGAAGGAGGGGCGGAGGTTGGGTTCTTGCGTGCAGATGGAAGAGGAAGAAAAGGGAAATCTAAGTGGATTAAGGGATTTTTAATTTAATTTTTCTAATGACACGTGTCATTTTTTAATTGGTTAATAGTACATTAGTGAGTGCCACATCATCGTCACTCACGAACCACTGAATATTTATAGTACATTAGTGAGTGCCACATCATCGTCACTCACGAACCACCGAATATTTTCGAGAGAGAGAGAGAGAGAGGAAAAGAAAAAAAGTAGGGGGGGGGGGCAAGAAGTGACGTGAGGGTATAAAGGAGAGAAAAGAAAGAGAGACAAAAAGAAAAGGGGAGGGGGAAGAATCGGCAAAAGGGGAGGAAATCAGGTGGAGGGATAGGAGGAGGAAAAAGGAGAGAAAAAGAAAAGGGTAGGGGAAGAATCGGCAAAAAAAAAAGGGAGGAGATCAGGTGGGGGAGGGAAGGTTTAGGTTTTTTTTTTTTTTTTTTTAATTCGAACCAATTCTGATTCCGTTCACATAAAAATTGGAATCGGAACCGAGAATGGCGGTTTCAGAAAAAGAGAACCGGGAACCAGAACCGATCTCCTTAGAACCGGAAAGGTTCTTCGGTTTCCGGTACCAGTTCTACCCGGAGCCGCGCCCTATAAGCTCGTGAACACAGTCGGCTTCAATTCGGCACCAAAATGGCGACCGCCGGTTTCGCACGCCGGCAACGCCGATCCTCCGCCGCCGTCCTCCTCCTCCTCCTCCTCTTCCTCGCCGCCGCGCCTCCGCCGGCCCACTCCCCTCCCCTACTCCGAGTACAAAGCCCTCTTCTCCCTCCCCTACTCCGAGTACAAAGCCCTCTTCTCCCTCCCTTACTCCGAGTACTACTCCGAGTACAAAGCCCTCTTCTCCCTCCCCTACTCCGAGTACTACTCCGAGTACAAAGCCCTCTTCTCCCTCCCTTACTCCGAGTACTACTCCGAGTACAAAGCCCTCTTCTCCCTCGCCCACTCCCTCGCCCACTCCGAGTACAAAGCCCTCTTCTCCCTCGCCCACTCCCTCGCCCACTCCCTCGCCACCCGCGTCGCCAGCCTCCGCGCCGCCCGCGGCGACCTCGCCGGGGCCGAGCGCGCCCGGGCCATCGCGGAGCTGAGCGAGCTGCTGGGCCTGGTGGAGGATTTCGCGAGGGCGGAGTCGGAGGCGGAGATTGCGACGTGGATTGGGATGAACTACGGGAACGCCGTGCGGGTCTCGAAGTCGGTCTTCGCGAGGCTTCTCCGAGTGTTCAGCAAATCGGTACGGTGTGATTTCTTTCCTTGTTCAAATTTACTGTAAATTTGTTCAAATTCATAGCGGAGGAATGTTGTCATTCGTAGTGTATTGGAGACATGGTGCAGTTGCATATCGTTCCGAATCATGATCAGTGGTGGTGGGTAATTTGTTTAGCGAGATCCCAGAGGGGGATGGAAAAAGAATTCTGTACGAGGTCTGATCAAGTTTCATACTTTTTGCCTATGCTTGGAAAGATTTTAAGGTGGGTGAGAAAAAATGAAGGTGAAGGAAAGAATTCTTGGGATCTTCTTCGAACGGGAGTACAATCGTCAGGACTAGAGATTGACCATGGACTGAATGATTTATCTACTCTAGAGAGAGATGGCCATTAATAATACTGTACATAGAGACCCCACTTGAGGTGTCGCATTCCGTGGGTGAACTGTGCAATTAACATTCCAAATGCCAAAACTAGTTACACCCAAAATGTTGAATCTTTTACTGTACCAGAAATGAGACCCGTAGGGAGTCGCCCATCCTCGACTCTGCTTAGCTGAAGCATCTTCTTCACAACTTCCCAGTTCAATAGTGGGGCTGTACGACTTGGTTTGGAAGGGATAAGGTGAAGATCAGGCCTGTTATCTTTCTTTGTAACTTGTTGAAGATAGTAACATTTCCTCAATGAAATACATTGAACATGAATTCAACTGATCATTATTGACTATTAAAATGAGCATGTTAGTTTCTATATCAGTTGATTGTTGAACTAACTTGAAATAAAAATATTAATAGAAAGATGAAACTACATTGGTTGAACAGAAAAAACATCTCATGTATCTGGTCGTGTTGGTCATGAGAAACAGAGACCAGAGGTGCTATTCCAAATGGGTGAAAAAAAGGCTAAAAGTACTTTGTCAAGATAAGTGCAAATACATTTGTGAGTGCAGGCTTAATGCAAATTTGTTCCTTTCTTCTCCTGACGATGATATTTGGGATATTTGCAGGGTCCACTGAGGGAGATGGTAGAGACATTGCGAAAGGAAGTGGTGGATGGTGATTTCTTGAGGGATTGTCTGGAATTGGGAAGTAAGGACTTGAAAGGACTGGTCCAAATTTTGAAGGATCTCACTTCTCAATATTACTCATCATCTGATCATGGCCATGATCTCTAGAACATCATGCAGGACTTGTCTTTGGAACCAGTTTTGCTATGAAGGTCCCTGGGTAAGCACTATGTTTATGTGCCATATTACAAAAGGAGTTGAACATTTCAAAAGCATTTGTGCAGAATTTTGGCGGGAGTTTAGAAGGTGAACATAGAAGAGTAGAGAACTCTGATTGCCAGGTGTTGTCTGAGTCATGTTGTTATCATTTGGAGTTTCTTCAGCATCTTTTCTGTGGTGGAGAGCTGTAAATAATTCTCACTTGTAATGGTGTAATTCCTTTGTCTTTAATTGGATAGTTTTCACTTTCTATGGTGTTGAACTATTGACATGAAATTGAACAGTTACAATCACCTCAACGTGACAATAGGACCACTTTTTTTTTTAACGATTTATAGTTATATTGGAGGGTTTTGTCTGTTGAGGTCATTCCTTTACTTGAACTATTTGTATAATGACGAACTCTAACACTTCATAATGATTTATAGTAAAACTGAACACATTGAACTCAAGAACTCAGTTAGCTTGTGCGTATCTCTACTTTTAATTGGTATTACTCATTGACATCTTATGTTATGAACTTTTGCGCCAAAGTTCGGAAGTACACCCTTCTTTTAAGACCTTCTGTTAAGGTAGACATGATAAATTTGGAAGGTGATTTAATAATTCATCGTAACAGAGATTTTCCTTTTAAATAACCATCTAATGTAGCTACAACCAATGGTGGACATGAAGATACCCCTCTTCTCCCTCTTAAACACTTGGTTCTTTCCCAATTTATGCATGTATTTTTCTTCTATCACTCAACCTAATATCTAAACTTAAAGTTATCTCCTCTGTCTCTACCCTGTTTTCAACTTTTCACAGTGCGAGAGAATCTTATTGAGCAAAGAGAAGTGGTAGTATTGTTTCTAATAGGGATGAAATAACTTGAATCGGTGGCAAGAACAATAACTGAAGGAACAGGATGATTTGCCTTTTTCTTTTTTCGTTGCTTGCATGATTATTGTTCAAGTTATATTTTTAAGGAATGGAATTCATATAGAATTCTTTCACAAATATATAGCAAGGTATGAATTTTAGTTTTCTTCCATTGTAGTGATATAGATATCAGATTACTTCTCATTTTGGACAAAAAGATAGTTATGTTGTATCTTTTCTTTTTTCTCCCACGCGAGTGTCAAAGCTTGCAATGCTAGTATCATCCAAAAGCTATCGAAGAAGCTGCAATCATTTAGTCTCTTGTCCGTGTGGTTCTGCCTGGACATGTGGGTTTGGTGTACTTTTGTTTATGTCAGTTTGTTTGGAAGCGGCTGGAGCAAACATATGTGCTAGAACTTCCATTAAATTTTTCTCTCATTGGATGGGTATTATAGCGTCCTCAATTGGTATTGCTAGATTGAAATTTAGAGAAGTATTGATGTTGCAATTCAGGCTACATTATGAGAAGTCAAACATAACCTCACTAAAATTTCAGATTGCTTTGATGACACGCAAAGCTACGAGGCACTCGATAGTGTGGTGAAGGGCAAACATGAGGGTGATGGCCTTTGCTGGGCTGAAGAGAAAAGATTGCTTTGAAAACCCTACTAATAGCTCTAGGATCAAATATTTTTAACCGTTCAAGTGTTTGTATGTGCCTTTGGATTTGCTTGTTGGAGAGAATTTTTGGGTTTCTTTTTGCTCCTTTCGACGCTGATCGTTGATCTGGGACTCCAGACTAAAAGAATGGATCGAGGGCCGTGTTGACCTCGGAGTAACTTTCATGGAAGAAGGGGGAACCTGCGAAGAGCTTTTGTTGTCGGTTTGTTTTATGAGGTTAAAAAGAAAACCGACTTTTTTTTTTCCTATAATTTGTTGGGAATCCAATCTCAAAACTTACAAAATATGTCATCGAATCTTAATACTTGTTAAATTGATGCAATCAAGTTCTTCAACTAACTTTGTTCAATTTGACTAATGAAAAAAAATAAAGTAGTTTTTTTCTCCTCATTTTCTTTATTTTTCGTGATGTTGATATGATTAAAACAACGTCATTTTGATCTAAACTTGATTTTTATTTTTTTTTAAATCAACTTAAAAATAAGTTAGTTTTATTATTATTATTATTATTATTTTTGCAAAACCTTCCCTTTTTTGTTCGTTTTGTAAGCTCTCATTGCCACCACTCAAACTGCCAACACCCACTGATGGTGGGGGATGGTCAGCCATGGATTAGTAAGAGTTGCCAAGCCCTGGTCATTGACCAACAACCCTCGCTCAAATCTAGGTGAGGGTCATCGACTCTCACGCAAATCTACAAGAGGTTGGCCACTAGAAGGGTGAGAGCCGCAACACTCCCCAAGTAGGTCTTCATTGTTTTGACTTCCCTCTTATTTTATTTTAGATAAAATTTGGATTACAAATTTGTATTTGGATCAAAACGACATTATTTTAGCATTAATTTTCATGTTGTAGGCTACGTCAAAACCATATGGGAAAAAGAAAATAAATAAATAAAAGTCATGCTAGTATTTTTCATTAAATAATTTGGACAAAATTAACTAAATTTTTATTGCGCTAATTTAACAAGTTTTAGTAAATGATTACTTACATCGATAAATTTTAGGACTCTCCACACACTTATCCCTTTTCTTGCTGTGATTTCTGAATGATTTGCGCATTCACCAGATGTGCTCATTGATGAATTTGATGGCGAGATTAGTGACTTTTGACGTTTTGGAGCTGCGAGGACAAGAGCTTGAGCTGCGGCTGTTGGACATTGCAGAAAAAAGGAGGTCGAAGTTCTTCTTCTTTGTCGATTTTTATGGCATCCTTGACTTAGTAATTCGACTTGGCCATCATCAGCTTCTCTAACTGATGCTTTCATGGTGATCTGCAGGAGGTGCATATATTCGTCATCGGGCTTTCTATATCCTCCGATGGGAAAGAGACCGTTCCATCTGATGAAGTTTGCAGCATCGCTGCAAGACTCGCGGCTCAAGCCGTGGGAAGGTGAAATGACTGCACATGCTTTGTTGATTATTATTTAGGGATTAGTGTTTTGAAAGTCCTGAAAATTGCAGTGAAAGTGCAATCAAATTCTAAAAATTTTGAAAAATGCAATAATGTCCTAAAACTTGTCAAATTATTCCAAACAAGTTCTTCCACTAATTACACTTTTTGTAAATTTAAAAACTTAATTGCATTTTTTGGAAAATTTTAGGATTTGGTTGCATTTTCGTAGTAAGTTTTAGAATTTAATTGTACTTTTTGATAGTTTTAAAATTTAATTGCATTTTCGTAGCAAGTTTTAAGATTTTTAATGCTTTTATCTTCTTCTTTTTTTTAATGTCTGTCTATCTAGATCTTATGGCACATGAGTGGAGATTTTGATTTGTGATCATATATTGTTGAATAGAGGTGGTAAATTGGTGGGTCGGGTTGGGTATGGGTTGAGTCGAAAATGGGTCGACCCATATTTGACCCATTTAACCCGTTTGACCCATATTTTTGTAGTGTAAATATAGTGACTCATACCCGACCCGACGCATATCCGACCCAGCCTATATTGCTAAAACCCAATAATATTTTAAAAAAAAACCCGCGCTCACTTTAAGCTATATGCTAATTGGATAAAAACCTCAAATTAAATTAAAAAATAGTAAATAAAAAAATGTTAAAAAAACCTATAAATTGAAATATTTATGAAGATTTAGACTATGCACATACTTCTCTTATTTAAAGTGAGCATAGTATTGAGCAACTAAAAATTGCAACGTGAAACTAAGTGTTAGCTATTTGAACACTATCTAAAGAAACATCCGTGAAGGAAAGAATGAAAATGGTCTTTCGCAAGTCGGATTTACGCAAGCTTCATCAAATCTGGAATTGAAAGTAAACGCTTCTCTTAATAAGAATCTCATTTGCTC
Organism: Eucalyptus sp. ANBG9806169; assembly: GCA_014182395.1. Lineage (NCBI taxonomy): Eukaryota > Viridiplantae > Streptophyta > Magnoliopsida > Myrtales > Myrtaceae > Eucalyptus > Eucalyptus sp. ANBG9806169. The sequence goes on from CM024577.1 coordinate 26,319,276, forward strand.
GTTCAAAGAAAATAATTCTATAGCTACATCTGTAATTCAAACAAAACATACAAACTAATATATTAATAAACCAGGAAGTGAACTAGTTAGCATGTGCTGTGTTAACATTACATTCTTGCGATGAATACGCCTACTACCAGAAGAAAGTAGTGGATCTGGATGTAATTAATCGATTCATCTCAATCATCAATTAAAGGATGAGAAAGCAGCAGATTCGAATGAAAATACTCGATTAATCTCATGTGCATGTCTATGTGAGCACCTAATGATGTGATCTACAAATGAATACGAACGAGCTGACATCACGATGGACATCACATCTATTAGGTGCTACGGTGATGCTCGATATACCTCGAACAATAGGACAAGCTAGGAACAAAGAGACATCATCTTGCTTTGAGTGGTCGTAGAACACCTTGTCGAAGCTGAACTTCATCTCTCCTTCCTTCTCATCCTAACAACAACCGACGTTGAGCGTTTGCTTCCAGACTAAGTCGACTTCATATAGGTCAACCAAGTGCAAAACATGACCAAGTCCCAAATCTAATGAAATCTTCAATTCTGGAGGTAGAAAATTCTAAACCCGATACCAATTACAGTTCATCTTTTAACAATGAGATGAAACTCTTCTTCTGATTAACGCATAACTTTACTTACATATGCCTCCCCAACCTGCAAATCCCCATAAATCTTCTCCCCCTCCATGTCATAATGAAACAATGTAAAAATGTTCACATGGACTAATTAAGCATAGTACAACTTGTTTATGGTTGGCCACCCCTAATCAACTTCCTAAACTGTGAAAGCTTCTACATATATTTGCAATTTACCGAGAAGTCAACTACCATATCAGAGGAAAAACATGGTACAAGTACAAAGAAGGCACCTTATAACCAAAAAGCTCATAACATGCCTGTCGAAATATTGAAATTCGATCTGCAAAGACAGTCTTGTACCTATGCCATGTTGTATCATCCATGAGACAATGAATATGGAATATTGAGAACAAACGTATCATGTAACACAAACCTTTCTTCACGCTTCTCAAGTGTTGCAATTTGTTCTTTCAGTTGAGTTATCTTTTCATATATTTGGCAATCAACAGATTTTGCAGCATTGCCTACAATTTACATGTGCAGCAACACAACAAGAACAAAAGAGCATTTAGTTATGCACTACCAAGCTATAGCTTTTCAAATATGAGAGACTTGTCCTTAAGATCTTCCTCAAGCGGAACTCCAAATAATCAATCTCCAATGCATAGCTCAGCCTCTACATTTTCAAGTGAAAGGGAACTAAGATATTTATTTAGGATGCGTCCTCCAATGCTAAAGGTTGACTCGAGGCAATAGTAGTGATGGGAATACTCAATATATCACGTGCCATGAGAGATAACTGGGGATATCGATGTGAATTAGCTTTCCAATAATCAAGGACATTGAGATCAGGGAATTTTTTTTCTATCAACCCTGAGCTCCTCTAAATACAAATCCAATTGTGATTTAGTAGATTGCGAGCCAAAGTGTTCACTCTCAAATGCATCATACTAATCAAGATTGTCCCTAATGTTTTCGACAATGTCCTCAACTAAAATGTTGCCTCAACTAATTGAAGATGCAAAGTGATCATCTCTCGATGTAGAGGTCACATATTCATCAAAAAGCATATAAAGCTTTTCTCGAATGCTCCGTACAAATTCCACATGATCATCCATCTCCAGCTTTGAATAGCAAAATTCTAACAAGTGTAGCTTATAGCGAGGATCTAATACAACAACAAAAGATAAGACAACATTGTAACACTTCCAATAATTTTCAAACTTCTTTAGCATTGCCATAGCCATAGATCTAATAGCTACATCCTCATTATTCCTTGCATTTATCAAACGAAGCTGAATCTGCCATACTCCATAGAAATATAAATTCGCTGTGGGATATCTAACTCCAGAGAAGATAGTAGAAATATCATAGAAAGGTTGCAACAAGAATGCAATTTTCTTGGCTCTAACCCAATCCTCAGGCGATGGACATGTAAGAAAGTTAGAATCAATTAGCTTCAAATGGGAAAATGCATGTTCAAAGACCAAAGCACCTTCAAGCATTAAATACGTAGAGTTCCATCTAGTTGCCACATCTTGACGAACTTTTTTACCCGTCTTCAAGCAAGACTGTGTTATACACTCAATAATTTTTGTTCTCCTCCCTTGTGTAGCTCTCACATATTTGACAGATTCTCTAATATTTTGCAATAATCCATCAATCATCTTTAGACCTTCTTGGACAATAAGATTTAGAATGTGTGCACCACAACGTACATGAAAAAACTTCCCATCACACAACAAAGAGGATCTCATATAAGGTGTACTTTTCCAAATATCAATCATACTGTCATTGTATGATGCATTATCCAATGTGATATTGAAAATTTTCCTCTCAATACCCCACTCTCTTAACAAAGTCAACAATTTTTCCAATAAAATGGCGCCATTGTATGGAGGTGGCATGTAGGAGAAGCACAAAACCTTTGCATGCGATTCCCAATTCTCATCAATGTAATGGGTAGTGACGGTCATATAATAATCAGTTGTCACAAAAGTCCACAAGTCAAAAGTTAAACATATTTTGCTAGAAAGTGACATTACATTTGATTTCAAATTTCTCTTCTCATTCTCATAACTTTTACCACATCACTTTTTGTTGTATTCCTCGATATGTGCTTCACATTGGGATTAAGATAACTAAGCAACTCTCCGGTAGCCTCATGCTCTACAAAAGAGTATGTGTAATTATGTTTGACTATTGCTTTTGCTAGCTTGCTTATAAACACAGTTTGATCAAACTGTTATGTGGAATTATCAATGTTGGCCTCTTGATTGGGACAAGTATGTAAATGACGCAACAAATTTTTTGTCCCATGGTTAGCCATGTAAGCTGATTTGCACCATTCACACTTGGCTTTTTTCTTGCTATCCTCATTTGTGAATTTTTCGAATTTAGACCATATAGTAGAAGTGCATTTTTTCGATCGTTTAGAGCAAGTAGAGTTATCTTCCTTATCCTCATGAAATAAGGATGCAACTCTACGCCTCTTAGACCCTTCTGTTGTTGAATATTCTTCATGATCCTCGTTAGATCTTGACATGTCAACTAATTAGTTAAAGAAAACATGAATTAGAACAAGTTATTTACTCAAAGAGAAAATGACATGTTATATTTCTATTTAACACTAAAAGAAAACATCTCCAACTTTCATTCTCCTTTAAGAGTAGAGTACAAAAGAGAAAACATGCGGAAGACCCAAAAAGAACTACTTTGCCCATTTACAGGGAACACATCCACATGGAATTGCATAAGTCCACACAATCTACAAAACCCCGAAGCATAAGCTGAGCATACGGCACCCTTCTCGTAGAGGACCCCTAAAAACATAATTGATGTCTCCATTTCACGCGAAGGAAGAACATTCGCATGCTTATCACACTCTTCATCCAAGAACATACCACAACAAGCCCATCTATAATCGCATAGAACCGCATCAATTTTCCGTTTTACATCAAAAACCACGCATTAAGACATCACAGAATCATCCTAACCTCATAAGCCACCATTACCCAATGAATACACCATTATTCAATGAATACACGCACAACCGAAAACTAAAAATCATGACATGCTTCAACCTTCGAGGGAGGCGAAGGCGAGCGGTGGAGGTGGGTGATGGAGCTTGTCGACCTTCGAGGGAGCGGCGGAGGAGAGCCTCAGAGGCGGGTGGTGAAGGCGAGCTGCGGAGGTGGGTGACGAAGCTTGTAGGAGGACCCCTAAAAACATAATTGATGTCTCCATTTCACGCGAAGGAAGAACATTCGCATGCTTATCACACTCTTCATCCAATAACATACCACAACAAGCCCATTTATAAATCGCATAGAACCGCATCAATTTTCCGTTTTACATCGAAAACCACGCATTAAGACATCACAGAATCATCCTAACCTCATAAGCCACCATTACCCAATGAATACACCATTACCCAATGAATAAATGCACAACCGAAAACTAAAAATCATGACATGCTTCAACCTTTGAGGGAGCGGCGAAGGCGAGCGGTGGAGGTGGGTGACAGAGCTTGTCGACCTTCAAGGGAGCGGCGGAGGCGAGCCTTAGAGGCGGGCGGTGAAGGCGAGCAGCGGCAACGAGTGGTGGAGGCGACTCAGAGGCGAGCTGCGGAGGTGGGTGACGAAGCTTGTCAACCTTCGAAGGAGCGGCAGAGGCGGGCGGCGAAGGCAACTCGGAGACAAGCGGTGGAGGTGGGTCGAAAATGGGTCACTACACCGATGAAGGGCAACTATATGTCACTGAGGAAGTTCTATGTTTTTTAGGTTTTGAAAATGGGTCGAAAATGGGTGAGAACACATGACCCATTTTTGACCCATATAGAATTGAACTTAAAACACTTTGACCCATTTTAGCTGGCCATTACATCTTCATGACCCTTATACGACCCATTAGTAAAAAATATGGGTCTAAAGATGGGTCCATAACCCATTTTGCCATCTCTAATTGTTGTACTCCATTTCAAATGCATTTAGACTGCATGTCTACTGGTTTAGTGATGGGTCTTTGACTTGCTATATAAGTTGCTCCCAGCTTCTGCTTAACAATCTTGATGATATGGTAAGAATTTCCCTCCGCTGGTTTGGCTCTAACAGTACACCCAATTAAAAAATTTAATTATCAGTTTTTTGTTGTGGTTTTTAGGAGCAAATTTGAATTGTTGAAAGCGGCATGGAACGACTTGAAGCTCGCGGACACCATACTTGAAAACTCACGGACGACGGAACTTGGGAAAATAGAGACAACGGCGGATGACGGACTGAAGCTTGCGATGAGCGATGAGGATCGGGCAACGACCGGCGGGAGAGGAAGAAGAAAACCTAAAATATTGAAGTAAGATCCCCAATTCTAATTCAACTTGGGAATTTTCTTAATTTCTACTCAATTGTAAATTTCAAACAAAGTTATCCGTCATTTCAATCATCAAAAAATATTTACTAACAAACATTTGACTGGCCGGCAAGCTTAAACTCTCATTTGATACGAAACTGTCCACTGCAAAAAAATTTTTTTGGAGAAAATAATTCAATTTCAGACTTTATATTTAGAATTTTCCCAAGAATTTATATTTTACATTAGGAGTAACAGGTCCGAAAATCTTTAAACCGAAACGGAGCCCACAAACTCACCGTCATAGCTCGTGCAGACAGTCGGCTTCAATTCGGCACCAAAATGGCGACCGCCAGTTTCGCAAGCCGGCAACGCCGATCCTCCGCCGCCGTCCTCCTCCTCCTCCTCCTCTTCCTCGCCGCCGCGCCTCCGCCGGCCCACTCCCTCCCCTACTCCCAGTACAAAACCCTCTTCTCCCTCGCCCACTCCCTCGCCACCCGCGTCGCCAGCCTCCGCGCCGCCCGCGGCGACCTCGTCGGTGCCGAGCGCGCCCGGGCCATCGCCCAGAGGCTGCGGCCCGGCCGGTGGCTGGGGCTCGGGTCCTGGCGGTCGGCGTTGTCGGTGGGGTGGGACTACGCGCGCAACTACGCGTGGGGGTGGAGGGACCTCGAGTACCGGGAGATGTACGGCGCGGCGTCGGATCTGAGCGAGCTGCTGGGCCTGGTGGGGGATTTCGCGAGGGCGGAGTCGGAGGCGGAGAGGGCGAGGTGGATTGGGAGGAACTACGGGAACGCCATGCGGGTCTCGAAGTCGGTCTTCGCGAGGCTTCTCCGAGTGTTCAGCAAATCGGTACGTTGTGATTTCTTTCCTTGTTCAAATTCACTGTAAATTTGTTCAGATTCATAGCGGAGGAATGTTGTCAGTCGTAGTATTAGAGACATAGTGCAGTTGCATTTCGTTCTGAATCATGATCGGTGGTGGTGGGTAATTTGTTTAGCAAGATCTCAGAGGGGGATGGAAATAAAATTCTGTACGAGGTCTGATCAAGTTTCATACTTTTTGCCTATGCTTGGAAAGATTTTAAGGTGGGTGAGGAAAAATGAAGGTGATGAAAAGAATTCTTAGGATCTTCTTCGAACGGGAGTACAATCGTCAGGACTAGAGATTGACCATGGACTGAATGATTTATCTACTCTAGAGAGAGATGGCCATTGATAATACTGTACATAGAGACCCAACTTGAGGTGTCGCATTCCGTGGGCGAACTGTGCAATTAACATTCCAAATGCCAAAACTAGTGACACCCAAAATGTTGAATCTTTTACTGTACCAGAAATGAGACCCATAGGGAGTCGCCCATCCTCGACTCTGCTTAGCTGAAGCATCTTCTTCACAACTTCCCAGTTCAATACTGGGGCTGTATAACTTGGTTTGGAAGGGAAAAGATGAAGATCAGGCCTGTTATCTTTTTTTGTAACTTGTCGAAGATAGAAATTCCTCAAGGAAATACATTGGTTGAACTAACTTGAAATAAAAATATTAATAGAAAGATGAAACTACATTGGTTGAACAGAAAAAAAATCTCATGTATCTGGTCATGTTGGTCATGAGAAACAGAGACCAGAGGTGCTATTCCAAACGGGTGAAAAAAAGGCTAAAAGTACTTTGTCAAGATAAGTGCAAATACATTTGTGAGTGCAGGCTTAATGCAAGTTTGTTCCTTTCTTCTCCCGACGATGATATTTGGGATATTTGCAGGGTCCACTGAGGGAGATGGTAGAGACATTGCAAAAGGAAGTGGTGGATGGAGATTTCTTGAGGGATTGTCTGGAATTGGGAAGTAAGGACTTGAAAGGACTGGTCCAAATTTTGAAGGATCTTACTTCTCAATATTACTCGTCATCTGATCATCACCATGATCTCTAGAACATCATCCAGGACTTGTCTTTGGAACCAGTTTTGCTATGAAGGTCGCTGGGTAAGCACTATGTTTATGTGCCATATTACAAAAGGAGTTGAACATTTCAAAAGCATTTGTGCAGAATTTTGGCAGGAATTTAGGAGGTGAACATAGAAGAGTAGAGAACTCTGATTGCTAGGTGTCATCTGAGTCATGTTGTTATCATTTGGAGTTTCTTCAGCATCTTTTCTGTGGTGGAGAGCTGTAAATAGTTCTCACTTGTAAAGATGTAATTCCTTTGTCTTTAATTGGATAGTTTTCACTTTCTATGGTGTTGAACTATTGACATGAAATTGAACAGTGACCATCACCTCAACGTGACAATAGGACCAATTTTTTTTATGATTTGTAGTTATATTGGAGGGTTGTGTCTGTTGAGGTCATTCCTTTACTTGAACTATTTGTATAATGATGAACTCTTAACACATCATAATGATTTATAGTAAAACTGAACACATTGGACTCAAGAACTCAGATATCTTGTGCGTATCTCTACTATTAATTGGTATCACTCATTGACATCTTATGTTATGAACTTTTGCGCCAAAGTTCGGAAGTGCACCCTTCTTTTAAGACCTTCTGTTAAGATAGACATGATAAATTTGGAAGGTGGTTTAGTAATTCATCGTAACAGAGATTTTCTTTTTAAATAACCATCTAATGTAGCTACGACCAATGGTGGACATGGAGATACCCCTCTTCTCCCTCTTAAACACCTGGTTCTTTCCCAATTTATGCATGTATTTTTCTTCTATCCCTCAACCTAATTTTCTAAACTTAAAGTTATCTCCTTTGTTTCTACCCTGTTTTCAACTTTTCACAGTGCGAGAGAATCTTATTGAGCAAATAGAAGTGGTAGTATTGTTTCTATCAGGGAATGAAATGACTAGAATCAGTGGCAAGAACAATAACTGAAGGACCAGGATGATTTGCCTTTTTCTTTTTTTGTTGCTTGCATGATTATTGTTTAAGTTATATTTTTAAGGAATGGAATTCATATATAATTCTTTCACAAATATATAGCACGGTATGAATTTTAGTTTTCTTCCATTGTAGTGATATAGATATCAGATTACTTCTCATTTTGGACAAAAAGATACTTATGTTGTATCTTTTCTTTTTCTCCCACTTGAGTGTAAAAGCTTGCAATGCTAGTATCATCTAAAAGCTATTGAAGAAGCTGCAATCATTTAGTCTCTTGTCCATGTGGTTCTGCCTGGACATGTGGGTTTGGTGTACTTTTGTTTATGTCAGTTTGTTTGGAAGCGGCTAAAGCAAACATATGTGCTAGAACTTCTATTAAATTTTTCTCTCATTGGATGGGTATTATAGCGTCCTCAATTGGTATTGCTAGATTGAAATTTGGAGAAGTATTGATGTTGCAATTCAGGCTACATTATGAGAAGTCAAACACAACCTCACAAAAGTTTCGGATTGCTTTGATGACATGCAAAGCTAAGCCACTCGATAGTGGGGTAAAGGGTAAACATGAGGGTGATGGCCTTTGCTGGGCTGAAGAGAAAAGATTGCTGTGAAAACCCTACTACTAGCTCTAGGATCAAATATTTTGACTGTTCAAGTGTTTGTATGTGCCTTTGGATTTGCTTGTTGGAGAGAATTTTTTGGGTTGATGATCCTCTGCATTGAAAAGGACATTCTTGAAGCAGGTCATCTCGTTACTCATTCATCCAAAGGTGGGATCTTGGATGGTCTAAGAATTCTTCAATGCTGTTTCAGTTACTGCCAAGACAGGTATTACGCATTGCTGAGTTACCAACAAATGATGGGCATACATATGCAGTCTTTGATCTAGTTTTGTCTGACATGGTATTTGCTATTCCTCATGACGAGTCTGTGGCATTCAGAATTACATGAATAGCTTGGAAATGCATTTGGGGAGATGACCTCAGGATTGTCGGCCAGATGAGTTGCACGAGCTCATTGCTTTTCATGTCAAGACATCTTGCTCCGAGTTATGTGGTTCATTTCCAAAAGCCAGGATACATGTTTTCAAATCAAAAGTGACTCGGAGATTGGTTTTCTTCACAGGAGCACATTCTAGGTTGTTAATTCGTGTTTGGGAATCATGTTCTTGTTGCGTTGAGTTAAACAGTATGCTGTGAAATAGGTTACACGGCATGTTCAGAATTGTTTCCAAAGCTCAAACCCAGATAGAAACCATAGCCCGAACACGACCTGTGCAATCAATTCAGTTTAGTAGAATATTCCGATCGGACTTTCTTTGCCATTTCTCTCCCTCTCCCTCTCCCTAGATCAGAAAGAGTCTCTGTCACGGGAGTGACCATAGGCGGTGATGGTGATTTGCGTGCGAAGATGGCGGTAGAAAATGAAAGAGATGAGTTGAGTGGATTGCTCTCAAACGGGAGGAATGGGTGTCAACGTCTTGTGAAGGAGACAAAGTATAGTCAAATGAGGCAGATGATCCTAGCGCATGATAGATGATGATAAGGAAAACCTAACTTTAATCAGAACCTGTTTCTAGACATTTTGAACTTTCAATTTTACCCTAGACAAATATAATTTTAAACACTTCAACTTTAAATTCTACCCTCAACTCATCAAAGAATCATTAAATTTTCAAACTGTTTTTTGATTTGATTCACACCAAAAAAGTCTTACATATATTGCAATTGTGCCAAATTAGTTCTAAACTTTTGTCTTGGCCAATTCAGTTCTAAACATTTTACATTTGTATCGGTTGAGTTCATCCCGTCAATTTTGACCTGGTTGGTGTTGATGTGGCAGTGTTGGTGCTAATATGGCAGCATTTTTAAAATAATAATTTAATATTTATATATATTTTTAATTTTCTATTTTTTCTGCCTTCCCCTAGGATCGTCGACCATAGGTGATGGTTAGGATGCCCTCGCCGGCCAGGGCATGGTTTGGGCAAGCGCCGCGATGGCCGTGCTTGATTTGGTTGTGGGAGGGCAAATCAAGTGAGGGTAGGGACGCACAAGGGAAGGGGAAGGGAAACAAATTAAAGAAAAAAAAAAAAAAAAAAAAAAAAATTATAAAAAAATTCAAAAAATTGTTAAAATATTATTTCAGCACTTATCAGTCAAAATTGATCGGATGAACTTAACTAATATAAATGCAAAATGTTTATTATTGAATTGGCAAAAAAAAAAAAAATTGATTTAGAATTGAATTGATATAATTATAATAGGTTTATAATTTTTTTTGATAATTCTCCCCATCTATTCTAATTTGAGTCTTACATACATATAATCGATATTGTTACACTAAACAAAACTAATCTAAAACAATTTTTTCACAGCATAATAATAATGTATAAAAAGAAATTAAATCATACATCATTGTAATTTCACATGTCAACTTGGGATGATGCTCAAAACCAAACAAATAAAGTTTATATTTATAATTAACATGGGAAAATGAAATTTTCAAATAAAGATAAGGAGTGGGACCATTTTGTTAAAAGTGAGCTAAAAAGGACATTTTCTCTTATGAGGTTTCGAAGTTCCGAAATGACCAATTTAATTTCAAATAAGATTTTTCAAGCAATGGCCATGGACCTTTTCATGACGTCGAGCAAAAATGCCTTTTCATGACGTCGAGCAAAAATGCGAAAGAAAATTATTATCTAATATTTGTGTCAATTGCACGCACACACATATATTTATAATCATGTTATCATTTGCTATTCTGAGTCTGGATCGGTAATTCCAAAAATATTGCTAGAACTACTGAATAAAATTATATAGTCTATATAAATAATCATATCTTGATTTAAATAACTGTTTGATTGTTTTGAACAAAACAAAATGGGATACGATGAGCAGATATCCGAGTGTTAAGAAAAGGGGGTACCTCTTCCATAGCAAGATAGATATGACAAATGACTACGCGGCATTGTGGAAGGATAACAACACAGTAACGCCTAATAACCCTAAAGCCTCCACCTAAGTTTAGTTCCAATTTTACCCTAATTCTTTTTTTGTTCCATAAAAAGCCTCTAACTTTATATCTAGTCTCAATTTTACCCTAGACTTTTTTTTTTTGTTTTTTAAAAAACCCTCAACTTTTGATTCAGTCCCAATTTGTTTATATTAACCTTCCGTCCAAAATTTCTCTTGACAACCAAGAGATGAAAAGTGTCTGAGTGCAAGCTCTTCGACCATGAAAGATGAAAGACTCTCAAGCACGAGAATTGAATACTAAGCACAAAATCGAAGATCCTCGAGTGAGATGGAAGAAAGACTCTAAAAAGAAGAGCAAATAGAAGGTCAGCCCTAATTACTTTAATTTTTACCCAAATTTTAGATCTAGGAAGATGTCGTTTGGGCTGACATGAAAATTCATCTCCAAAAGACATCTTCTTAGATTCGAAATTTCGGAAAAACTTAGAGCAATGACGTAAAAATGCCAATTAGCGAGGGCAATTTTGGATGAAGTATTAACGGGGCATATATGGGATCCAAATTAAAGTTGGTAATTTTATGATATAAAAAAAGGGGTAGGGTAGAATTGCGATCGGACCTAAAGTTGGTGGATTTTTATAAGACAAAAGAAAGATTAGAGTAGAATTGGGAATGGACCTAAATTTAAGGATATTATATGAGACAGAAAAAAAGTTTAGGGTAAAATTGGGATTCAACCTAAAATGAAAGTTTTATTTTTAATGGTATTAGGCCACACAGAATTGATCGAGGATTGATGATTTAATATTCATTCATCTCCGTCAAGGAAAATGAGTCCGTCAAGTCAAAAACTGATGGATTTAATTATATGGGCCTAAGTTGGCCCGGCCGCAATGGGCCTAAAGGGCCCGGCCCACGGGAATAAGGCCCGTGGAAGAAGGAACATATAAAACGGATGAGAGAGAGGGAGAACACACCTGTTGGAATCATAAGAACATTAATTCTCTCCCTCTCCTCTCAAGACGAAGAACAAAGGCAAAAGACGACTTCTTCTTCCTTTCACGGTGATTTGTCGTCATCCGATCGAACATGGCTGAATTCTCTTCCTCTTTACGGCATCAGTGTCTAATCTCGTGGCTAACAAGGTACGGTCGAATCCGTGGTGTGCTTTACGATCGGTGATACGTGACTTTTCCGGGCTTGTCTTCCGCATTGATTTAGGGGTTCGGTTTTAAGTGTCGAATCGGTTTTCGGGGATCCGACGATCCCAACATCGGTATCAGAGCCTTAATTCACGTTTTTCCCGACCAATTTGATGTTTATGATTGATTTTTTCGCAAAAGCATTTCGGCCGTACGGATCGGAGCGAGAAATCCCGACACCTGAGCGTTGTTCGCCATTTTTTCTAAGTTTTCGTAAGTCAAAATCAAAATCTGATGACATAAGGAGGAAGGCGACGTCGAGACGAGTCCGGCGACATGTCGCACGCCGGGGGACGCTGCACACGCCCACGCGCGGCCGGAAGGCGCGCGCGTGGGCGCAACGTGCCTGCACGCGCCGGTTCGTCCAAAGACGTGCGGCACACGTGCCGGTTGGCGAACCGGGCGCATGCGCGCCACCGGCGAGTGAACCGGCACGCGCTAGTCCACGGACCGACGCATGCTGACGTCAGCATGACGTCACCCAATGGTCGGTAACCGCTAGGGTGACGTCATCGCTGACGTCGCGCCGACTGTTTTGGCCTGGATGGTCACCGCCGGCGACCCGACCCAACCCGACCCGCCCGGCACGTGCGCGGCACGTGCGGTTGGTCGGTCCGACCCGGGCGATCGTTCCGACCGGCCCGACTGGTCCGACGACTTGATCGTTGACTTCCGTTGACCGTTGACTCGTTGACCGTTGACTTCCGTTGACCGTTGACCAAAAAAAAAATAGGATATGTTTCTTTTTTTTCAATTATGTCTATGTGGATTATAATGTAATCCATTTTTGTTCTGCATTTGTTGCAGGAACAATACCTTCCTGTAAGCCGTGCACATCTGTGTGCACAATGTCAGATGAACAAAAGGAAAGGCTTTCAAGGTTGATAGCCGATTTGAATGGTTATCGATGGGAGAGTGACGACATAATTGATCATGTCATAGAGGTCAACAACAAAATTCAAGAGGTCATTTGGAACGGTTATCCCATGCCATATATTCAGATGGTGCGATTCTTTATGAACACTCTTCCATCAGAATGACAATGAGTGTTGAATCGCCTTTGGGAAGTCAAAGGATTTACTAGATATAAGGAGCTAGTAATGGAATTTGTGGATGAATATCATCGGGTTGGAGCCACAAAGACTGCGACCCAAGGAATGACTTCGATTAGGCTAGGAATGAATGCGCGTAGGAGAAATCCTAAAGGATTGTTGACGCCTTAATTTTATTTAGGTTTGATTAATTAATTAATTTTTCGAATAATAAATAAATAAACAACAAAAACACAAGGCAAAACAAAAGCAAAAAGAAAATAGCAACCCTTTCCCCCCCTTCGCATGGGCCATTACGGCCCATTTTCCTCTGCCTCCCGGCCCAGCCCGCTTCGATCATCTCCTTCCTCCGTCTCGCCCTCGCAGCACACGCGCGAGAGCGCGACGCCGGATGGACGATGGACGGCGACGCACGACAGCAGAGGGGCAGTTGGCGTCGACAGCACGCGACCGGAGGAGGAGCAGAGGGCGGATGGGACGGCGGTCTAACCGGCGGGTCGACCCTCGCCGACCGGCCGCCCCCCTCGCCTATAAATAGAGGAGGGCCACCGTCGACGAAAGGGAGAGGGGGGAAGCAGAGAAAGGGCTGCAAATCCTCGGGCCGCCTATTGAGAGACTTCAGAAGGGGCGGGCTGAGGACGAGCAAGCCGGTCTGCGAGAGGGAGGGGTGGAGGAGAGGGAGAGGTCCCCGAGAGAGACACACGGGAGAGAGAGAAGTTGGAGGAGGTTTGCGTGGGAACCACCGCCGCTGCCCGCCGCCCTCGTCGTGCCGTCGCCCGGTGTAACGGGAGGTCGCCGTTGTCATCGCCGTCGCCCCTTTCCTCTCTCACAGAGTCCCCACCCATCGGAACCACCGCCGCCGCCGCCGCACCTTGGTCCCTCTCCTTCCTCGGCGCCGCGGATTCGCAAACCCTAGGGTTTGCGATTTTCCGAGTCACGAATCGGATCCGGGTCGGGAATCGGGTAGGGATTCCGCGATTCGGGGCGGCGGAGGTCGGGTCGCGATTTGGAGCCGGGTCGGGTAGGGTTTCACCGAGGGAGCGGAGTCGTCGGGTCGTGGAGCCGGGTCGGGCGAATGACCCGGTTCCTCTAGGGTTTCGCGGTTCCTCCGAAACGGCGCCGTTTCGTAAAGCAAAAAAAAAGAAAGAAAAAGTCAAAAAATCCGAGTCGGGCCCGCGTTAGCTTTTATTTTATTTTATAAATAATAAATAAATAATTTATTTTCCAAAAAATTCAAAATCAAAATATATATGTTTTATTTTCGATTTTTTTAAAATGTTTTAATTAAAAAAAAAAGAAACAGAAAAATATATATATAATATTTTATTTTCCAAAAAATCCAGAAAAATCAAAAATACTTTATTTTCCAAAAAATATAAAAAAAATATTTTATTTTCCAAAAAAAAAAAAAAATCAAAAAACACCAAAAAAATCATAATAAAAAATTAAAAAATATTTCATATTTCCCAAAAAGGCCAAAAATTCAGAAAAAGCCAAAAAGACTTGTTTTTTTTTTTTTTTCCAAAAATACCAAAAATCCAAAAAAATCCCTTTTATGTCCAAAAATTGAAAAAAAAGGTTCAAAAATGTTTTTTTCCCCAAAGTGCGTGGAAAATCCCTTAAACATCCAAAAAACCTCAGGGTTTAAACAAGGTTAGGTACCGAAAGGGCATTAGTGATTAACTAGTGTAATCAAGTCTCCGATCCTAATTTCTCTGGTTGCGCAAGAGCGAATATTTCTCCCAATATTTCGCATGGGTTTCTAATCAACCCACCCCAAATTGATTAGTGGCGACTCCGTTTTAAAAATTAACTTACAGGTTAAAAACTTAGACTATTAAAGTCGTGAATTGGTGGACTTGGGAGAGTCCGGGCTTAATTAATCCAGTCGAGCCATTAGCCTCCGCTAGGCGCCCGCCCCGATCGGGCGCCGGAAAAAAGAGGTCACGACAGCTTGGCGACTCCGCTGGGGACTTTGAGGACTTAGGCCTGTTTTGCCTTGTTTAAATTCTTTACTGACTTAGGTTTTTTTTATGCAGGTCAATAGCTTAGAAATTTATTTTAACTTTGCTTAAAATAGATTGTTTTGTGATTATGAATTGTGGTGCATGCTTTTACTGTTTCAGCACTAAACATGGCACACACAACCCGGCCGCCGGACTTGGGCCGCCATAGGATATTTAGGATGGTGTCAAGAAAGATACGACCTCGAACGCGAGACTGCGATGTAGAGGTTGCCTTTCTTTTCCCCGAATTTCTTTAGCCGAGGTTAGGAGGGTATGCTGCTAACGCGAGACTACGATGGGCGGATATCCTTTTAATTTCAACAAGCCTTCTCAGTTAGAAATCGAGCCACACATCTCATGTGCATGTCTTTGTGCTTGCCATTTTCTTTAAAAGCAAAGTAATTTATTTTCTTTTACTTAGTCTTTTTATTGGCTCATGGCATAGGGTCAGGTCATGTAACTCCATTTCTCATATGTGATGGGAAGAGTCAATATCCAGTTCATTCCGGCTCCCAAGAAAGAGCTCCTCAGATGGTGGAATTAGTTAGATCAGCTCGGCCAGGAGTATGTCAAATCAATCATCGGTCATCTCCTTCCGTTGCTCCAAATCAATATCCACTCCGGAGTCATGCAAGCACTACCACATTTCTGGTGCCCCGAAGCATCCACCTTCATGTTCGGCAAATTTGAACTGACTCCGACGTTGGAGGAATACAGTCTCGCCATAGGAATGCCCCTGGAGAAGGAGCTCGCCAAGCCACTGATCCGCATTGACCCTGTGGTTAGTTTATCACGGTTTTTAAAAAATCATTCGGTAAAAGAAATAGTTAAAGCCAACAACAATGCATTTCCGCTATCATCTTTAACTGAATGTTTTGAAAAACAATCAATGAACCAAAAAAGCAAGATCTTCCTCTTAGCGTTCTTTGGATTTATTATTTTACTAGTTAGTCCTGGTAAAGCCCCAAGACGGCGTATTTTTTGGATATGCATAGTTCCCATAAGATTTCATTCTTGAACAAAAATACATTTTTTGATTTATTTCATATGTTCCATGACCGGAACAGGGGGGGAAATGCCATAAATCCTTTAATGGCGGGAGTGATAAGTCAAGTCGCTTTTGGAGCAGGATATGTGAACATGGTTTTAGCTGAAACATTTTTATCCCTTAATCATTTTAAGGAAAACAAAGAAAAAATCATGAGGGCCGCCCCGGAAATTTTACAAATGTGGTTCTTTTCTCATATCAAAGGATTTGGGCACCTCATGCAAATATTTGAAATCAACAAATTCAAGCATCCACTTCAAAAATTTCAAAGCTTGGAAAAATATTCTCCCAGCGAGGAATATTCTCGATGGATTGATTTATTAAAAAACCCTGTCCCCGAGACATTCCTATGGCGAGCTAAATGGTTCATTACAGGAAAGGCACGTTTTGCGCTTGATTATTACGACCCCATCCCACTGCTAGGCCTCTCCGGAGCTACCTCATATTATCCACATAGGGTGGCTCGTCGCATCGGGTCCTCCAGGAAATCCCGCCGCCACTCAAGCCGGGATTGTTTCGAATCCTTTTCACCCACACCAGTTATAACTACTCAGAGGAGATCCGTATAATCTAGGATGCATGGAGTAGATGTCACACAGAAAATATCGTCGTACCTAGAAGACTGAAGGGGCAAGGAAAAGCTCATCACGCATCCACGTTCTACATCCTCAACCACCTAATTCCTGAAGAATTGCAACCAGTAATCCCTGATGTAGCTGATAAACTTACTCTCCAAAGACGAATTGAATGGCTTGAAAGAAGTTTGAAGACAAGCAGGAAACACGTATCAAAGCCAGCATGAGAGAGCAAGCGGATTCACAAGACTCGGAGCTTCCCATCACATATGAAATTTGGCAGTTCGGTTTTTTTTTTTTTTTTTATGTGAATATGTCTAAATGTGAATAGTTATGGTCGTTCTATCTTTTATGCCTTGTTTAAAGAGCCCTTTCAGCATTGTATATATTCCCCTGTTAATAAATAAAAATGACTCGACCCTCGCCATGGGCCAATGCTCCATTTGTTTCCCTCACTTATGTTCTTTCTATTTTGCGCAAACACAGGTAATTACAACGTAACTGCATTCAAAAGCTAGAATGGCTGAAGAAAACGTACCAAGCCGTGTCGAGATCATGGAAAGTGAAATGAAGCAGGTTTTCAATGTGCTCCAGCAACTCTCAAAACAGATAGATTCCATTCAGGGCAGACTAGCTCCTGCCCCAGCCTCAATCGAAGTACTGTTGCCGCAATCATCCATTCGAGGTGATCAAAGAAGAGATACCGACGATAACATGCCTGAATTGGAGGATGATCCGCACCAAACCGTGATTGAGAAAGCTAAGTCAGGCGGCTTGTCTAAAATCGAGCATGACAAACGCCTCGAAAAGCTTGAGGAAAGCGAAGCAATTGCAAGGCCTCCGGGATCCTACTTTGACAGATCTCTCCATTTACTCCAAAGTCAAAATGCCAGGAAAATTCAAAATACCCGAGTTTGAAAAGTACGATGGCACGACTTGTCCGAGAGCTCATTTGCAAATGTACTTGGTTCGAATGACCCAGTACGTTAATAATGCGCCATTGATGATTGATTGTTCAGTCAAGTCTAATAGGCGCTGCCCTGAGATGGTATATCACGAAAAATATAAACCTTCTCGAAGCATGGAGTGAAGTAAGTGAGGCATTTCTCAAGCAGTACAAGTTTATAATGGACATTACCCCTTCTCGTGAGGATCTAGAGTGCACGGAAAAGAAAAAACATGAATCTTTCAAGGAATATGCCATTAGATGGAGGAATCGCCGCCCAAATCAGTCTGAACCAACCGATTTCGAACTAAGAAAAATGTTCATCAAAACCCTCCCCTATGAATACCGCAATCGAATGGTAACTACGATCGCCGAATCATTCAATAAACTCATCCCAGTAGGAGAACAAAGTGAGATAGGGTTAAGGGATGGCTGGTTCGTTGAGCCTGCACCCATCGGCAGAAGGCTCAACGTGAAAAAAGACAAAGAGCCCCTGGTTGATGTTAGTGCAACCTACACTGTAAACACCAGTCACCTCCCGACTGTTCGAGACAAACACGGGACAACGACAGACCACCAATCGTCAACCTCCTCAATGCTACAACAATAGGAGGCAGTTCACTCCGCTTCTCGGATCTCCATCACAAGTTCTCGCAATCCTCCGAAACAAGAACCTCCTCTCAACCGAGCCGAAGTGACCCAATGCTGAAAGCTTCTCCAGCTATGACCCGTCCAAAAAATGCGATTATCACATGGGAGAAATAGGTCACTCAAGGCGACGAATGTTTCACCCTTAAGCATCGGATCCAGAACTTGCTGGATACTAAGGCATTCTCGTTCCAAACTACAAAATCGAATGTCCAAAGCAATCCGCTCCCCGATCACGCCAGCAAGGTAAATGCAATATTCAGTTCAGAGGCCGGTCAAATCAGAAATGCCAAAGTACCTACTGTTGACATCTATCGAGGGCTGATAGAAGCTGGGTATTATTCAAGCAATGAGATACCACCCCTTGCAGTAATGGAGAAAAGGGTATTAAGAATGATAGAGGCCGGAGTAGTCATATACGCCAGCCACTCCGGTATAGTTTCTACCATATCGCAAGTCCTCATCAACTGGGAGGAAGAATTTGCCGCGTTGAATGCGGAAAAGGAAAAAAAAAGATTCCATCTCACCGAGAGCGTCTTTGAAAAAAGGAAGCTATTGTTCAAGCATCGGCAGCGAAATTGACTATAGTCATCGAGATTCCCCAACCTTGCAAATACGAATACAACAATGCCGTCTTTGTGGTCTTATGACCTTGAGGTTGGTTTAGTCACAAGATGCAGGCGAACCTACACACAAGCAAACACTCGGTCGCCAAGCCCGTCACCGACGAAGAAGCCAAGGAGTTTTTGGCCGTAGTTAAGGCCGGTGAATATAATGTGGTGGAACGATTACGAAAATCACCAGCACAAATCTCTCGCTAGAATTGCCGGACATCATCAAGCACCGAAATCCCTCATGAAAGTCCTAAGCGAGGTACATGTCCCTGAAACAATTGAGCATGACAAACTCGAGGAATTTGTCGGTACTATCCTTTTAAAAGATCAAATGGCATTCTCGATGAAGAAATTCTGAAGAGGGTAGAGGACACACCAAGGGCCTCTACATATCAGTCAAGTGCAACGCATCTCACGTCGCTCGAGTGCTGATTGACAACGGATCTGCTCTTAACATATGTCCACTAGCGACAATCGGTCGCTTTAAAATAGAGAGATCATGGATCCAGGTACCCAGGACTTCCGTTCGAGCATTCGACGGAACGAAGAAGGAAACAGTGGGAGAAATTGAACTCGACGTTCAAATAGGCCCAACTATATTCAAAATTTTGTTCCAGGTGATGGACATCCCCACTGCGTTCAATTTCCTCTTAGGACGCCCATGGATCCACATCGCAGGAGCAGTGCCGTCAAGCCTCCACCAAAGTGTGAAGTTTGTGGTTGGAGGAAAACTGATCACAGTCCGAGGAGAAGAGGATCACCGCATCTACCACGAGACGGCCATCCCTTATGTCGAACCTAGTGAGAAAAGCGAAGCCAGCTATGAATCGTTCGAGCTCGTGTCTACTATACACGAAACTCGAGGGACTTTGCCCCTTATCCCCGAGGTATCAAGTGCTGCAATCATGGTAGGAGAAGTCATGGTTGGACATGGTTTCATTCCAGGACGAGGGCTTGGTAGGAGAGGCCAGGGCATCCGTTAGCCTATTAAAGCCCTGAGGAGACCATATACTATCGGTTTAGGATTTTCCCCGGATAGAAAGGCAAAGAAAAAAGTCGACCTTGTATATCCTCGTCTCGAGGAAACTTTCCCGAGCCCGGCCAGATGATGCATGAGGAAGAAGAAGTGAATACTTCAAAGTGGTTCAACTCGGAGCGCGAAATTGCCCATAATCCGGGAGAGCACGAGTTCAGCCCGTACTTACAAAGGAAGAAGGACCAGATGGCGTGACCACCATGTTTGGAGACCTTTTCATATATGCCATTGATGAGGAACAATTAGAAGAAACAGGTGATAACTTCTCGTTCACCCAGCTTCAACGTCAAGTCGATGAGCTACACGAGACGGTACACCACTTGACAGAGAGTTTCACCCAAATTGCCCGTACATTCCTCTCTCGTCACAACGAGGAGTTGGCAGCCAAAGTAAATGAAGAAGACCTTATTGACACAAGCTGGCAAGGGACTCGGCTACCTCAGTCCTCAAGAAGCACGCGGCCATATTCGCCTCTTCCTAAATCGATGGCCGTTATTTTTCCCATTCTCCTAGAGCAAGGAATGATCACCAGGGAATTGAGTTGTCCTACCCCTGAGTACTTCCTTGGTTATGATCCGTCCAAGCAATGTGATTATCATTCGGGGGAATTAGGACACTCGCTAGATGACTGCACCATCCTGAGAGACAAGGTTCAGGATCTTTTGGACGCTGGGGTATTTACGTTTTGCTCCCCATGGCTGTGTTTTGGCGAAGATCGCCTCCTCGTAGTACCCAGCACCCGTGTCATGTTCCCTGAGCATGTTAAGGAAGCACGTAGAGGAGAGGTGATCATGGACACTTTGGGCCAACCAAGTGGTAAATTTGACTACTATGTCAACTATACAATCCCCCAAAGTTTCTATGATCATCATCACCACATCGTCCCTGATGGGTGGGAAGGCATGGATGATTTGAAGTCCGCAAAGCCGCGAGCACAGGGAGACGAAACCGGCGATTGGTATGAAGACTTCTTCGTGGGCGCTATCAATGAAGGACTGTTAGGGGAAATGGGTGCAGACCCGCTCGAGTAGAATCCTTTTATTTTCCACTGCATACTCCCCTACGCGGGAGCCTGTACATATCTTTTTAAAGTTTGACTTGTTTTGTTTTCAACCTCAGTTCCATCTAGGGAACCTTTTTTTGAAACCACTCGTAAATCCATCTACTAATAAATAAAGTTGAAAACCTTTTGAGGGCATGAGGGGATACACCAAACCGGCCCGTTGATGATAGCCAGCCGCAAAATGAAAGAAGAAATCTGAGGCCCGGGTTTCCTCATGCTTCCTCATTTTAAAGAACAACTCATCCCCATTTTCAAAAGAAAGAAGCATACATACTGTTAAACTTATTTGTCCCCTTAACCTATCTATTCTATGATACATGAATAATCTAGCAGCAGGCGAGGGTATGGGAACGGTCCAAACCAACACCGTAAGTAACCATTCTGATAACTCAGATGAAGATTTTAATGATCCCGACGAAGTTCAACGGAATTGGGAGCGACATGAAGAAGCCGGGCCCCTACTACGAAGACACCGTCATTGTCAATTTAGGCAGCACAGGAGATCCGAGGGAGATAAAGATTGGCGTGAACCTTCCTAAAGAAGAAGCTGCAAGCTTAATCGCCCTCCTAAAGAGATATCAAGCTGTATTCGCATGGTCATATGCCGATATGCCAGGCCTCGATCCAATGATTGTGGAACATAGCTTGCCAACTAACCCTGATGTAGCCCCCAAGAAGCAGCGGCTAAGGAGAACTAAACCAGAGTTATCAAAAAAGATTGAAGAAGAAGTGATGAAGCTCCGGAAGTAGGCTTCCTCGAAATCTCGCAATACCCTAGTTGGGTAGCGAACATTGTACCAGTAAAGAAGAAAGACGGTCGAATCCGAGTTTGTGTTGACTACCGCGATTTGAACAAAGCAAGCCCAAAAGATGATTTCCCGTTACCTCATATAGACGTTCTTGTGGATAGTATAGCTGGATTTAAGCTTTTCTCTTTCATGGATGGATTCTCAGGATACAACCAAATAAAGATGAAGGAAGAAGACAAGGAAAAAACGGCATTCATTACTCCATGGGGGACTTTTCATTATAAGGTTATGCCTTTCGGCCTGAAAAATGCTGGAGCAACTTACCAACGTGCCATGGTCACCATTTTCCATGACATGATGCACAAAGAAATTGAAGTATATGTCGACGACATGATCGTCAAAACCAAACATGGAGAAGACCATGTGAAAACCCGGAGAAATTATTCAACCGACTCCGCCAATTCAAGCTGCGCTTGAACCCGACAAAATGTGTGTTCGGGGCAACACGGTAAATTACTTGGATTCATTGTGAGCTGTGAAGGGATAGAAGTAGATCCATCGAAAACCAAGGCAATATTTGAGATGCATCATCCCTCGACCGTAAAAGGAAGTCCGAAGCCTCTTGGGAAGATTAAATTATATTGCGCGGTTCATTTCTCAACTTTCGAAACTGCGAAACCCTTCTTTAAACTTCTCAAGAAGGGTGCACAAGTTAAATGGGATGATGATTGCCAAGCGGCATTCGAAAATCTAAAGCGTGTACGATGAAGCCCCGATTTTGGTACCTCCGGTCCCGGGGCACCCTTTGATCCTCTACCTTACCATCAACAGTGAATCCTTAGGCGCAATGCTTGCACAAGAAGGACCTCATGACGGGAGGAGCGAGCCATCTACTATTTAAGTAAAAAGTTCACCACGTCGAACAAAACTACTCCAAATCAGAAAAAACATGCGCTGCATTGATATGGGTGTTGCACGAGGCTCCGGCAATATACCTTGCACTACCAAGCGTTCCTCGTGGCGAGAGTGACCCGATCAAGTATTTGCTCGGTCGTTCGGCCTTGGTAGGAAAATTGGCCAAATGGCAAATCCTGATCTCAGAATTCGACATCCAAGTTATGTCGCGAAAATCAGTTAAAGGTCGAGTAATTGCGGATATGTTAGCATATGGCCCTAAGGAGGTACACGAGGATAATACACCCAGACGACCGGATTTCAACAATAGAAGAAGACGCTTGGACTATGTTTTTCGATGGAGCTGTAAATTTGTCAGGTTCTGGCACTAGGGCAGTTTTGATATCCCCTAATGGGCAACATCATCCTGTGGCTGCAAAATTGATTTTTCCATGTACCAACAATATAGCCGAATATGAAGCATGCATCCTCGGCTTACAAGCAGCTATTGAAATGGAAGTGACAAAACTAAAAGTATTCGGTGACTCCGCCTTAATCATCCTCCAAACTGTGGGTGAATGGAAGACGAGAGATACCAAACTCGTGCCTTATCACAACTACTTGGAAAAATTAGTGGGAGGATTTCAAGACATCTCGTTTGAATACCTTCCTAGAATTCATAATCAGTTCGCTGATGCACTAGCAACGTTGTCATCTATGTTACAAGTAACGAAATGGTTAGAAGTAGAACCTTTGAAGATCGAAGTTCTGACAAGACAGGCCCTTTGCATGGCTATAACCGAAGAACCCGACGGAAAACCCTGGTATTACGATATCATGAAATACGTCCAGAAGCAGGAATTCCCTAAAGAAATCACTCACTCTGATCGAAAATACCTAATGAAAATGGCCTCAAGATTCTTCGTCAGCGGTGAAAATCTGTACAAAAGATCATATGATTCAGTCCTACTAAGGTGTGTTGATGCAAGCGAAGCCACACGGATAATGCGGGAAATACATGAGGGAGTATGTGGCCCTCACATGAATGGACACATGTTGGCCAAGAAAATAATGAGATTAGGTTATTATTGGCTCCCTTTGGAAGGCGATTGCGCACAACATGTGCGAAGCATCATCGTTGCAGATTCACGGGAACAAGATAAATGTCCCTCCAAGCGAACTACATCAATTATCGAACCGTGGCCATTTTCAATGTGGGGCATTGATGTAATTGGCCCAATCAATCCAAAGGCATCAAATGGGCATCGGTTTATTTTAGTTGCAATTGATTACTTCTCAAAATGGATCGAGGCCACATCCTATGCAAGCGTAACTGCGCGGAACGTTATGAAGTTCATCAGACGTGACATAATCGCCCGATATGGCGTGCCAGAAGCTATCATCACCGACAATGGGTCAAACCTGAACAACAAGTTGATTGATCAATTATTCTCTGAGTTCAAAATCCAGCATCTGAACGCGTCCCCTTATCGTCCACAAATGAATGGAGCCGTGGAAGCCGCCAACAAGAACATCAAGAGAATCCTAGCCAAGACAGCTGAAAACTATCGCGACTGGCATGAAAGGTTACCTTTCGCACAACAGCATATCGAACTTCGATTCGAACTTCCCCGGGGCAACCTCTTTTCCCTGGTTTATGGCATGGAAGCGATTTTTCCCATAGAAGTAGAAATCCCATCCCTACGAATTTTATCCCAGGTAGGGTTGTCTGAGGAAGAGTGGACACAACAAAGGCTTGAGCAACTGAATATGATCGATGAAAAACGACTAAAAGCCCTCTGTCATGGTCAGTGTTATCAACAGAAGGTAGCCCGATCGTTCAATCAGAAAGTGCGACCTAGGAACTTCGAGGTAAATGAACTAGTCTTGAGGAAGACACTGCCGATCTTCCCGGAGCCCGGTGGCAAGTTTGCCCCAAATTACAAGGGTCCTTATGTGATAAAGAAGATACTCCCCGGAGGAGCCTTGATCCCGACTGAAATGGATGGGCGGGAATTCTCCAAACCGGTTAATTCGATCTGTAAAAAAGTACTACCCTTGAAAGATGTTCATTGCCTGGCATTGCCAAGCATTTCTCTATCAAAATGAAATTGCCTCTGCGCCTTTTGTGAGTGATGTATTTGCACCATCATAAAAAAATGTGTTTGGTAGATTCAGCAAAGAGGAATGAATGGTAATCACTCGCATTTAAGGGAGTGTTGAGAATCAGGCAGCAAACTTGATGGGATAATCGATACTACCCAAGCAAGCGCATAGGAGTGATCTACGTCAGATTCACCTAACTTGGTGTAAAAGACGTGTCGTTCAAGAACCAGTCCAGTTAAAAGAAGCCATCTATCCCAGACGATAACCTTGGAACTGGGAAACCTCACTTCTTGTCCCTGACGCATGTTCTCTCGGGAAATAATTAACAAAAGCTAGAGGTTTTGATTGTCCATCTCAGATTCCATAGAAGCTTGAAATACATGACTTTATCCACATGCTGCTATAATCGACAACCAGCAATCAAGCATACGTAGCCACAAATAAAAAATGCCAATCAAAAGAAGCATGGAACTGTAAAGAGACCGTCATCAACGTTCAAATATTCATGGAGGCCAGCACATACAAATTATGGGGAAAAACTAATTTGATATCATTCCCCAGCGCTCGCTCTCTGAATTCGTTTTCTTTGCCATATTGACAGGAGGCGTTGGGATTCTAGAACCAAGCTTAATGGTTAAATAGTGGCAAATCCAGTGATCCAGATCAATTTACATAACCCGAGACAAGAGCAGAGATGCCCGTTCAGCGTCCCAACCCTTAGCTGATCATTCGTGTATTATCTCTCTGTGAAGACCATCCGTCGACACCCCTTTGTGAATAGCTCTTTTGATATTCAAAATTCAGCACATTTGTAAATACAATTCCACCAAGTAAACACCCCTAAAGCTGTCAATAGGGTCTCTTGAGTAAAAATCATTCATTTGTTTTGAGAGTACAAACTCTCTCGTACTTCAAAAAAATGTTGCATGCCTTTCTCCAAATGGGTTTTGCACTGATGATTTTGTCTGTCTAAATCACTGATTCCATTAAGGATTACTAGAATGGACAGCTAAGTGAAGAATACAAGATTAGTTGAGCATGCTGGATGAGGCACGTCGGAATAATGACAGACAAGCCATGTCCTACACACAGTCCCCCATCTATACACTTGTGAGATGAGTGCAGAAAATTCCATGACTGCAGGGTAAAGAGTTCTCTCACGAATGGTACGATAACCAAAATAGTGAGAGGCATTTCATTGCTCACCCCCTATTGAGCCCCCATACACTGGTGAAGCTTCTCTCATCAAGAATCACCCCACATTAGAGCATGTTGAAGACAAGGCAAATCAGCATCACGAGGTGAGAAGAGGGATAGAAATTCTCTTGCTTGCACTTGCATCAATCTTCGAGTGTCTTTATTGCATATGAACACTCGCATTAATTTAAGTGCCTTAGAATGACGAAGAGCAACGCATTTGTATACATTGTACAACCCAAGTGAGTCTGTAATTTTACCCTCACATTGAGACAAAGCGGAAGTTATCGCCATAGCCTAGAGCGCTGGCCGAAGATGAAGACTCAAAGTCTAAATAGTGGTGCTTCGATTGAACTCGCCTAGATCAGTTCCTCAAGCAACAAAAATGAAAAAGCAGGGGCATAAAAAAGCAATGTACCTGGTAAAAGCAAGGTCAATGCCCATAAATGAGGAACTGGAATAAAAGTCGGGGCATAAAAAAGCAGTGTGCCTGGTGAAAGCAAGGCCAATGCCCCCCAGTCAAAAAATGCAGCCAAGAAAAAGTTGTGGTTGTAAAATCTCCATTTGATAATAGGAAGAAAGACTAGTGACGAATGCTAAGACAGTCACCAACTCTCACCCTTCTACATGTGAGTCGAGTCTACGTTATATTCCCATTGTAAAAAGTCTCTTCAGACTAGGGGCACTTCAATTAATGTAAGATTTCATATGTGCATAAACATCGCTCGAAGAAGTACGAGCAAGATTACTCTATCTCTTTTCGCGGGGTTCCCGACTTGTAAACCCGGAGAGAATCGTGCAACATTTTCATCCATCGACTTCAACCTTGATGATCCCCTTCGATGAGCTGCTAACCAAGTCTTCATCACAATTTCAACAAAGACCTCTCACATTGGTAAAGTCGTACCACTTGCGAGAATACTCGGACCCATGCTGACATGATGACAGTGAGAAGTGTGATCCTTATAAATCCTGCATCAATGGTCAGGATAAAATAGCCTTTCCATGAGAGTGAATGAAAAGTCCTTTCAGACTGAAAGTCCCTCATCTGGCATGCTCAAGACATCTACATTCTAAATGAGGGTTGTCTTTCAAAATCTTCCCAGTGGAATTCGGATGATACAAAGCGACAAAGTTGTCATGCATAAATCGCATTTGAATTTATGAATTTATAGCATATACAATCATTGTGTACATGTCTGCATATTGTGTAAATAGCAAACATACTCTCAGTGATCAGAGATATTGCCAGGTAAGCATATCCCTATCCCCATCTGTCTTAAAGTGCCTACCACCTTTGTCTAGGTACGCTCTTCTTGTCACTCGACCTATTCGAGTCGTCCCCTGAGTTTGGGTGCTTGCAGCGGTCTAAGTATCCTCTTGCTTTTGAGTACCCACCATTTGCCGGGTACTCCCTCTTATCGACGCTCGACATGCGCGAGTTGTCCCCAGAGTATTAATATTTGCAACTGTCTAGATATCCCCCTGCTTTTGAGTGCCTGCCATTACTTAGGTACTCCCTTTGTTGACACTCGACCTATTCGAGTTGTCTTTAAAGTTTGGATGCTCATGACTATCCAAGTATCCTCTTGTCTTTGAGTACCGACCATCGTTCGAATACTCCCTTTCCGTGACACTCGACTTGTCCGAGTTGTCCTCCAAATTGTATCTTTGAATACTAGCAGCTACTCAAGTATTCCACCACGTTATGCGCCTGCAATCACCCAGGTATGCTTTCTTACACTCGGACTAGTTGAGTGGTCCCTGATTATATCATTAAATATTTGTGTTCATCCAAATATTTCTCTACTTTGTACACCTGTGTGCCTGCCGCCATCCAGGTAAGCCTTGTGCTACATTCAAATCCTCAATTACCAGAAGGTGAGAGACCTTCACGAATATGCGGGGCATGCCCTCGATATTCTCAATTACCAGGAGGTGAGAGACCTTTATGAATATCTCAGGTATGTCCTTGATATTCCCAATTTCCAGAAGGTAAGAGACCTTCACGAATATGCGAGGTACGTCCTCGATATTCCCCATAACCAGGAGGTGAGAGACCTTCATGAATATCTCAGTTACGTCCTCGATATTCCTAACTACCAGGAGGTGAGAGACTTTCACGAATATCCCAGGTATGTCCTCGATATTCCCTAATTGCCAGGAGGTGGGAGACCTTCACGAATATGCGAGGTACGTCCTTGATATTCCCAATTTCCAGAAGGTAAGAGACCTTCACGAATATGCGAGGTACGCCCTCGATATTCCCCATAACCAGGAAGTGAGAGACCTTCACGAATATCTCAGGTACGTCATTGATATTCCCAACTACTAGGAGGTGAGAGACCTTCACGAATATCCCAGATATGTCCTCGATATTCCCTAATTGCCAGGAGGTGGGAGACCTTCACGAATATGCGAGGTACGTCCTTGATATTCCCAATTTCCAAAAGGTAAGAGACCTTCACGAATATGCGAGGTACGTCCTCGATATTCCCCATTTCCAAAAGGTAAGAGACCTTCACGAATATGCGAGGTACGTCCTCGATATTCCCCATAACTAGGAGGTGAGAGACCTTCGCGGATATCTCAGGTACGTCCTCGATATTCCCAACTACCAGGAGGTGAGAGACCTTCACGAATATCTCAGGTACGTCCTCGATATTCCCCAACTACCAGGAGGTGAGAGACCTTCACAAATATCTCAGGTGCGTCCTCGATATTCCCCAATTACCAGAAGGTGAGAGACCTTCACGAATATGCGGGGCATGCCCTCGATATTCCCCATAACCAGGAAGTGAGAGACCTTCACGAATATCTCAGGTACGTCCTCGATATTCCCAACTACTAGGAGGTGAGAGACCTTCATAAAAATCCTAGGTATGTCCTCGATATTCCCTAATTGCCAGGAGGTGGGAGACCTTCACGAATATGCGAGGTACGTCCTTGATATTCCCAATTTCCAAAAGGTAAGAGACCTTCACGAATATGCGAGGTACGTCCTCGATATTCCCCATTTCCAAAAGGTAAGAGACCTTCACGAATCTGCGAGGTACGTCCTCGATATTCCCCATTTCCAAAAGGTAAGAGACCTTCACGAATATGCGAGGTACGTCCTCGATATTCCCCATAACCAGGAGGTGAGAGACCTTCACGGATATCTCAGGTACGTCCTCGATATTCCCAAATACCAGGAGGTGAGAGACCTTCACGAATATCTCAGGTACGTCCTCGATATTCCCCAACTACCAGGAGGTGAGAGACCTTCACAAATATCGTAGGTGCGTCCTCGATATTCCCCAATTACCAGAAGGTGAGAGACCTTCACGAATATGCGGGGCATGCCCTCGATATTCTCAATTACCAGGAGGTGAGAGACCTTCATGAATATCTCGGATACGTCCTTGATATTCCCTAATTGCCAGGTTGTGGGAGACCTTCACGATTATGCGAGGTACGTCCTTGATATTCCCAATTACCAGGAGGTGAGAGACCTTCATGAATATCCAAGGTACGTCTTCGATATTCCCATTAACCAGGAGGTGAGAGACCCTCATGAATATGCAAGGCACGTCCTCGATATTCCCCAATTATCAATAGGTGAGAGACCTCCGCGAATATGCGAGACCCATCCTCGATATTCTATTTGCCATGTATTTTTTAGAAATTCGTACTTGTGATCATCCGAGTACCTCTTCAACGCCTGCAAACGTTCAGGCATCCTTCAAAGTCTGTACTTGTTAACATCTAAGTACTCTTTTGACACTTGCAATCAATCAGGTATTTTCCAGCATCTAGTATTTGTGATCATATAGGTACCCCTTCGATATCTGCGAACATCCTAGGTATCCTCCAAGAGTTTGTACTTGTGATCATCCAAGTACCCCTTCAACGCCGCAAAGGCCCAAATATCCTCCAGGTTTGTACTTGTGAATATCCGGGTACTCTTTCAATACTGTGAATGCCCGGGTATCCTCAACAATATGATGCCCCGAGAAAGGTCGCGCATCTCCCGAGAAAGGTCGGGTACCAACCGGTGTCTTGACGGAGGTCGGACATCCCCACAAAATCGATGCCCCTTGAGAAAGGTCGGCGCATCTCCCGAGAAAGGTCGAGTACCGACCGGTGTCTTTGACAGAAGTCAGACACCCCAACAAATATGATGCCCTAAGAAAGGTCGGCGCATCTCCCGAGAAAGGTCGGGTACCAACTGGTGTCTTCGACAGAGGTCAGACATCCCCACAAAATCGATGTCCTGAGAAAGGTCGGCGCATCTCCCGAGAAAGGTCGGGTACCAACTGGTGTCCTCGATACAAATCAGACACCCACAAATGAGATGCCCTGAGAAAGGTCGGTGCATCTCTCGTCAAGGCGACCGAAGAAAGGTTCGAGTCCTAGACAAATCATTGATTGTTTTAACAGGCGACCGAAGAATGGTTCGAGTCTTGGAGAAGCAATTTCTCGTCACGGCGACTGAAGAACAATTCAGGTCCGAGATGAACCACTAATTGCTCTAACAGGCGACCGAAGAATGGTTCGGGCCCTAGAAGAGCAATTTCCCGAGCGACCGAAGAAAGGTTCGAGTCCTAGACAAATCATTGATTGTTTTAACAGGCGACCGAAGAATGGTTCGAGTCCCTAGAGAAACAATTTATCGTCATTGACCGAAGAAAGGTTCGATGTCCAAGACAAACTACCGATTGCTCTAACAGCTAGAAGAACGGTTCGAGCCCCTGGAAAAGCAACCTCCTCATATCACCGAGGTAAGATGACGCCTTGATACTTGCCAAACTCGGGGTTCACACCCTATCTCACTCACTTCCGGTAAGTAACTACAGGTATCTTCTTAGCCGTCTTAGTATATGTAATGTTATATTGCTCTTTTGCATAGGTAAAATTTAGGCATCAGTTTGTCTTTGAATGCAACCTCTGCGAGCTCACCTTCAAAGAGGGGCAGCTGTTGATGCCTTAATTTTATTTAGGTTTGATTAATTAATTAAGTTTTCGAATAATAAATAAATAAACAACAAAAACACAAAGCAAAACAAAAGCAAAAAGAAAAGAGCAACCCTTCCCCCTTCGCATGGGCCCTTACGGCCCATTTTCCTCTCGGCCCGGCCCTAGCCGCGATCATCTCCTTCCTCCGTCCGCCTGCAGCACATGCGCGAGAGCGGCGCGACGGATGGACGATGGACGGCGACGACGACGCACGAGAGGGCGGTTGGCGTCGGCGAAGACGCGGCCGGAGGAGGAGCGAGAGGGCGGATGGGGCAGCGGTCTAACCGGCGGGTCGACCCTCGGCCGAGCCGCCCCCTCGCCTATAAATAGAGGGGGCCACCGTCGACGAAAGGGAGGGGGGAAGCGAGAGAAAGGGCTGCAAATCCTCGGGCCGCCCGAGAGACTTCGAAGGGGCGGGCGAGGGACGAGCAAGGATTTGCGAGGGAGGCTGGAGGAGAGGGAGAGGTTACGCCCGGAGAGACACACGGAGAGAGAGAGAAGCCGGAGGAGGGCGTGGGAACCACCGCCGTCGCCGCCCTCGTCGTGCCGTCGCTAGGTAACGGGAGGTCGCCGTTGTCATCGCCGTCGCCCCTTTCTCTCCTCCGTAGCCCACCATCGGAACCACCGCCGTCGCGCCGCACCTTGGTCCTCTCCTTCCTCGGCGCCACGGATTCGCAAACCCTAGGGTTTGCGATTTTCGGGTCACGAATCGGATCCGGTCGGGAATCGGGTAGGGATTCCGCGATTCCGGGGGGCGGCGGCGGAGGTCGGGTCGCGATTTGGAGCCGGGTCGGGTAGGGTTTCGCCGAGGGGAGCGGGTCGTCGGGTCGGGGAGCCGGGTTGGGCGGATGACCCGGTTCCTCTAGGGTTTCGCCGGTTCCCCCAAAACGGCGTCGTTTCGCAAAGCAAAAAAAAAAGAAAGAAAAAGTAAAAAAATCCGAGTCGGGCCCGCTCGCGATTTTTTATTTTATTTTTTAAATTATAAATAAATAATTTATTTTCCAAAAAAATTCAAAATCAAAATATATATGTTTTATTTTCGAATTTAAAAAAAAAATGTTTTAATTAAAAAAAAACAGAAACAGAAAAATATATATAAAATATTTTATTTTCCAAAAAATCCAGAAAAATAAAAAATACTTTATTTTCCAAAAATATAAAAAAATATATATATTTTATTTTCCAAAAAAATCAAAAAACACCAAAATAAAAATCAAAATAAAAAAAAAAAAAAATATTTCATATTTCCCAAAAAGGCAAAAAATTCAGAAAAAGCCAAAAAGACTTGTATTTTTCCAAAATACCAAAAATCCAAAAAAATCCCTTTTATGTCCAAAAATTGAAAAAAAGGTTCAAAAAGTGTTTTTTTTTCCCCAAAGTGCGTGGAAAATCCCTTAAACATCCAAAAAAACCTCAGGGTTTAAACAAGGTTAGGTACCGAAAGGGCATTAGTGATTAACTAGTGTAATCAAGTCCCCGATCCTAATTTCTCTGGTTGCGCAGGAGCGAATATTTCTCCCAATATTTCGCATGGGTTTCTAATCAACCCACCCCAAATTGATTAGTGGCGACTCCGTTTTAAAAATTAACTTACGGGTTAAAAACTTAGACTATTAAAGTCGTGAATTGGTGGACTTGGGAGAGTCCGGGCTTAATTAATCCAGCCGAGCGATTAGCCTCCGCTAGGCGCCCGCCCGATCGGGCGCCGGAAAAAAAGAGGTCGCGACAAGGATATCCATCTGTTTTTCCGTGGCTATCGAGGATGCCTGAAAATTTTACAGAGAAAAAGCAAAAGAAATTGAATAATGTAGCTGCTTTCCCTATTAGTTGTATGATGCATCGTTTTTAGATGTTATGGCTAGTTTTTATTTAGTGTTCTTGGTGGACATCTTATGTAAAGTTAACTACCTGATTGTTGTTGTTGTAGCAACCTATATATTAGCCATATTATGTGAAAGCATTATTATTTTATTGTATGTCAATTATCTGTTGCTTTTCGTTATTGTTGGTTCGTGGGTAGTTAGTGTGGGTAATCAATAGAAGTTTTTGTAGCTTCATAGAATTGATTTTGCATATGACAATCATATTAATAATAGTTTTAAGTTAGGATTTTTGGAGGATGATTGGAAACATAGTGACCTTTTGATTCGAAACCTTACTTAAAATTATTAATTAATATGATGGGTTTGTGCAAAATAGATGCATAAGTGATAGGCATTAATATTTCGTGCATATGTGTCTCGATATGTTCGGATTGATGGATTCAGCAAATAAGAACATCATTGCTGATTTGAATAAAGAGGACAAATTGAACGGCGAGAATTGTGAAATATTGAATATGAGAATTCAATATTTGCTGGAAAAGCAAGAAGCACTAAAAGCTCTTGACCATGTTATGGAAGATCTAGAGGATCCGTGCGCCACCTTGAGCTAGCTGATCTACGCCTCAAGGCATTTGAGCAGGATACAAATATCTGCTGTGTTGCTTTAAGCTCAGAAGGGGCTTCAAGCTCTAAGCGCAAGCGTATTGATTCGTTCAATATGTGGGAAAGCAAGGGATCAAGTCCTTCTTGCAAGAAACCAAGAATTAACCAACAAAAAGAGAGGAAAACGTTCTCATGTGAAGAATATCTCAAGGGTGAAATGTTACAACATTTGTGACCAAAAGGGTCACTATGCCCGCAATTGTCGCGAGCCAAAGAAGGTACACACCCATTGTACAATTGGGAACTTTGCATATGTGTCAAGTTCTGTATTCTTAACTGAATCTAATCCTCTGTGGATTGCGGATTCAGGAGCGATAGACCATGTAGCGAAGGATAGAGGATCCTTCGTGGAATTCCGACGAGTACCAACTGGATCTAAATGGATCTATGTGGGAAACAACTCTAGAGCTGAAGTGAAAGGAATTGGCACATGCCAACTGAATATGCGTGGTGGACGCACTTTATTCCTACATGATGTGTTGTATGCTCCGGAGATTCGTCGGAATTTAGTGTCTATTTTAGTGTTGGTTAAATTAGGTTTTAATGTGAACTTTCATAATAAAGGTGTAGATTTGTATCTACTATGGTCGTGGTTACTTTCTGGATGGTTTCATTGTATTAGATATTGACTATGTTAATGCAAATATTTGTTATTCCCTTCTCACATCTCCTAATTCATATGATAATGATGTGAATGTGTGGCATGCTAGACTTGGTCATATTGGCCAACGTATGAATAGACTAGCCAAAGAGGTCTTATTGGGCAACATTGAAAAAGTCGATTTGCCCATCGTAAGCATTGCCTAGAAGGGAAAACGACAAGGAAACCATTTGGAAAAGGTAAAAGAGCTGAATTTCCTCTGCATTTAATCCATTATGATATCGTGGTCCAATGAATGTGAGAGGAAGGCATGGGACTGTTTATTTCATCACTTTTATAGATGATTATACTCGATTCGGATATGTCTATTTGATTTATCACAAATCTGAAGCAATAAGTTGTTTCAAAAGGTTTATGAACCTGGTAGAGAATCAATCAGACAAGAAAATTAAAGCATTGAGATCCGATCAAGGTCGAGAATATTTATCTGATGAGTTCAGAAAATTATGTGATGAAAAAAGGAATAGAAAGACAATTGTCTATTCCATATACGCCTCAACAAAATGGTGTTGCGGAGAGAAGAAACAGAAACCTACTGGAAATAGTTAGGTCCATGATGGCGCATGCTAACTTACCTATCACCTTTTGGAGTGATGCGTTGTTAACTGCTGCCTATATACTTAACCGAGTGCCTTCCAAATCAGTTACTTCCACTCCATATGAGTTATGGACAGGTAGAAAACCGGACTTAAGTTTTCTTAAGCCATGGGGTTGTGCTGCCTATACACATGAGTCCTCTCACAAGTTTGGGAAATTGGGTCCCAGAGGAAAGAAGAGTATTTTCATAAGATACTCGGAACACTCAAAAGGATATGTGTTCATAGGTGAGCAGGAAAGTGTGAGTATAACTAAATTTGAATCATGGGATGTCACATTCTTAGAGGATGAATTTCCTAAGAAGGGCGAAATAGGGGAAGACAACTCCCTATTTGAAACCTCTGATCAAGATAATGATATTAGTGGAATTCGTCCAAGTGGGAGTAATATGAGAAGTGATGAATTGAATTCAACTCATTCTCAATTGCAACCACATAATGAGACGGCATCATCATTATCTAATCCAAGTGGAAGCATAATGGGGAAAGATGTGCAAAGTGTACAAACTCCCATACGGCGAACAAGTCGCCAAAGTATTCCCCGTCGACGTTTTGACATTGAAGGGGAAACTTTTATGGTTGCTCCACAAGATGAGGAAGAGCCAAGAAATATTAATGAGGCTCGAATTGCCCTAGTAAGGAAAAATGGATTCATGCAATGGAAGAGGAAATTGAGTCAATGAAATCAAACCAAGTCGGGAACGGGTTGATCTTCCAAAAGGACGCAGAGCTATTGGGAACAAGTGGGTTCTCAAAATAAAGCGAAAGGCTGATGGCTCGATAGAAAGGCATAAGGCTCGCCTTGTGGCGAAGGGGTATAATCAACAAGAAGGAATTGATTATGAAGACACGTTTTCTCCTGTAGTGAGATTTACCTCGATTCACATTATTCTGGCAATAGTAGCTAGTATGGATCTTGAATTACATCAAATGGATGTAAAGACTGCTTTCTTCAATGGAGAATTAGAGGAAGAAATATACATGGAACAACCTACTGGTTTCATAGTGAAAGGCCAAGAAGAAAATGTATGTCGACTTTTGAGATCGATATACGGCCTCAAGCAGTCATTGAGACAATGGTATATACGTTTTCATAATGCCATAATGGCATATGATTTTATAATGATTGATGAGGATCATTGCGTATATATCAAAAGATCCAAGGATCAATTTGTGATCATATCATTATATGTTAATGATATACCGATTGCGGAAGCAATATGGAGTTTGTTCATACTTTGTCAAGAGTTGGTTGTCTTCCAACTTTGAGATGAAGGATATGGGTGAGGCTGCATACATTCTTGGAGTTAAGATTTCAAGAGATCGTTCGAAGAGATCGTTGTCTCTTTCGCAAGAAACATATATAAATAAAGTTTTTGAACGATTTTGTATGCAAGATTGTAAACCCATAGACACTCCTATTGCAAAAGGTGAAGGATTGAGCCATAGACTGTGTCCAAGGACTCCACAAGAGAAGGAACAAATGAAACATGTTCCTTATGCTAGTGCAGTTGTGAGCTTGATGTACGCTATGATGTGTACAATACCCGACATATGTTTTGCAGTTGGAATGGTGAGTAGATACCAATCCAATCCAAGTCCAACACATTGGAAAGCCGTTAAGAGAATATTGAGGTATATGAAGGGAACTATTGATTTCAAGTTGAATTACCAAAGAAAGGATCTGCGACTTGAAGGCTATTCAGATGCTGATTGGGGAGGAGATTTAGATGAGAGGAAATCTACCTATGGATTTGCTTTCTTACTGTCCAATGGCGCCATATCGTGGAGCAGTAAGAAGCAAACATGTATAGTCTTGTCCACGATGGAAGCTGAGTTCGTGACATTATCAACAACGGTACAAGAAGGAGTTTGGCTTAAGAGATTTTTGGATCATTTAGGTGTTATTGAGAAAACTGCACATCCATTATTGGTTAACTGTGATAGCCAAGCAGCTATAGCGTACACTAAAGATCCAAAATATCATGGCAAGACCAAACATATAGATACCAAGTATAATTTTGTCAAAGATATGGTTGCACAAAAGGATGTGAACTTGCAGTACATATCTACGCATAGAATGGTAGCAGATCCTATGACAAAGCCAATACCTAGAGATGTGTTTTGTGGTCATGTAAAATCTCTAGGATTGCGTAGAGTCTGATGTACTGGATATTGTAATTTCCCTGAGTTGTTCACATTTAATGAGTTTGTGTTTTCATCATTAATGCCTATGAATCTTTGTTTAATCTTTATGCATCTTAATGCTCAGTGCATTACTTTATATTGAGAAAGTATGTCGGACAGATAAGAGATTAGCCCACTCACACGGGTAATCGCCTCTATTTACTATGTGATAAATAGAGATGAGACGGTTTTTAAGCTTATTATTTAGGTGATAATTGAGAGCTCAAGCTTAAAATACGCATGTCGCCTTAACTGAGTGTTAAGATGAGGACATAGTACTTACGATGTCCGAAAGTAATATAACCCACACATTTTACTTTATCTGTCTAAGATGCCAGATGTGAGTTCTGATGAATTTTTGTGAATGAGTAAATACGTGAACTCAAGTTAGACATTGGGTATGTCTAAACTATCATCTGTACGGTATTGTTTGTGTTGACATACGCTCCATGGGAAAGGAGTTAATACCGTAATACGTATTTCATACTACGTATGCATGAGACGACCTATAAGAGTGACAAAAGTTTGATCTCAACTTTTATGACGTGTGAGACTCTTGAGGAATAGAGTTCCTCAATTTTGGTGCCCTCATGACTCTTACTTATTCTCAAGATTTCTATTTAGTGTTTGCTATCTTAGAATGTTACCAATGGTCATGAGTTGATTTGATCTAATGAGACATTTCTAGAAAAGCAAGTTGAATTGAAATTGAGAGTTTGAAGGAAAGAGGAAGATCGGATTTGGAGAATCACATTGTGGTTTTGTATTCACCGGTCGACCAATTATGATCGTCTTTGGGATAATCATAATTGTGAATACAATATATATATATATATATATATATATATATATATATATATATATATATATATCATTATTTAAATGAGATTATGAGAGATATAAATGTGATCGATCGATCTAGGATACTGCATACTAAATTTACTCGGAAAGTGATGCCCATTATGAGTTGCTATATATTCCTAACAGATGTATAGCAACGAGCTCTTAAAGTATGCTGGTCGCACGGATTATTCACCGGTATGAATGTTGAAAGAAGAAAAGATGATTCTATTCGGTCCACCATGCAAGTGAGAGTTGATGGGCCTAAGTTGGGCCTATCCGCCCATGTTGGTTTTGACCCACCATGTGCGAGTGGGAGATGATGGATTTAATTATATGGGCCTAAGTTGGCCCAGCCGCGATGGGCCTAAAGGGCCCGGCCCACGGGAATAAGGCCCGTGGAAGAAGGAACATATAAAAGGGATGAGAGAGAGGGAGAACACACCTGTTGGAATCATAAGAACGTTAATTCTCTCCCTCTCCTCTCAAGACGAAGAACAAAGGCAAAAGGCGACTTCTTCTTCCCTTCACGGTGATTTGTCGTCATCGGATCGAACATGGCTGAATTCTCTTCCTCTTTACGGCATCGGTGTCTAATCTGTGGCTAACAAGGTACGCTCGAATCCGTGGTGTGCTTTACGATCGGTGATACGTGACTTTTTCCCGGGCTTGTCTTCCGCATTGATTTAGGGGTTCGGTTTTAAGTGTCGAATCCGTTTTCGGGGATCCGATGATCCCAACAAAAACAATTATCTTCTTTTCATTTTTCTTCAATTTCATGTCATAAAGATCAATTCTACACATTTGATTAGCTTTCTCTCTCTTATCACATTTATCAATATTCAATACTATTAATTTCATTTTTAGTAGTCCATTGCTTTGATTTTACTATTCTCCTTCCAAGTAACTTCTACATAATATATTAAGATAAATACAACTTATGAAAGGTGGCATTCGCGCGTGTTTTGACTAATTCAAACTAAATTGGTCAAAATATGTCAAAAAATTAATAGAGTTGAAAAAAAATATTTTAATTGGACAATTAAGAAATATCAATTTATTGGGTTATAATGTTTTAGAGTAAAAACAAGATCGTTTGGACTATCTATTGAGGACAAGTAACACATATCAACTAGGACGATTTACCACGCTTAGAATGGTTGTTGCCTAATTATTGGGTAATTACATACTCAATATTAGTTTGGTATAATTATGATTGTACAACGTCGTAGCTACATGTTGAGGACTTGAAGTTTTATAACTGATGTTTGTTTGGTAAGAGCCATTATTGCATGATCCAGGTGTTGCGAGCCTAAGGCATGAGGCATATGTGCCATTAAATCATGTCGATCCCACATGGGACCCATCTCATCCTACGGTATATATGATTTTGTCTCACATGCATGATGATTATTTTATAATTTTGTTGTTTTGTAACACATGTTTCAAAATTGGGACATCCTTAAGACCTGATGGGACAACTTCTCAAAAAGCTATCGTGATCTGCTACAACAACTACGGGAAAGCTGTACTAAATCAACTTTCAGAACATATCTTTCGAATATTTTGTGGTTATAAGAGTTTCACACAAATGTCTTCATGTACTTATCATTAGATCTGACCGATTCTTCCATATGCGCAATGTCCCTGTCTCAACCGTTCTATCGTACCCTAGTTGGCCACTTTTCCTCTACGGCCATTAGCCGGACATTTTTGCATTGTCGCGTCTCCGACACAGGCCCGCGTTGACACAGGTCATCGAGTAAATTTACGTTAGGGTTTTCTTGCAAGTCTTGGCGGGCTACAATCAAAGCGACGGGCGTTGCAGTTGGCATTCATTGCTCAGAAGTCATTCATGCTTGTGTGCCCACGTTCCTTCAGTATTGATTCTCTCCAGCGTGAAATTCTAGTACCCTCCCCACCATTTATTAAGGTTCAGCTGGGGGAAGGTTGTAGCATGGGCCATCATAAATACGCCTTGGAAATTTGCAATAGTTTTCAGCCAATTTCGTTTTCATTTGGGATCCCTGCTTCTATAGTGAAACTAATTGCGTTAGCCATCATTTCAAAGCCAATGTCGCTCTCTTTCGAAAGACCCACTTTGTCATTCATCTGTTTGTGGTTAACAAGTGAAAGGTGCCTTTCGGACAGTTTGCGTTTGTATACGTCGTCGCCGAGGAGAGAGTTGGAAAGTTGTACTGCAAACAAATCGCCAGGTCTCTATTACTCCATGGTACGGTTCACTTTATCAAGTCATAACTTAGGTAGAAGAAACTTAATGGCTATTGCTTCATCAGTCTACTAGGGTTGGGCTTGCGATTTGTGCACCAGAATAAAAAAACCCTAGATGAAAACTGTTTGAGACAGAGCTTTTTTTTTTTTTTTTTTTTTTTTTTTTTTTTTTGGGGTCTAAAACGGTAGTTATATTAATAATGCAAAGAAGAGGAACCGTTCAATAGGATTTCCGAATAAATAAGATCTAGCAGATAAAGAGGAGGAGAAATAGGCCAGTTAGGAGGAAGTAAAGAGGCCCCATGGGCTCTGGCGGCCTAGTCCGCAACAGCATTCACTTCTCTTCTGCAATGTCAAACCTGCAAATTAGGAAAACATGGCAAAAGCGCCGTGCAGTCATCGAATAGAACTCTGTTCTCCCAAGGCGTCAAGCTAGGGTTATGGAGGGCTTCCACAAGAACTGAGCAGTCAGATTCCAACACCATGTGATATGTGGATTTCCCTTGCTGCAGCAGAAATTAAAGAGAAAGATAGAGTGCGAGCACCTCTGCTTGCAGGGCTGAGGAGGCAGTAATGGTACTTGTGAACCTGTCGATTAGGATGCCAGAGGAGTAAGACAGAGCCTTTGTGTCACCGTCCAATCAACCTTAGTTTTAATAGAGAGAATCTGCATTTATTGGTAAGCTTTCCTTTTACCGGATCTATGATCTAATAGTTCTCGCTCAAGGAACCTTTGGATTTTTTATTTTTTTTTTTTTGTCGGTCCTACTCTACTCCTATTCTAACTCTCACTCTAACCTTTGGACTTTGTTTGCGTCAAGAAGAAGAAAGAAAAGGAGTGTTTCGGGTTGAGAGCGACCATGCCTTTGCTTGGTTTTCGCCACTGTAATTCGCCCAACTTCACATGCTCCCTTAGATGTGGTAGGACCTATATGGCATAGTGGCCCTTGGTAAGTTATTGCCTTACCAACTAGCTAATCAGACGCGAGCCCCTCCTCGGGCGGATTCCTCTTTTTGCTCCTTAGCCTGGGCTATTAGCAGCCGTTTCCAGCTGTTGTTCCCCTCCCAAGGGCAGGTTCTTACGCGTTATTTACCCGTCCGCCACTGGAAACACCACTTCCTGTCCGACTTGCATGTGTTAAGCATGCCGCCAGCGTTCATCCTGAGTTAGGTCCACCTATGCGTCTCTTGTGCTTGTGACTATCCCTAAGGTAATCATCGGAAGAATGTCGTTTTCGCTAGTGGATTGTACACTCCTAATGATTTATTAAAATTACGCGTAGAGTTTGATCTCGTGAACAAAGCTCAACCCAACTGAAGTTAGTAAAATTTGAATCGAATTGGAATGCATAATGTATAGAAATTTATGATGACCCAATGTGATTAAAAAGTCAATCAAGTACATTGACAGAACTCTCAATCATAGAGCTCGGTGATAATGTTTGGGTTCCCTAATGCAAAATAGCTGGAGCACTCGTACACAACCACATGCGCAATTCAGGATAGCTGTCTCTATTATACTATCAATTATCATACCTATCGTTTTGATGAAAAATGAAGCCAGGATCGAGGCAATATGACTTTTCTCTTTCATTTATGGCTCATGGCGGGGCATTAAATGACACAATAGGGGTTTGTTGAGATCCACAGGCCAAAGGGTCCCATCTCTTTCATTCGTGAAAGTGGAAAGTTCAAGCTAGAAACCATTTTCCTGTTGCATAGGAAACGACAAAATTAAAAACAAGCAAATAAGATATCAAAGTTTGTGTAGGGCCTTTGCTTCCTAAGTGAGATATAGTAAAGTATAATATTTATTTTGGAGGAAAGCTGGTGGAAAGAATGATTTGATGGTTAGTTTCTAATTCCATTTATCCTACAAAAAATGAATGATTTGAAAAATATATATTTTTAAAATCAATTACTTATATCATTGAAAATAATTAGTTAATGGAAAATATTTTCATTATAAACAACCACTTATATATAGAACTTTTCGTTCATCATTAGTTTTTGTGAGCGATACAAGCGAATGTTTTTAAGAGAATATTTATTGAATCATTCATTCCTTGTAAAATAAATGGAGCCCATGACACATTAGGATAGGATCAATCTTTTCCATGCAAATAGAATACCAAATTGGTGAGTTTCCTTTCTTTTCCCCGATGATCATGGAAAGAGTCACCTCATTTGAGTAAGGGCAAACTCTCTCCAGGTTATTACCTTATCACACGGTAAAAAGGAAGCATATTAGCTGACCGTCCCTCAGTCAAGTGACGGAGGAACGGTTAGCTAATGGCCACACATTCTCATGGGAAACCGGGAAACCGGTT